>CM068580.1:0-600000 GCA_035048485.1 Pteria penguin
ACAGCTGCAAATCATTATTGATCATCATAAACTTTTTAAATGTATAGACAACATAGAACTAGAGCATCATTGTAGGCGTTTATGTTATGCACTTCACTGTAGTAGATATAGATGTATGTCTCATCTTCCAACACGTAAAAGGTATGGGTTGTAGCACGCTTCCAAATTCAGTCAGTCATTCCGTGAACAATATTGTTGTACGAACGAACGTTTTTCACTGGAAACAAGAATGCTTTTAACACGGATCTTACCAGTGGAACATTTTATGGTTTTACTCGATAAATTGGACCGTGTGCTATTTTAGTGTACATAATTGGTGGTGGATTTACTTATTCCTACTCTTCGGAGGTGCTCCAACATTGAAGGGAAATAATTTCACAAGACAAGATAGCAAGTTATATAGGTCATTTGCATTAACCCATTTTCCCCTCTACTTTCTAGATTCTGTGGTCTGAAATGTCATTCGAGAAAAAAAAAAACGTCTTCTAGGTAAAGTGTAAAGAAGAGGGTAAGTGTAGGGGCTATTGTAGGGTCAAGCATACATTCCCTATTGAATTGGGGCTAGCACGCTCACAGAATCTGGGATATCATAAAAAACAAATTAGTACTGGTAGTGGGGTACCCCAAGGTTCAGTTTTTGAACCTTTGTCATTTTAACTTTAATTTGAAAAAAAAAAAGACTCAAAGGTCATTTTCACCAGCCCAATTTTTCTCTTTTAGGATTTCTTTTTGATTATGAATTGAATTATGTTGACCGTTACTTTATTTAGATTTAGGGCTACAAAGTTTTTTTTTTCGGAAAGCAACAGGATTTTGCTCCGCGGTAAAGCAGCACGCTCATAGAATCCGGGATATCAAAAAGAAATTGGCACTGATAACACTTGTTAAAGTAGGCTAAATAGTTTATGTAGAAGATAAACATTGGTAAACATTGAGGGTTACATGGTCAAGGCGGGGCAAATTGGTTTATATTATAAGATTGCTTTTATAACATAGATGACTACATTCTCCGAGAATCACATCTTATTCTATTTATGCACAGCTTAATATATTATAGTTGTTTGTGAATGACTCTATATGTCGGGATCAGTTTTATTTTATACCTATCTGGATAATAATAAGTATCAATATATGTCATGAAAGTAAAACATTTCAAATATACTTGGATCTTACCTTTCATTTCAGTACATTTCCTAAAATAATTGCATACTCCGACCAACATGTAAAATGGCTGCCAAATGTCTGCACAAGTAATGTACATTAAATCAGAAAGAGGCTCATAAAATGCATTACTCAACTGTGACGAAATACATTAGTGGATCAATCCTAGCCCCGATCAAGAGGGAAGGTATGCTATTAACCCTAAAACATTTCAAATATACTTGGATCTTACCTTTCATTCAGTACATTTCCTAAAATAATTCCATATTCCGAGCAACATGTAAAATGGTTGCCAAATGTCTGCACAAGTAATGTACATCAAATCAGAACGAGGCTCATAAAATGCATTATTCAACTGTGAGGAAATACATTAGTGGATCAATCCTAGCCCCGATCAAGAGGGAAGGTATGCTATTAACCCTAACCCTAACCCTAACCCAACCCTAACCCTAACCCTTCTGACTCACACAAACTTACCGCAGCCTGAAATCTTATTTCAAGTTTCCATAGTAACAACTTGAAAAAAGGGTGTAAATGGCCAACCATACCCCATATCTGGGCTTAGATCTCCCAGATGCCCATAAGGTGGGCAACAATATTTAGTGTACTGACAGTCCTCAAACAGATCTACAATTGTGAAAAAAGACGCATCACCAATCCCTTAAATGTACGAGATTGCACTTGTTAAAAATCTGCCAAATTCAACAAAATACAAGAATCCTTATATTGTGTGTGTATGCATGTATGTAGGCATGCATGTATGTATGTATGTATGTAGGTAGGTAGGTTGATTGGTATGTGTATGTTTGTATGTATGAATGTATATGTATGTATCGATTTATGTATGTATGTATATAAGTAGGTAGGTAGGTTGGAATGTGTATGTATGTATGTATATATAGGGTTAACCCTAACCCTAACCCGAATATGAAAAATTTTACCTCAATATTAATAAGACTTTAGATGTAAGTAATATATTATGCAATTTATGTAAACCATGATAGTATTTAGTAAAATAAAATGATAGCAACATCTTCTATTTTCAATAATCGCTACACTTCTGATTTTCATATCCAAGTACTAATAATGGAGTAAAGTTCTAAATTTATTTTATTCCTAATTCTACATAAGCATTAATATTCTTCTGATCAGGCGGATCATAAATCAGTCTATTTTTGAATAGTAGCATTTTACCGCTCAAGTAGAATATTACCGCTCTGTTACCCCTAATTACCACTTTTGAGACCCCTAATTACCGCTCGCAGGTCTCATTTTAACGCACTAAGTAGCAAATTACCGCTCTGCTACCTGAAAGTACCGTATTTCAAAGGCCATATTGTAAAATATCTAAGCGTAATAAGTCAGTAATTACGCATTTAATATTAATACAACCTTGCATGTAAGTCATGAATTCTGTATTTCAACCTCTACACCAAGTCTGCCCCAAGTTATTTAAGTGTAATAACTCATTAAATATTAATAAGACTTTAGATGTAAGTAATATATTATGCAATTTATATAAACCATGATAGTATTTAGTAAAATAAAATGATAGCAACATCTTCTATTTTCAATAATCGCTACACTTCAGATTTTCATATCCAAGTACTAATAATGGAATAAAGTTCTAAATTTATTTTATTCCTAATTCTACATAAGCATTAATATTCTTCTGATCAGGCGGATCATAAATCAGGGGAACCCATAGACAAATATTTCTTAGAATGTTTTATAAGATATCTGTTCTGCAGAATAGTAATCTTGTCACGTCATGTCTATTTTTAGAAAATTCTCTTCTGAAGGCGCAAAATGCCTATACCCTAACCCTAACCCTAACCCTAGCCCCGATCAAGAGGGAAGGTATGCTATTAACCCTAACCCTAACCCTAACCCTAACCCCTAACCCTAACCCTTAAACCTAACCCTAACCCTAACCCGTAACCCTAACCCTAACCCTTAACCCTAACCCTAACCCTAAAAGGGCTAGAAGGGTTAGAGGGTTTAAAGGGGCTAAAAGGTCTTAAGGGGATAGAAAGGTCTAAAGGGCTAAACGATGTAAAAGGTCTATAGGGGCTTAAAGGGTTTAAGAGTGTAAAGGGGCTAGGAGGTCTAAAGGGGCTAGAAGGATTAGAGGTTCTAAAGGGGCTAGAAGGGTTAGAGGGTCTAAAGGGGCTAAAAGGTCTTAAGGGGCTAGAAAGGTCTAAAGGGCTAAACGGTGTAAAGGGTCTTTAGGGGCGTAAGTGTCTAAAGGGGCTAGAAGGTCTAAAGGGGCTAGAAGGGTTAGAGGGTCTAAAGGGGCTAGAAGGTCTAAAGGGGCTAGAAGGGTTAGAGGGTCTAAAGGGGCTAAAAGGTCTAAAGGGGCTAGAAAGGTCTAAAGGGGTAAACGGTGTAAAGGGTGTATAGGAGCTTAAGGGGTTAAAGGGTCTAAAGGACTAGAAGGTCTAAAGGGGCTAGAAGGGTTAGAAGGGCCATTAGGTGGGTCTAAAGGGGCTAAAAAGGTTAGAAGGGCTAATATTATACAATAATATCAGGCCGACATTATAATGAAAATAGACATCAATATATTAATACATGTATATACATACAAATATGCGTATAAACATGTACATATGCAGTCTCAGGCAGATGCAGGTACAAAGAATTATAGCAAAGAGATAATATTAATAATAATAATGGCAAAGCAGGGTTCAGATACTAATACGGGTTCACGTACTTAATTGTAACGTATTGTGAATACGTTTTTTTACCATATGTCAAAAACGTGCTCCTTCACATATGTACATATATAAATATGTAATTTCTACAAAATAACGAATATTCGTAGCTTATTTGGATTTACAATTACACACTATCATTCACATTTATACACACGCATACACATTTACCGGTACAAACTTACATTGATACATACCACATATACAAATATATACATACATGGAGACACACACTTACATGTATACATACACGTGCATGCGTAAAATAACATACATACACAAATTATTCACATTCAATTATGTTTTATGATTCATGAGCTTATATAAGAATTAGGTATATTATAAAATGTATATATTTAATTCAATTTTATTTTATACCTATCTGGATAATAATAAGTATCAATATATGTCATGAAAGTAAAACATTTCAAATATACTTGGATCTTACCTTTCATTCAGTACATTTCCTAAAATAATTCCATATTCCGAGCAACATGTAAAATGGCTGCCAAATGTCTGCACAAGTAATGTACATCAAACAGAAAGAAGCTCATAAAATGCATTACTCAACTGTAACAAAATACATTAGTGGATCAATCCTAGCCCCGATCAAGAGGGAAGGTATGCTATTAACCCTAACCCTAACCCTAACCCTAAAGGGGCTAGAAGGGTTAGAGGTTCTAAAGGAGCTAGAAGGGTTAGAGGGTCTCAAGGGGCTATAAGGTCTTAAGGGGCTAGAAAGGTCTAAAGGGCTAAACGGTGTAAAGGGTCTATAGGGGCTTAAGGGGTTAAAGGGTCTAAAGGGGCTAGAAGGTCTAAAGGGGCTAGAAGGGTTAGAGGGTCTAAAGGGGCTAGAAGGTCTGAAGGGGCTAGAAGGGTTAGAGGGTCGAAAGGGGCTAAAACGTCTAAAGGGGCTAGAAGGTCTAAAGGGGCTAGAAAGGTTAGAGGTTCTAAAGGAGCTAGAAGGGTTAGAGGGTCTAAAGGGGCGAAAAGGTCTTAAGGGGCTAGAAAGGTCTAAAGGGCTAAACGGTGTAAAGGGTCTATAGGGACTTAAGGGGTTAGAGGGTCTAAAGGGGCTAGAAGGTCTAAAGGGGCTAGAAGGGTTAGAGGGTCTAAAGGGGCAAGAAGGGTTAGAAGGGCCATTAGGTGGGTCTAAAGCAGCTAGAAGGTCTAAAGGGGCTAAAAAGTTTAGAAGGGCTAATATTATACAATAATATCAGGCCGACATTATAAGGAAAATAGACATCAATATATTAATACATGTATATACATACAAATATACGTATAAACATGTACATATGCAGTCTCAGGCAGATGCAGGTACAAAGAATTACAGCAAAGAGATAATATTAATAATAATAATAATGGCAAAGCGGTATTCAGATACTAATACGGGTTCACGTACTTAATTGTAACGTATTGTGAATACGTTGGTTTACCATATGTCAAAAACGTGCTCCTTCACATATGTACATATATCAAAATGTAATTTCTACAAAACAACGAATATTCGTAGCTTATTTGGATTTACAATTACACACTATCATTCACATTTATACACACGCATACACATTTACCGGTACAAACTTACATTGATACATACCACATATACAAATATATGCATACATGGAGACACACACTTACATGTATACATACACGTGCATGCGTAAAATAACATACATACACATATTATTCACATTCAAATATGTTTTATGATTAATGAGCTTATATAAGAATTGTGATAACCGGAAAATATATAAATTTAATTCAATTTTATTTTATACCTATCTGGATAATAATAATTATCAATATATGTCATGAATGTATAACATTTCAAATAAACTTGGATCTTACCTTTCATTCAGTACATTTCCTAAAGTAATTCCATATTCCGAGCAACATGTAAAATGGCTGCCAAATGTCTGCACAAGTAATGTACATCAAATCAGAAAGAGGCTCATAAAATGCATTACTCAACTTTGACGAAATACATTAGTGGATCAATCCTAGCCCCGATCAAGAGGGAATGTATGCTATTAACCCTAACCCTAACCCTAACCCAACCCTAACCCTAACCCTAACCCTAACCCTTAACCCAAACCCTAACCCTAACCCTAACCCTAACCCATATTCCGAGCAACAAGTAAAATGGCTGCCAAATATCTGCACAAATAATGTACATCAAATCGGAAAGAGGCTCATAAAATGCATGACTTAACTGCGACGAAATACATTAGTGGATCAATCCTAGCCCCGATCAAGAGGGAAGGTATGCTATTAACCCTAACCCTAACCCTAACTCTACCCTAACCCTAACCCCCACTGCATCAAAAATGGCATTTAATACAAAATTATTTGTCAATTTTTGTCCAATTAAACTTCTAGTTTACAAGTATAATTTGCATTTAATTTGTTTTTATACTTGTTATTTACTTGGAATATAATAGTCGTATAATCCTTGTGTAAACTCCCAAATTTAATTGGAGTTTAAGTGCCAAATTTCACTCCTGTTTTACTTAACATATAATGCAGGATTATAGTTCATTATACTTGAAGTTGCGAGATAAATTCCTTCATTCTACTCTATTAAACTTCACATTTAATGCAATTTATACTTCATTATACTTGAAGTTGCGAGGCAAATTCCTTCATTCTACTCCATTAAACTTCACATTTAATGCAATTTATACTTCATTATACTTGAAGTTGCAAGATAAATTCCTTCATTCTACTCCATTAAACTTCACATTTAATGCAATTTATACTTCATTATACTTGAAGTTGCAAGATAAATCGCTTCATTCAACTCCATTAAACTTTACATTTAATGCAATTTATACTTCATTATACTTGAAGTTGCAAGATAAATCCCTTCATTCTACTCCATTAAACTTCACATTTAATGCAATTTATACTGCATTATGCTTAAAGTTGCGATTAAAGACAAACTTGAGCTAAAATTCTTAAAGATCACTTGCATGACTT
Organism: Pteria penguin; assembly: GCA_035048485.1. Classification (NCBI taxonomy): domain Eukaryota; kingdom Metazoa; phylum Mollusca; class Bivalvia; order Pterioida; family Pteriidae; genus Pteria; species Pteria penguin. The sequence goes on from CM068580.1 coordinate 6,861, forward strand.
TAAGATACTGTTTATTTTCAATGAAAATGTACCAGTACATCATCCTTGTAACTTTTGTTTGACACAATACTAGGAATTCAACATTTGATTTACTTTTTTCTTTTCTATATAATATGTCCCAATTGTTCAGATATCCCATTCGTAAAGATGTATAAAATAATATATATATATATATATATATATATATATATATATATATATATATATACACACACACATTGTGTATCAATTAGGAAGAAGTTTGAATACAAAAGCAGTGTAAAACAATGTTTAATTCAAAGAAAACATTTAAAATAGAGCATACTCAAACATTATACATGTACTAGTAAAACATGCATCATGACATTAAAAAAATGGTTTGATAAGAAATATGATTGATTGATTGATTTTTGTTTTATGTCACACCACGAATATTTCACGTATATGGTCACGGCATCTGCCTGATGTGGGGCATACAAATTTTGACTTTTGCAACGGACCCACCCGAAGCAGTGAGGGATCTTTAACGTGCCATGCATACCACGACACGGGGCCTCGGTTTTTACTGTCTCATCCGAAAGACAGGATAAGAAATATGAAAATGTAATATAGTAGTAATTATAAAATAAAATAAGGAATCAAAAAATAATAAAAAGACCTGCTATTAATAAACATCAATAGAAACATATATGTGCAATGTAAATCAAAAGCTATAAAACAAAATTATCAAGATCATGAAAGTAAAAAATAAAACATACAATGTAGTACATACTATCGAAATAATGAATATGTAGAACAAAGTCATGTATTTCATATGCAATTAATCATAAGGTTAAAGTTTCAAACAAATACATGTAGATAAATGTTACAAGGTAAAACTTTATTGATTTCAAACAGGAAGTATGACCCACCACAGCTGTGGGTAAGGTTTGAGATGTCGACAAGAAAACCAAATTGAGATAATTATAACAAGGTGACTAGAAATTTAATAGTGAACAAATTATAACAAATATGAAAGGAGTCAAATGACTAGAAGCTACCGGTTTATCGCTATGTGCATTACAACTAACAAATAAAATGTAAATAATTAACTTATTAAGTATTTAACACTTGCAATGTAAGAGAACATATTCTCAACATTCATAGATTAAAAAAAATTCAGTGTTCTGAAGAACAAAATTGTTTGTGGCACTTCAAAGGCATTACCCAGTACCATGTTTTACCAAATACAAACATGGATGATCAGTACATTGTAACTGATATTTACTTTGATCAGTGCCCTCTTGCATATTATTACATGCTTACCAACAAAATTAAAACAAGAGACACCACTATAGACAGTATGGCAGAAAGCAAAGCATATAGCATGAGTTTATAAAGAAATGTAAGAGTGATCTTTTCCAAAAAACAGTTAATTTTCCCAATAATTTGCTTCAACCACAAACTTTAAACCAAATGTTGACGGACATTGCCAATCTAAAGACCAGAATTGCTTTGCAATCAGGCCAAAAATAATTATTTATTGTCAGAACAAGAGGCCCAAGTGGGCCTATATCGCTCATCTGAGTACCTAGATGATCAGTCATGCATGAAAGAAGAATTCATTTATTTTTGCATTACTGTGACTAAGTCAACACAAATGTTGAAAATGTCAAATTTTATTTCAGACTAGAAGAAAAAACAAAACTTTTTTGCACATCCATTCAGGTGATGTTGATACTAAGCATTTGCTTTGTCTCTACAATATGTCATTCAGGGCAACAAGTTATTCATTTTCTTTAGGTGGGGCCTTTTGTTGACTGATTTCAAGTCTGGGTCATGAACAACAATTGTTTCAAATATTGTCCAGATCTAACTTAAAATTGCCTAATTTCATATGCTGAGTGTTGAGAAACATCTAAAAACTTATTTAGATGTGTAAAGAAATGAAAATAAATTTTTTGACCACAGCAATTACAAGTGGTATATGTACCATTGTGAGGCCTACTTTTTAGACATGGTGGCATTATCTGTTAACCAATTTGGATGAAATTTACCTAATTGATAGAGGACCTTTAGTACTTCATGTATTCCATGTTTCATTAAAATCTTTCATGTGGTATAACAGCAGAAGTGAAAAATGTAATTGAATTGTTCCTATACGCCCTCATTTGGAAGTCTTTAAAAATTCATAGAAAATCAACAAATTGAGATATTGACAAAATTCTTTCAAAGTAACATTTCTTACCATAATTATGATCACAATAGTCCATAAGAAATCATCATTATCAATTAACTAGGAAATATGACACTTTTCTGCATTGAAATCTCCAAGACCAAAGAAATGTCGAAAAAAAATTCCAAAATTTTATATCGGAAGGGAACCAAAATGACAATACGTCTTCAATCATCCCTCTAGATCATTTCTATGCATTCTGTTTGTCTCTGTATACAGCCCATATGAAAAAGAATATTGTTAAAGAAGGGAACTATTTGGTGACCTACTTTTGACTATGGTGGCGCCACCTGTAAAGAGGTCTGGACGAAAACAACAGAATTTGAAGAGAATTATAAGTGACTTATTTCTACCAAGATTTATTAAAATCCTTTAAACAGTTTTGTAGAAAAAGTTGAAAATGTGAAAAATGGCCACCACCCCCCTTTTTTTGGAAGTCTTAAACTTAAAATTGCCTAATTTCGTATGTTGAGTGTTGAGAAACATCTAAAAACTTATTTAGATGTGTAAAGAAATGAAAACAAATTTTTTGACCACAGTTGGATTTGAACTGCTACTCTCCATATTTCAATCACCAAGTGGTACTTGTACCATTGTGAGACCTACTTTTTAGACATGGTGGCATTATCTGTTAACCAATTTGGATGAAATTTACCAAATTGATAGAGGACCCTTAGTACTTCATGTATTCCATGTTTCATTAAAATCTTTTATGTAGTTTTGTAGAAAAAGTTGAAAATGTGAAAAATGGCCACCCCCCCCCTTTTTTGGAAGTCTTAAAATATTCATAAAAAATCCAAAAATTGAGATAATGACAAAATTCTTTCACAATAATATTCCTTACCACAATTATGATCAAAATAGTCATTAAGAAATCATCAATATCAATTAACTGAAAAACATGACACTTTTCTGCATTTAAATGACTAAGTCCAGAAACACTTCAAAAAAGCGTGAATTTCTATTTGACGGATCTTAACCCCGAATACAATTTTTAGTAACCCATCTTTATAGATTGTTGAAATGCAATTAGTTTCGCCATTTATGTACTGGTACTGGAGGAGAAGATGTTTGAAGAGGGGTACAGTTTTGGGCACTTTTGGCCGCCCTGGATCCATTCCTGAGGGAATCTGGATCCCGAACACAATTTTAGTAGGGGACCTTGAGTACATCATTTACACAAAGTTTGATCCAAATCTGCAATGTAGTTCCAGAGAAGAAGTCGAAAATGTGAAAAAGTTAACAACGGATGGACGGACGACGCACTATGACTATAGCTCACTTGAGCCTTTGGCTCATGTGAGCTAAAAAAAAAAGTGTTTCGTTTTTACCCCAAAGTATTGTTCTTTATACATCTCAAAAGTCCTCCACAGGGAAGTAGTGTATAATCAAAAACAATAATTAACTCTATATTCACAAATGCTCAAATGTGAACAAGATAAAAAGTACAAAGAATGTTTCAAAAAAATATTTCTAGCTAGGTGCAAACAAATTGTAATTCATGGATAAAATATTATGGAGATGTTTAACCTTTTTAAAGATAAACAAATACAATATAATGATCGAACAAAGAATGTTAATATTATATATTCATAACTACTTCGAATTCAAGGCAGGATCATGACATAAGAATAAGTAGATCAAGAACTGGACGGTAAGTTTGAAATCTACGTAAGAAAGATATATACTCTTTGAATTTTGAATGATGAACAAAAATACATGAATACATCATTAATGAAAAGATTGAAAAAGAAAGACGTGTTTGTGAAACACAAATGCCCTTGGTGGCACTAAAGTGCAAATAAGGTAAATTTTGAAATATAGGTCAAAAGTCATGGTGTCAAGGTCATTGATCCTGGTCTTATTTGAAAGGGTTTCATTATTTGAGTATGAATGCCAAATATGAAGTCTCTATGTCAAATGGTGCAAAATTTATTGCATTTTTAGTTTAAAAGTCAAGGTCACAAACCTTGGTCTCATTTGAATGGGTTTCATTAGTTAAATATGCATGTCAAATATGAAGTCTCTATGGCAAATAGTATTAACTTTATTGTATTTTGTGAAAAGCAGGACACAATTACGGACGGACAAGGGGCAGGCTTGGTGTAGTGGTTAAGCGCTTGGCTTGCGGCGCCGACGATCCGGGTTCGATTCCCGGGTTGCGCCATTATGTTTAAGAGGTTGGTAACCTCCTGCTTCCATGTCGCGATATAACTGAAAAATTGTTGAAAGCGACGTAAAACACCAAATCAACCAACCAACCAACGGACGGACAATCCAAACACTATATGCCCCCCCCCCCCCCCCCGGACCATTCAGACCGGTGGCATAAAAATTAGAAATGGACAAATGAGAACAGGGTACATTGATATAAAGGTTTGTTTCTAAAGTTTATTACTGATCCAAACTGTCAAAAATTACAATTTTGATGATTTACTGGTTTAAAAGTTTAAGCAGATTTCAGTTTCTAAAGGTATTAAAACCTCAAAATTTGACATTTAAGCATTCAAAGTTTACAATTAATAATGAGTTAAAACCATGTCAAAGTACTGAGAATTTGATTGTACATATTATGTGGTGTTTCTTTTTATTGTTAATCATGAATGTAGTATTATCCACCTATGACGATTTATGACATGAAATTTCACATTGATCATGAATTTTCATAAAATATTTCATTTGATACATGTTGGTGTGAAAACAAACTGTTCAAAACTCAGATTATATAAAAAAAAAACTAGTTCAAACTCACTCACTAAAAATGCATTCAAGGCTAATACAGTTTGAACTAAATGCTGTCTTTACATACTAGTCAATTAATTCTCTGTCATTAAACACTATAAACAATTTACAAAATTTTAATACCCATTAGGAATTAACTTAGTCATCACAAAATAGATGATTGAATGCTCAATTGTCAAATTTGAAATTTACTATTTATCTTGAACCAAAACTCATTCATTGCCAGGTTTGATTTTAGAGGGCTTTGGCCTGGATGATTGAATTTCACCAAGCACTTTCTTCATCATTTGCTGCTTTGATCTACTAGATTGTGTCCTCTCAAACTTACTATCCAGTTCGTTCATGATCTTCTTGTAATCAGAAGACCTCCAAGGAAAAGGTTTAACTCTGAGGAATGTTTCATCCTCAAAATTAACCTCTTCCTCAGAGGACATATACATTATGTCCATAGCATCTTCTACTTTTTTTCTCTTTTCCGCATCCCACCCACTTATTTTGCCTATCATTGCTTTTCTCCAGGCTAATTTCTGAAATACATAATTTATATAAATATGTACTATTATAACACAAAGTTCATAAAACCTAATAACTCTAACATGAATAATAAATATTGGAAAAACATGATGTACATGTATGCACATATACAGTACTTATTAGACTTCAAGCAATGTATTAACATGCACAACACACTTACCCTCTTCCTCCTGCTATACAAAAGCATTTTGTTTTGCCCATTTTTTCCTTGTAATTCTTTTGCTGCACAGAGGCAAAGTATCTGGAGATGGCAGCTTATAAGAAAAAAAAATTCTGATTTTAATTCTTAAAATTGTGAAATTATTTTAATGACACTATCATATTACCGGTAGTTGTTTTTAATTCTAATGATATCAGGGCTCGAAATGTGCAGTTATCCAGGCATCAAAATCAACTCAAAACTAGTTAAGGCAACCTAAAATTTCGGCAAATATAATGGAAGTTGTCCTAATTTCCTTTAAACTGACAAACAGAAATTATTGTGCATTTCAAGCACTGTGAAATTTTTCTTATTTCTTCAATGACAACTGAAGAGAAATAAATATTGTATCCCAACATACCTTGAATAATTCCAAGTTGTACATCAGGATACAACCCCTTCACAAAAATGTTGATTTGTTGGTTGTGTCTTTATTTTCTTCTGATGAACACCTTGAATGACATAGATTATTAGGTACATCATATAAATGACAAGATTTTTCAACAACTAAACTTTTCTAAAGAAAGCATACAAAATACAAAAACAATTTTTATCAAAAGGAAATCTTGATTAAAACAGAATCACTTATTAGTCATATCATCAAAATACATATATGTAATATTGAACAAATAACTGCTGATGATGAAAAAGAAACTTTTTATAAAGCATTTTCCTGACTTATTCTGGAATGAATTAAAATTTCAATCTCTATAAAAATCACAATAAGTTATCTTAAGAAAAAATTTACTTTAATTTTTCATTGTCTTCAAATGTTTCCAGGGTAAAGCTCCATCATCAAAATGACACACGTGCAAAACATTAATCAATACAAAATCAATACATGTACATATACATGATGGGCTTGCACGTTGGCACAGATTATGGCATGAGGGTGTCGTTCGTGTGGGAGGAAAACAGAGTACCACAAAGGACACCCAATAGCCAGGCTGATGACAGCCACATGCTTGATGTGGTTGACATGAAATAAAACAAACCAAAAACAAGTGATTGATCACCAAGCATTATAAGTCCCCTAACCACAGCATTGGATGGCAACTTTTTGAAACAATGCCTAAACTTTAAGTTCAAGGATCATAACTATGTGAGAAAAGGGTCAATCAGCATGAAACTTATATTTGGTGTGTAAGCTATTGATTTGTCCGTACATACCAAATTTCGGATAAATATCTGCACAAAAGCCGAAAAAAAGTAAGAAAAGGTGTGGCCAGATTGTATTTATCAGCAGTATTTATCTGACGGGGAGTTGAAGTTACAGGGATTGTCAATCGATTTTTGTCAATAAGATGACCATAACTAATGTTTGTATATATAACTAAAATTCTTACTCTTATCCGAGGTGGTATGTCTATTGTGGGGGTCCCACTTTTTTAAGGGGGCATATGTCCTGACTGCCCCCCCCCCCTCTCCTTCTCATACGACCTAGAGATATCATAATATGACTGACCATGCATGTCGACCATGACCATATCATATGTGATATGATATGGCATATCATCATATATTAATATGTTTAAAACATTTTTATAATTCATTTTATTAACAATTTTTAAAATCATGAAAAAAAAAAAATACTCCAACTTACTATTCTACTGGGGCGGGGTTTTGGTCTAGCAGAGACGGAGAAAGGTGTCGCCAATACAGGTGTCGTGCGGTCTGGCCCTGGGTCTTGTTTTTTTTACCCTTGAAGGCTTGACGTGGTCCTCTTCCGTTTGACAGTTTTGCGTGACAGTGACGGCAAGGCCAAGGAAGGATCGGAATCTGTATCAGATGACTCATCCGACCAACCCTTCCGACAGATCATCGCTCCGAACCGCATTTTCGTCAGCATCCGACATTTCCAGGTAATATTCTCTTTTTTCTGGTTTAAATTAAGCGCGAATGTATTTGATGCTCGATTTAGTTTCGTACATACAGTAAAAATGATCTATAAATATAGAATCATTTCGTTCATCATCTAATCGTCAGTTTTTTAAAGAAGTTAATTGATATACTCAATTTCTGCTATTGATAATAATCATGTATTTTATTTTTATTTTTTGGGAGGGGGGAGGTTACGGAAAGTTCGAAACTAATCCGGCGGTCATTGCCTCTGGTCAGCAGCATTTTGGCGGTTCATCAATACTGTATACATGTGCCTAATATTCATTATCATTGAGTAGACATAAAGAATTATCACTTTCTTTGTCGTAAAGTACTTTACTTTAAATGTACAGTAGAAGCTGTTCATTTTTACGCTGTTACTAGTAGAGTATTTGTCGTAAACTGAGACTGAGAGTGAAGTCAGGACTCGGCCTCAGGTGCCAAAACGGCAGTATAGTTGGGTAGGTGTTCAAAATTGCAAGGAATCAATATTTATATTATAATTTTATAATAATTATCATAATAACATGCATGAATGAGTGGCTCAATCTGAGTAGATTTGTAAACTTGCCTTTGGTTTTGCATGCTTTTATTTGGACCCAAATTTTTACCCAAATTATTGATCTATCATCAGCTAGAGACTTACAAACAAGAAGGATTGGAATCTCGGCTTTTCTCGCTAACATCTCGCATGACGGTTTGTTATGCAAATGAGATCTCGCGACGTTCGGTACTCTCAGAACTTCATACAGCAAATAAGTAAAATCACGAGAATACCGATAGTTGCTTCCTTGTCAACAATGCTTGTTTGTAAATACTGTATTTATTTATTTTTTTTTATTTAATTTCCATAGTAAAATCTAACTTGTGATATTTTCAGTTTGCATCGATATATGTATAGGAGACATTATGACAAAAAAAAAAAAAAAATGTAAAATGCCATTTCTATTTAAAACATTGTTTAAAATAAGGTTTTTGTATTTATCCCTTCTCCCTTGTTCCGCTATGTACCACATTCATATAGGCAGAGACATATGTCTCTTATATAGGTGCAAGAAGTAGTTCCCTATTAAGTATGCCGGTCGGTGAAAGGGTGATGCTTTGTTTTACCTCTGTTAATTAAAGTGTTGTTTTAGCAATTAAACACGTGAGACAGGTGTGTCGCTTAGCCGACCTATAATGGCTGGTTGTGTCATTTCATATTTCCATTACGGGTGGTACTTTCTAAGCGAATGTCCCATTTCCTTTCTTGGGAATATGATTTAGATCTCGATTTTCTTCACGAGAAATACATGTATACACATTATGATTGAGTTTACAACAGTGATGACGACAATTTTCAAATTGACACCCAGAATAAGAATCGTGGCAGATCTTCTATTTGATGAAAACAACAGAGAGGTTATAATAGAATGTTGTATTATTTTACTTAATAGCTTGAGCTTTATTAGGTCAAGTATCCTTTACTATGATGAGTGCAGATCGAGAGCAGATTTTCGATGCACAAACTGATAAGTGACTGCGCTATTGTAGAATACTTTACGAAGTTCTTGTCAACAATTAACCCAAGGACAATCAATTTTTCAAACCTACATGGAACAATACCTAAGAAAACGCCTGTCAAATTCTCTTCGTCAAAGGTCGCAGAGGGACACAGAGATAAGACCCTATATACATGTATTAAACCTTATACATGTAGATATAAATGCCAACATAATTTAAAAAATATATATTTAAGGCTAGGCCACACACTAGAGTTTCATGTACATTTTGGTACCAACATATCACATGTACACCATGTGATACTTGAGAAAATTAAATAATTCAATCCGACCTGTCAAAATTTTCTTTGTAATGGGTCGCAAATAATTGGAGATTAAGACCCCGGTGTATGGAACCTTATAGACATAACATTGTCCATAAAATTAAATGAAAGTTATTTTAGTGCACACACTAGAGTCTCATGTACATTTTGATGCAAAACACATCACATGTAAACCTTGTAATACTTGAGAAAATGGGAAAATTCAAATGAACCTGCCCTTTTTTTTTTTCTTCATTTATCGCTCAAGGAGTACAGGATACAACACCTTAGTATAAACCTTTGTAGATAAAACGTTGGCAAGAAAATGAAATAAAAACTAGTTTTAATGCATGTTCCAAAGTCTCATGATTTTATTGATTCCAACAGCATTTCTGTACACCCCGAAACATAGAATATGGGGTAATTCATACAGGTCTATAGACCGTTAGACGAAATATGCAGGAGGTCAGCTTCGAAACATCCTACTTTAAAATGGAATTCCCAAACCATTTTCTCACAAACTACTCAGAAATTGCATGTAATACTGATACTAAAAATTTATTTAATATCTTCAGTATCAATGGCAACATACGTTTAATGTGGATGTTTAGAGGATCTAACAGATTTTGCTGAATTGTTTAGCCAGGTAGTTCTCGGCCGCGATAGCTATTGTTTTCTGGTTAGGTCTCGTCACAGATCTCGTGCCACGCAATAGTTCAGTAAGATTTCCCTTCGTGTATAGGGAGTTGCCAATCCTTCTTGTTTATAAGTCCTTGCTATCATTAATACATTATAGATTAGAACCAACACTACACTACAGCCTACAGGAACCTAAATATCGGTCATTAAGCTATGTAATCAATATAATCCCAATACTGAGCCCATCCCCCCCCCCCCCCCCTCTTGGGAACTGAAGTGGAAGTTCACCAAACAGGGAATTATTTGTTGCCTTTAGTTTTATTTAAGGTGTATACATTGGTATTTCACAAACATTCTAATTTGTACTATTTTCATAATTTTGTATATATTGATTAATTTCTTTTTGTTTTTTGACAGGAATATCTGTCGATTGAATTCTCACATGCTTGTCATTTTATGACCTTTCAAAATATCATCTAGAGATCAAGGGCCCAATTCAGGTACATATGTTATTAAACTTTCATGTTATACATCACTTTCAATTAAAGATGTTTTCAATATGTGTGAAGCCAGCTTGGCTCAGTGGTAGAGCGCTCAACTACTGACCGAGAGGTCCTGGTTCAAGCCTGCTGGTAGTCATGCTGGTGTCTGTCCTTCGGATGAGACAGTAAAAACTGTTGTCCCGTTTCGCGATAAACGTGGCACGTTAAAGATCCTCACTGCTTTGGATGGGCCTATTGAAAGGTCAAAATTTATGTAACCTGCATCAGTCAGATGCTGTCACCATATATGTAAAATATTCGTGGTGTGACGTAAAACAACGTCAACAAACAAACAAACAATATATGTGTAGTTTGAGTTGTTTTTGATAATGAAGAGTAACTTTTTGAAAATACTGAAATCAGATGATTTTGAATGTCGGGTCATATTTGGACTGTAAATATCAATTGTGGTGACATTTCTTTAAATATTCTTTAATATTAATAATATATATTCCTTGTTAAATCGTTTGTGTATACTGCAAGACGCAAATGTCCTTTTCCATATTGATTTGGTTTTGAGAACATTTAACCACTTAGCTTAATGTTTGCTTTAAGATTTATTATAAATTATTCTCATTAATATAGATTAAATGGGACGTCACTCATTAGAAAACAAAAGAAGACAAAGGAGACTGAAAAGAAAAACCAAAAAACAAAGACTTGGAAAGGCAAATAATGAACCTTTTGCAGATTATGATGATAATGTTAGTGAAAAATCAGAGGAGTTCAGTTCTTGCCGTTCAGAAAGATCTGACAATGACGTCAATGAAAATTTAACTTTTATTGAAAAAGAAATATAAAAAGAAAGGAAAAAAGATGTACACATAGAACCAGTCAAAAGAAAGTCAGACTATGTGACAGCAAAAGATCTTTTTGAAAAAAAAAACATACTTGCATATATATCCACACCTCTAAGACCTGATAATTTCATGTATGCCAAAGTCATTTAAAAAATGTCCAACAGTATTTTTTGGAGAAGTGTATGGATCATATCAATCACATCATAAACGTTCATCATATGTAATGACCTACTGGCACTCTAATAATGGACACATTTTAGGGGAAGTTGGCACGGGTGACCTCGTCCCAGGAGTTACACAATATTTTATTGAGCATAATCTTATAGTATAAAATGAAAGTAGAGTTCATTTATTTGCCAAGGTATTGTGGCTTATGCCCCTCCCTAACAGGTACAGATATCATTGTGGAAAGCCTGTAGAAGTATGGACAAGAAACTTTTATGATGTATTTGGAGAATCTGTATTTATTCCTGTTCAGCGCCTAAATTGTAAATACATCTGTGCAGATGGTAAACTTTACAATAAAGATGTTTCATATATATGTCCTTCCATTAAAAGTATCAATATATAATGCCAGTGCAATAGTTTTGTGCAGTTTTGTTAAATTTATGTATTACATTCTTATTTCCCATTGTATGTCTGTCTGGAAACCATGGTATTTCAATAGTGAGGTCATAGTGGAATAGTGTTTCGTCCTGTGCCAGTTAGCTTTAGCTTTCATGGAAGGATGTTTCACTATGCCAGTTTTGTCAATTTAGTAGGTCTTTTTGTATTGTATTTCAGTAGTGAGGTCTTGGTGGAATAGTGTTTCGTCCTGTGCCAGTTAGCTATAGCTTTCATGGAAGGATGTTTCACTATGCCAGTTTTGTCAATTTATTAGGTCTTTTTGTCTAGTATTTCAATTGTGAGGTCATAGTGGAATAGTGTTTCGTCTTGTGCCAGTTAGCTTTAGCTTTCATGGAAGGATGTTTCACTATGCCAGTTTTGTCAATTGATTGGGTGTTTTTGTATTGTATTTCAGTAGTGAGGTCATAGTGGAATAGTGTTTCGTCCTGTGCCAGTTAGCGATAGCTTTCATGGAAGGATGTTTCACTATGCCAGTTTTGTCAATTTATTGGGTCTTTTTGTCTTGTATTTCAATAGTGAGGTCATAGTGGAATAGTGTTTCGTCCTGTGCCAGTTAGCTTTAGCTTTCATGGAAGGATGTTTCACTATGCCAGTTTTGTCAATTTATTAGGTCTTTTTGTCTAGTATTTCAATTGTAAGGTCATAGTGGAATAGTGTTTCGTCCTGTGCCAGTTAGCTTTAGCTTTCATGGAAGGATGTTTCACTATGCCAGTTTTGTCAATTTAAATGGTCTTTTTGTATTGTATTTCAGTAGTGAGGTCATATTGGAATAGTGTTTCGTCCTGTGCCAGTTAGCGATAGCTTTCATGGAAGGATGTTTCACTATGCCAGTTTTGTCAATTTATTGGGTCTTTTTGTCTTGTATTTCAGTAGTGAGGTCATAGTGGAATAGTGTTTCGTCCTGTGCCAGTTAGCTATAGCTTTCATGGAAGGATGTTTCACTATGCCAGTTTTGTCAATTTATTAGGTCTTTTTGTATTGTATTTCAGTAGTGAGGTCTTGGTGGAATAGTGTTTCGTCCTGTGCCAGTTAGCTATAGCTTTCATGGAAGGATGTTTCACTATGCCAGTTTTGTCAATTTATTAGGTCTTTTTGTCTAGTATTTCAATTGTGAGGTCATAGTGGAATAGTGTTTCGTCCTGTGCCAGTTAGCTTTAGCTTTCATGGAAGGATGTTTCACTATGCCAGTTTTGTCAATTTATTGGGTGTTTTTGTATTGTATTTCAGTAGTGAGGTCATAGTGGAATAGTGTTTCGTCCTGTGCCAGTTAGCGATAGCTTTCATGGAAGGATGTTTCACTATGCCAGTTTTGTCAATTTATTGGGTCTTTTTGTCTTGTATTTCAATAGTGAGGTCATAGTGGAATAGTGTTTCGTCCTGTGCCAGTTAGCTTTAGCTTTCATGGAAGGATGTTTCACTATGCCAGTTTTGTCAATTTATTGGGTCTTTTTGTATTGTATTTCAATAGTGAGGTCATAGTGGAATAGTGTTTCGTCCTGTGCCAGTTAGCTATAGCTTTCATGGAAGGATGTTTCACTATGCCAGTTTTGTCAATTTATTAGGTCTTTTTGTCTAGTATTTCAATTGTGAGGTCATAGTGGAATAGTGTTTCGTCCTGTGCCAGTTAGTTTTAGCTTTCATGGAAGGATGTTTCACTATGCCAGTTTTGTCAATTTAGTGGGTGTTTTTGTATTGTATTTCAGTAGTGAGGTCATAGTGGAATAGTGTTTCGTCCTGTGCCAGTTAGCGATACCTTTCATGGAAGGATGTTTCACTATGCCAGTTTTGTCAATTTATTGGGTCTTTTTGTCTTGTATTTCAATAGTGAGGTCATAGTGGAATAGTGTTTCGTCCTGTGCCAGTTAGCTATAGCTTTCATGGAAGGATGTTTCACTATGCCAGTTTTGTCAATTTATTAGGTCTTTTTGTATTGTATTTCAGTAGTGAGGTCATAGTGGAATAGTGTTTCGTCCTGTGCCAGTTAGCTTTACCTTTCATGGAAGGATGTTTCACTATGCCAGTTTTGTCAATTTATTGGGTGTTTTTGTATTGTATTTCAATAGTGAGGTCTTGGTGGAATAGTGTTTCGTCCTGTGCCAGTTAGCTATAGCTTTCATGGAAGGATGTTTCACTATGCCAGTTTTGTTAATTTATTGGGTCGTTTTGTATTGTATTTCAGTAGTGAGGTCATAGTGGAATAGTGTTTCGTCCTGTGCCAGTTAGCTATAGCTTTCATGGAAGGATGTTTCACTATGCCAGTTTTGTCAATTCATTAGGTCTTTTTGTATTGCATTTCTATTTTGGTCATGGTATGATTGTTTTCCCGAAAATTTGTCCAGAAAGTTTTCATTTGTTTTGATTGAAAGATGTTTTATTATTCCTGTACAGTTTTAATGGATGTATATTTTCGTCTCCTAGTGAGTATACTTTAACAAATGATGTTTCATTGGGATGTATCAATTAGAGAGCTTGAGCAATAGTATTTGTATTTTAGCCGTCCTTTACAATGAATTTATCATAATGATTTTTGAGAATTTATTTTATTACATTGCATGTGCATCTTGTGTCACTATGATCAACCATATGTATCATTTATGGTTGTATGGAATTTGTATTGGATATGTTATGTATTATATGATTTTAAATTCACTGTAAAGTTTATGTATTGATTCTTATTTTCATGATCCAGGCTAATATAACCAAGAAGAAATTATGTTGGATTGTCTATTTCTCTGTTGCTTGATGTTATTGCCTTGCATGAATTTCAATTGATCACTTTGTCCGTCGTTCGTCCGTCCGGTTGTCACACTTTCACAATACAGCACGGACGACACGTATGTTCCTCAGAACACTATTCTTCCCATTTTTAGCTCTACTGGTTTATTTTTTGCGGGGAGGGAAAGATTAAAACAAAGAGAGGGAACCGACATTTAAGAATTGTAAAAATGGAAATAAATATCGGACATGAGAAGGCAAATTCACAACTTTGAAAATCGGTAACAAGACAACTCCGTGATAATGGTCTATGTGGTCACGCGGCACAGCAAAATGAGTCGAACATTCCTTGCTGAAAGGAACTGTCCGGGACAAAATGAGAATAAATCCCGAAGAAGTGGGGAATCTTTTACGTGTCACGCCTACCGTGATACGGGACCTCTGTTTCTACTGTCCAATTTGAAAGACGGATCACCGATGTGCCCACGGCGGAAGTCGAACCCGCGACCTTTCGGTCACCTCGTCCACTGAGCCCACCGACTTAAAACATATAGTAGATGATATGGCTAGTAATTTTAAAAGTACATTTCCATACTAAATGCAGGCTAATTCGTACGTCTGATAAATTCGCTATTGCCATGCCTTATGTACTGAATTGGCTAAATAAGCCCAAATATAAACTATTAGCTGAAAAGGAAGTGATACTGGAGATTTATATGTCTGTGGTCGATCATCATGCATGGTCTTTATATGTCTGCTAATTAACAGTCACATGTCTGTACAATACATATTTTAAAACGTTATTCTGTTTTTAAAATTTTTTGCAGTTTTATCAAACATCCCATTCCGGCCCACACTTTGGTTCTTGCACCAAATTGTCTCTTGTAAATATATATATGTGTGTGTACTAGTATATGGCTGTGTTTCCCCAGTCGGTAATGGAAAAAAAATCTATTTATCGTACAGACATCATTTTCCTGTAAATGATAGGTGATAGAGATGTACAGATATCAGAAATATATAAGGTTGTCTTGAACCTGGTCAGGTATTTTACTCTGTCACCATTAAAGTGAAAGGACAATGTCCGGATGGCTTATGTGAAAGGATAGTGTCCGATTTCACTTAAAAGGAAACATTTACACTTGATACAAATACATTTTTTGCTTAGATTGACTTCCTGGTGTATTACACCGTCAATTATATGTAAATACCACATTTGATTACTAACTTAACTAATATTGCAATACCAAACACAGTAAATTATATTTACGAGTCCTAACACGATTACTGATGCAGTCATTCTAACATGATTATTTTAAATCTCCAAATAAAATAAAACGAAAACTCCAATTATATTCCATACTCTAAGTTTACTTGGAGTTTAATATCAATAAACTTCTATTATACATGAGGTATAATGCAACATCCAACTTTCTTTTACTTCACATATAATTTCATATTAAATTTTAATTTTATGTTAAACTTCAAGTATATTTCAAGTTTAATGAATTTTAATTTTCATTAAACGTCTTTTTTCATGCAGTGCCCTAACCCTAACCCTAACCCTAACCAAACCCTAACCCTAACCCTAACCCTAACCCCTAACCCTAACTCTAATTACGACTTTTGAGACGCCTAATCACCGCTCGCAGGTCTCATTTTAACGCACTAAGTAGCAAATTACCGCTCTGCTACCTGAAAGTACCGTATTTCAAAGGCCATAGTGTAAAATATCTAAGCGTAATAAGTCAGTAATTACGCATTTAATATTAATACAACCTTGCATGTAAGTCATGAATTCTGTATTTAAACCTCTACACCAAGTCTGCCCCAAGTTATATAAGTGTAATAACTCATTAAATATTAATAAGACTTTAGATGTAAGTAATATATTATGCAATTTATGTAAACAATGATAGTATTTAGTAAAATAAAATGATAGCAACATCTTCTATTTTCAATAATCGCTACACTTCTGATTTTCATATCCAAGTACTAATAATGGAGTAAAGTTCTAAATGTATTTTATTCCTAATTCTACATAAGCATTAATATTCTTCTGATCAGGCGGATCATAAATCAAGGGAGCCCATAGAAAAATATTTCTTAGAATGTTTTATAAGATATCTGTTCTGCAGAATAGTAATCTTGTCACGTGATGTCTATTTTTAGAAAATTCTCTTCTGAAGGCGAAAAATGCCTATACCCTAACCCTAACCCTAACCCTAAACCTAACCCTAACCCTAACCCTTAACCCTAACCCTAACCCTTAACCCCTAACCCTGACCCAGTCCGAAGAATTTGTTTGAAATGTTGTATCTGACATTTGCAATTATTTTGGTAAAGGAGACGACACAAACCATAAACACATTTCCATTAATACACTATTCCTTCTAAGTGGCTAGAAACCAAGAATAGTTGCCCATGGGTTAAGGTTAGGGTTAGTCTAACCCTAACCTTAAGATCGGTGTGAAGTGTCTACAGTATCTTACTGGATGTACAGGGGTTAGAAGGTTTAGGTGTGTGTATGATTAGGAAGTGTGAAGGGCTCAAAGGCTTCGAGAGTCTAAATATTCTAGACGAACTAGAGAATGCAATGTGGCAGGAAGAACATGAAGGTGTACAGGTGCTATAAGGTCTAGAGGGGTTTGAAAGGTAAGAAGAACTTTGGGTGTTGAGGTGATAGAAGGTCTAGGATATATGTGGACTAGAAGGAAAAGAGGGCTTCAAGGGTTATGGCTTGAAGATATAGAGGGGCTAGAAGTGCTTGGAGGATTATAAGTGTTATGGAGGTTGAAGGAATAGAGGGCCATAAGGTTTAGTGGGGCTATAATGGGTTATGTGTAGAGGACCCAGAAGGTCTAGTGGGGCTAGAAGGGTTTAAAGGTGAAGAGGGGCCAGGTGGTCTGATGGGGCTAGAAGGTGTACAGGGGTTAGAAGGTCTAAATGGTCCTGAGTGGCTAAACCGGTCTAGTGGGGCTAGAAGGTTTTAAAGATGTAGTGGGGCCAGATGGTCTGATAGGGCTATAAGGTTTTAAAGATGTATTGGGGCCAGATGGTCTGATAGGGCTAGAAGGTTTACCGGTGTTACAAGGTCTAAATGGTCTTCAGGAGCTAAAGGGGTCTAGTGGGGCTAGAAGGGCTTGACGGTATATAAGGGCTAGAAGGTTTAGAAGAGATAGAGGGGTTTGGGTTGTTGAGGGGTTAGAGGGTCTATAATGTCTATGCGGGGTATAGGGCAAACATAGCTACAACGATTAGGGACTTGAAAGTGTAGAGGAGCTAGGTCTATAGGGTCTAGTGTCGAAAGAATATTGTATGTGTAAAAGGGGAAGAGATAGAGTGAGGGCTTAACTAAAGTGTTCAAAAAGCCAGAGGAGCTTAGAGGGGTAGAATTTAACGAAACATTAAGAGTATAGCACCATCAACGTCTGATGTAATTAATAACATGGACCATACATGCATGGTCGGGAAACAAACACTCATAAGTGACCCTACATCACTAGATTGTTAAAGTAGGTTAAATAGTTTATGTAGAAGATACAGGTAAACATTGACGGTTACATGGTCAAGGCGGGGCAAATTGGTTTATATTATAACATTGCTTTTATAACATAGATGATTACATTTTCGAGAATCAGATCTTATTCTATTTATGCACAACTTAATATATTATAGTTGTTTGTGAATGACTGTATATGTCGGGATCAATTTTATTTTATGCCTATCTGGATAATAATAAGTATCAATATATGTCATGAAAGTAAAACATTTCAAATATATTTAGATCTTACCTTTCATTTCAGTACATTTCTTAAAATAATTCCATCTTCCTAGCAACATGTAAAATGGCTGCCAAATGTCTGCACAAGTAATGTACATCAAATCAGGAAGAGGCTCATAAAATGCATTATTCAACTGTGACGAAATACATTAGTGGATCAATCCTAGCCCCGATCAAGAAGGAGGGTATGCTATTAACCCTAACCCTAACCCAAACCCCAACCCTAACCCTGTTCCAAAACACCCAAGATCCTAGCCCCAACCCTAACCCTAACCCCTAACCCTAATCAGAGACAGACGAGTAAGTCTACTTATTATTTTATATAATTATAGATCTTTTGTTATTACTTTGACGAGGCACTCTTGCTATCACAGTTGGCGCTTAATTTCTTATCAGACCGTCAACATGTGCTGCTACTCACACTACATCCGGTGTAAACAATAACACACGAACACACATCCACTAACGAACGAAATTGAATTTGAAATTAGATAATGAGGTCTGCTTCAGAACTTTGATGAATAAATATATAATTATGGGGAAGTTTCATTACAATATTAGTTGATACGAACTTGTATATTACGGACAGGAATGAGCACAGCATTTTTCGTGAGTTAAATCGACGTAATTGTTGATAATTTTACAAATTTATTGCTGCAAGCTGAACATGTCTCGATAAATGAAATCTGCCCCGATTTTCATGATTGGCCGCTATTTATACTCCGATGTCGGCCTTTAAAGTCGAGGAAGTAAATGCATAAACATACATTTATGAACACATGAAGGAGACAATAACATGAAGTCAAATTATCCTATTCATGGTATGAAATATTCCACGTTGGAAATGCACGTGAACAATTATCTGTGAATATATATATATATTATGTCAAATCAAGCATAGTCAAAAAGTTAAGATGGTTAGTTTCTATGGTCAGGTCCCAAAACTTCCGTTAACATTTTTGAAAGAGGGATCTGAAATTGAATCAGATTCCTATATCATCCATAGAACTTCCTAAGTCACAATTTGGAAAGTTTCTCATTATATCCCTATGACATTAGTTTCATGGCAAGAAACCCCTCTCTCAGAACGGCATTTTCGTATTTAGAGCATGGTTTGACATAGCGTATAATTTGTGAAAAGAAGATGCCATATCCGGAAGAGGAATATATGTTGCTAGTCAGAAAAGGGAAGTTGGAAATTGTCACTTTTGCCTTAGAAAGATGTTACTAATGAATCATTGCAACTAATTGATAGGAGTATATCGAGGTATGAAGCAAAAGATGCCCTCTCAGTTATATCATTTATCTCGCGTTCCTTTGGATATATGATGTTAATGTTGATGTTGATCTTTAAATTATGGGTTGTTAAACGACATTACATTACCGATGTATCTGTATTTAAATTTGAACGGAGTGAGGTCCAAATGCTTTCTTTAACAACACATGAGATACACATTTTAGATAAATATAGATAATTTATTTGGATCAAAGAATATACCAGTTACAAAGTACATTTTATAGATAACAAGTTCTAAAAATATGAGCGGTTTACTCAAGTACTTTGAAGATATGAGGATTTAAAAATGAACAATATCGCTTTTTCATACCTTTTTCAACAAACAAAATGTACGACCTTCTAATTTCATGGGGTTTTTTTAATTGATGAAAAGGAGGAAAGTCCAAATTTCCAAAGTCATATTTCTAAAAGCATATATGAGGATTCAAACTTATGTAAAAACTTCAAAACTTCAAAATGGTTACTTATAAGGATATTTGAAGAAAATGTGATTGCATGACAAACATATAAGCTCTGCAGAAGCAATAAACGTTTCTATCCAAATCAGGGGCAGATTACTCTTTTATAAAATTGGGAAAAACAGAAAAATACCAAAACCTTTAAATTTATCATAATAATATACCTTAAATGTCTATATTAATCTACTAAATGTATTATATTCATTATCAAAAATATAATATCTTTTATTATAAGTCTCATTATCTCAAATGCATACTCTAAAACTTCACGAAGATTTTTTTATGTGATAAAAATGACAATATCCAAAGTGTAAGGTTATTTTCTAGAACAAAAAGAAACAAAAACACGCCCCCCCCCCCCCAAAAAAAAACCAAAACAAAACAAAAACAAAAACAAAGCGACAAAACAACCAAAAAAAAAACCCCAAAAAAATGTTACTCAAAATGATCTGAAAATGGTTGCACGTGGCTCAGTTCCGAGGTGGGGATATCACATCCTCGACACCAGCGGACGTCCATGTAGATGCATATGTGATATATGAAGTAAATTTATACCGTACGGCGGCTTCGCCTGGCCTACAAATCATGCCGCATATAACGTCACGCCTAACCCTAACTCTTGAATTGGTATACTCATAAGATACTGGTGAATGGCAGAGCCAAGGGCATTTCTTGAATATATTTTTTTCCAGATAGGTGAAATTTTAGTTTGGGGAACAAGAAAAAGTCACAGGGGGCCAAGTCTGGTGAAAATGCAGGGTGGGGGAGGACAGTGACCTTTTCTGCCTTCAAAAACTCCGTTACAATACGCGCCTTGTGTGCTGGCGCATTGTCATGCAAGAGCCTGAGGTACTTCAAACCCGTATGTGGGCGGCGGCGTTTGTAGACTTTCTTCAGTTTACGAAAGAAAAAAGAGGAGTTACTGGCTCAGTTATGTGGCAGAAGTCACCATAGAGCTATACAATACATGAATATAAATAATATAATAGAACATATATCACATTACAAAAATATTTGATGGTAGTGCAATTACGATACCGACTTAGGACGGTCATTTAATTTGACAAAAGTCAAACAAATGGTGTGGTTAACCGGTTTACGGGCCCACTTTCCCACTCACCGTAACAGCAGAACAATCAAAGGACGTACATTTAAAAATTTATAAATAATCCTCCATGTAAAGAACAAGGGTCAACAGGTATCGCATATTGAGAGGTCATAAAAATATAAACACGTAAGGTATTGTAAAATACATAATGGTATAAAAATATATGCGACATCAACATGATAAACCGTGCTCTGCCAGTCTGAAAGCGAGCTAAGACCCTAGATCTGTAGGAGTCCCGACTAACAGTCAGAGGGGACGAGGTTCAGGACCATGTCTCCTCTGAAAGAGGTTTGGACAAGGCCCATCATATAGTCCCCACCGCCCTGTTAGTCAGCGTGCAAGTAAATGTCTGCATAAGGCTGTAGAGGGGCCAAATACAAGACCTATAGTCTTTTTGATGATCTCAATATCATATTGTCTATTTATAAGACGTTTGATTATTTTATTACATGATAAAATAACGTTATCGGAGCCTTTTACTTTCCTTAGTTTATATACGAGATCACCGTAAAAGTAAGGATGGGAAATTCCATTGGATACATACTGTTGAAAAGAAATATTTCCAAATTTAGATAGAAGTACAACGTCTCTATAATACTTTGCTGTGACAGTTTTGCCTTTCGGAACAGGGATTTGCATGATTGGACCCTTGTTATCAAAGAATATGACATACAAAACCTTCCTCACGGTGGGTATTCTTTTAGCAATGCTAGGGCGCCTGGCGTTTTTGTTTGCCCAGATTCGATTAGAGCATTTTCTTTTGGGCTCGAAAAAATACACCCATGTTTCATCACCTGTGACCAAATTATCAAAAGCCTTTTTGCTGTATTTTGGGTATTTCCTCAATAAGGATATGAATACGTGCTAAAGACAAGCCTGTCATATTAGCTAACTGCCTGACAGTGTACCTTGCATCTTTTTCGAGGATTTGCCGAATTCGTTCAATGTTATGCTATGTTGTTGTTGTTGCAGGGCGACCTGTGTGAGCAGCATCTTTCAGCTGCTGATGTCCCGACTTAAATCGAGCAACCCACCTACAAATAGTCATATATGACATTTGACCCTTCCCATAAATATCACACACCTCACGATGAATATCTACCGCCTTTAAGCCAAGTAGAGACCTACCTTTGATATAGGCCCTAATTTCAATTACGTTTTCAGCTCTCTTGCCAACCATATTTATATAGAGTGTAACGAGTACGCTACAAAACAATGTACACAGCACCAAGGTCAGTGTAATTGTGAGCGAGAAATTTACCTATCCCACGCTTCAGATATCACGCTATCGCCATGAGGTAGTTTTAAGCTCATTTAGCACTATTTCCATGAGATATTGCGCAAGTAACAATAATTTCGGAACACCCCTCGTATATGGTAAAGGCATCTGCTTGATGCGGGGCATACAAATTTTGACCTTTGCAACGGACCCACCCGAAGCAGAGAGGGATCTTTAACGTACCATGCATACCACGACTTGGGGCCTCGGTTTTTACTGTCTCATCCGAAAGACATGACACCGGCATGACCAGAGCGGGACTCGAACCCCGGCCTCCCGATCAGGAGTCCGACGCGATACACAAGGCTACGCCAGCTTTCTTCTAAATAGACAATATGACATAGAGATCATAAAAAAGACTACAGGTCTTGTATTTGGCCCCTCTACAGCCTTATGCACACTTTTACTTGAACGTTGCACGCTGATTAACAGGGCGGTGGGGACTATATGACGGGCCTTGTCCCAACCTATTTCAGAGGAGACATGGTCCTGAACCTCGTCCCCTCTGACTGTTAGTCGTGATTCCTACAGATCTAGGGTCTTAGCTCGCTTTCAGACTGGCAGAGCACGGTTTATCATGTTGATGTCGCATATATTTTTATACCATTATGTGTTTTACAATACCTTACGTGTTTATATTTTTATGACCTCTCAATATGCGATACCTGTTGACACTTGTTCTTTACATGGAGGATTATTTATAAATTTTTAAATGTACGTCTTTTGATTGTTCTGCTGTTACGGTGAGTGGGAAGGTGGGCCCGTAAACCGGTTAACCACACCATTTGTTTGGCTTTTGTCAAATTAAATGACCGTCCTAAGTCGGCATCGTAATTGCACTACAATCAAATATTTTTGTAATGTGTTAAATGTTCTATTATATTATTTATACTCATGTATTGTATAGCTCCATGGTGACTTCTGCCACATAACTGAGCCGGTAACTCCTGTTATTTCTTTTGGATGAGACAGTGAAACTCCAGGCCCCGTGTCGTGGTATATATGGCACGTTAGAGATCCCTCACTGCTTCGGGTGGGTCCGTTGCAAAGGTCAAAATATGTATGCCCTGCATCAGGCAGATGCAGTCACCATATACGTGAAATATTCGTGGTCTGATTTTAAAGAAAAATCAATCAATCAATATTATTATTATTATTATTATTATTATTATTATTATTATTATTATTATTATTATTATTATTATTAAAATACGGTACATGACATTTGAAAGAACACGTTCTACTTTAAGTGCACATTTCGTCAACCAATGTCTCATCATTAATACTGAGGGCCGAAATATATGAAACCCAGGTACATACATTTGAATGAAAAGTACACCGATTACTAAACGGAGATTAATGTAACCACCAAAGAACGAAATCATATTTTCTTTTCATCAAATACAGCGGAACGAATATATTATCATAATCTAAAAGAGAAAACAGAAGACATCTGACGAAGCTGTATGACACAATTCACCAAGGACTTGCATACAAAAATAATAGTAGAATATACACTGGAATACTTTACAAAAATATTCGATTGTGCTGCGGTTACGATACCGACTAAAGACGGTAAATTGAAGAAAAAATGTCACTAAATTGGTGTGGTTACGGGCACCCACCTTAATAAATATTTACTACATTCTTATAAAATACACATTCTATAATTGTTATATATCCGACGAGTTCCTATCATTGTTGTCCCTGGATATGAGACTGGCTTGTCTGTTCATACTGCACATTCACGATATACAAATTACTGTAAACCAACCTTGTAAGTGACCTTGTCAATTTCTATCAGCTACTACCTCTGTCCTTTTACCTCGGGAAGGAATTGCGCCTTCTTTATATAATAATTTGTTCCTTTCAGATTACGCTATCATATTTTTAAATCTTGTCATTCTATGTGCCCGTTGAAATGAACAAATCATACAGTAGGGCGATGGACATCTGTCCCATGTGCTATATATGATAGATATCAAAACATATATACGCTTTTATCTTGTACACCAGGTACACATTTCGACAACTTATGTCTCTATAGTAATACTCATATCACTCCGACTGTTTGAAAATATAAATATGTGAAGAGAAAAAGTTAAAACCAAAGTGGCCGAAAAAGTGAGCAAACGAATCAAACTAACGACAGAGCTATGCATGAGGGAAATACCCTTTAATCTTGGAGTGATTTACAAAGTTTCAGAGCTGTAATGAAGTATTTATCTGATTATATTTTCTTGCCGCAAACATGACTAGTTTACGTGTGACGGTGTTCTTCCATTTATTTCCTCAGGTTTTGTTCGGTAACTCTTCCTTTTCTATTTTATTGCATTTTAGTGATCCACTTCTTTCCTTTTATTTTATTTAATTTTTAAATTTTGAAAATTCATTTTTATTTTTTTTATTTTTTTTTTTTATTTTTGTTTTTGTCCCTCTCCTTTTGAGTCCCCTACCATTTCCATATCACTGACAAGAAATTCTCTAAGGTCCACCAGAGTATTATGATCTCCTTTTATGCACAATTGTGTACTATTAAATTAACGCCGCATATCTGAATGCGTCGATTATTTTTCATAAAAATATGGATGAAATATAGCATGCCTATGATAAATATATTATTTACACAACATCCATGATCTATTATAGTTTTACAATAATATATAACATTACAAACAACTTTATGGTAACGAATGTACACATAACGGTACATATAAAAAAACATGAATAAGACTCTACGTTTATATCATCCGTAATTAGATACCTGTATATAAGTTTACTTATATATGATCTTTCAACTTTGACATGCTATTGACATCATCCATAAACATCTTTTGGAACCAATGAAGTATTAGATACATTAATATTATCGCAAATAATGTCTCAGAAATTGATTTAGTAACATCATAGAGAACCACATTTCAATAAATGAATTAAAAAAGATAGAATAAATCAATAAATAATGTTCAGAAAATAGAGTATGAGCATTTTGTGATAACTATATTAAGTGACAAGTGTGAAACTCGTTTTGCTCCGGTTCTAAAATTTGATTCGTTGTCAATCAGAATTGTTACAATGCCCATCTGAATAATAATGTTTCTTACCATTACTTAACCACACCAATTGAGTAACGTTTGTGACTTTAACTGACCGTCCTAAGTCGGTATTGCAACCGCAGTACAATCGAATATTTTTGTAATGTCGTTTGCCATTGTATATTATACATGTACTTTTATCATGCTTTGTGCGCAAGTCCTCGGTGATATGTCATACGGTTTTGTCAGATGTCTTCTATTTTCTCTTTTACGTCCAATTTAAGATATGAAAATAATGATTCTGTAAAATGTAACGGATGTGTGGCTTTCATGACGCACATGAATAATATTTATGTGAGCTAGATATAGTTAGCAATCAATGAGTGAGATTATCCGTAAAAATGAAGGGTCTAAGGAATGACAAATTATACATCCAAGTGCACGGTATAAAGAAAAGAAGGACATTGCTGCATTTAAATACCATCTTAACAAGTAGAGATTAGGTACTTATAAGTAAAGGAATGTTGAAATCACATCAGTATGGTGTGCCGTTTGTACTTTTACTATAATTTGATATTGAGAAATACTTCTATATTCAATGAAATCATTTATTCAAAATAAAATATCACGAATCTAACATCATTTTTATCTACCACGAATCTAATATCATATTTATCTATGGATTAATATGTATACACAAATTCAAAGCAGATAGAAAGACAAGCTTCATGTAGTGTTTAAGTGTTTGGATTGTAGTGCAGACTACCCGAATACGATTACCTGATTTATATTCTATGATTAAAACCATGGTCATTCTTTTCCTCTTTGTCGGGATATAAGTGAGAAAAAAGAGGAGTTACTGGCTCAGTTATGTGGCAGAAGTCAGAAGAAGGAGCTATACAATACATGAATATAAATAATATACTAGCACATATAACACATTACAAAATCATTTCATTGAGTGTAATTACGATACCGACTTAGGACGGTCATTTAATTTGACAAAAACCAAACAAATGGTGTGGTTAACTAGTTTACGGGCCCACCTTCCCACTCACAGTAACAGCAGAACAATCAAAGGACGTACATTTAAAAATTTATAAACGATATGAACAATTTTTGAAAGCAATGTTAAACAAAAATTAACCTGCTGAAGCTAGGGCATTTTGTGATAAATGAAATATCTAATTATATAGTATAGATGCCAAGAGATGTTGTTTCCCCAGAAGTAATGGTAGAAATCAACCTCTTGCAATTTAATGAAAACTGACAGCTAATTTTGTATCTTGAAATCTAATATATCTACCGTATTGGCCATCACATTTTCAGAGACAAAAAGAAAAATACAAAAACAAAAGAAATACAATAATAATTCACAATTGTTTAATAATATACAGTATATCTTCAAACTTGCACATACAACATTCACAAAGTAACTGACACACAAAACTTTTTAAATTCCTGTGTTTTGAAAATGTATGCAGTGTTTCATTTCGCCACTTCACGATTAAACAAAACCAGAGGAAATGAATGGAAATAATGTTCTGTCCTTCTAATTAAACTATCTGAAATTTCACAAATATGTGTTCCTGTAAGAATTTGAAACTTGTGACGTTGTGTACGTTGAGAATTGCATTTTTTAATGTCCTCTCATTGATATCCTGTCACTGATATTCTGTCATCTTAATCCTGCTTTTGATACAAGAGATATAAATTAAAAAGTACACATACATAAGAGACTAAATCAGAAATTTAACATGGAATTACAGGTCCATATAATTAGGTGCTTTACCGTGCATGTACCGTGGACATTGGATTTGGGCGTGTAAAGCCGCGGACAAGCGTGGACACTGTCCCTGTATATCGGCCATATTGACCGCGTATATGGGTGGTCATTTACCTGTGTCCGCGCCGTCAGACGGTCAAACGTGGACACGAAATATGTCCCGGTAAATGGGTATGATAGTGCTGAAAAGGCAGCGACCTTATGATGATGGGTATTGTGTTTGTTCAGTGAAGCATGAAAAATAACGAAATTAGACTTAAAGATATCTTGATTAATAATCATTTAACATCTTTTTAAATCTATGCTGCTTGATTATATAATTACACAATGAACGTTTGAAATGTATATTAAGATATTCTGCTATTCTAAATATTTTTAAAACTAGAACGCATTTTTTATATAAAAATTGAAAATATAGCGCGCACCTGGAGCACGGACGTATAATGTTTTAGATATATATGTCCCTGTTTCGACGTATAACTACGTTATATACGTTCTTTATACCCGTATATCTACTTGTCGTAAAAGGGCATCAATGGTATTTGAATGAAATCGGTAAAGACAAGCTGATTGGTCATTGCACAGGTACGTGTATAAGTGTGATTTAAAAGAGAAAACTGAAGAGATCTGACAAAACTGTATGACAAAAGTCACCAAGGACATGCACACAAAAAATGATTTATTATTCCGAGAGTGTGCCGAGTTTCTTTGTAATACTTATTTCGGACTCTTAATCAAAGTGGGCAACGATCCGAATTGAAGAGCGCAATTACTACTTGTGGGTTCAGTACAGTAAAGCCGACTTTAAAATCAAATAAATTCATATTATATGTGATATGATATTCATTCTTGATTTCTCTGATAAACATATTCAGATTTTGAAATATTACATGCGATTACGATGAAATACACGATTGATTAATTCTGGTTGATATTTATACATATGGACATTGGTCTTTATTCTATTTTATTCATTATTATTTTCTTTGGTCTGTTTTCTTCTTTTTTATATATTCTTTTATCTTCCTGGTGAAGTGCAGACAAACTTTTGAAAAATATTTATAATCTCAGAACAAATGACAATCATGCGCACTGGAGTCGCAAGGGAAACTAGAGTGTCGGTCGTTTTCTTACCTAAACAGTAAAGAAAAGTATCTTTCAGAACCCCCCCCCCCTTTTTTTTTTTTAAATTTCTTAGCTTCTTACATACTCCTGCCAGATATAGGGCCGTATGTATCTTATGATGTCATCGGATACGATCGTCTAATTCCGTGTATTAATCAGTGTCATAAGTCAAAGTTAACCCTTATTCGCTACCAGGATGAAGTAGAACAATAGACTTCACACAACACGCGTGCTCCAGTCGTAAGGTTACCTGGCCTAAGTGCCGTTTGACCTAAACAGAGAGGAAAAGCCCCCCCCCCTTTTTTTTTATTGTTTTGTCTCGTTACATATTCTTTCCCAATACGATCGTATCTATTTTTGTATTAATTTCACGGACACGATCATGCAATTATATATAAAAGATGATGACCCGACTGAACACTGAATCTTGCATTTTTTACATTAATACATACACAAATATATATTTGGTTGTATTGAAAAAGTTTAAAATACGTTTGCAAACGATATCTTGTGCACAGCAGAGAGGGAGAGAGAGAGAGAGGGGGGGGGGGGGGGGTGTGACGTGTCGTTACTTTAACTCGGTCGTTAGGTGGCGTCGATCTTTCACTTAAATTTATTGCCCTGTAGGCTTACAGCACAATGCTTAGACTTGCAAGAGGGAAATCACCCATTGTATTGGCGAATAAGATATTTGACTGAAACATCGTACAATTCTTCATTATCAACAAGTACAATAAAAGGAAAGGGGGGGGGGGGGGGGGGTAATTCATTTTTGGGTTTTCTCCCTTTGCCGGAGATATGGTTCTTAGATTTTGCTGTTGAGAGGAAGTAATAAATCACAAGAAATCTGATAATAATTAATTTTCAAATATAAAATAGTAACGCTAGTACACAATTTATTAATACACACCCACATATAACGATAGAATACATGTATATGCATTTGGATGTACATGTATTACAGTCTTCACACTAGAGATTTTCACACCTCTGTGGCTCAAATTAAAAAAAGTTGGTTCACACATGAATGATTAGGCGTTTTCCACAACAGGGGAACACCTTGAATGCTTTCAAATAAGGGTGATCTAGAAAACATTGTGATTTTTTTTATTTATTTTTCCTTTAATCAAAAACTCCTTAACTAAAACATCGTGTTTTCTGATTTTTAGCAAAACACCCGAGTCTGGCGCCATAAACCGAGAAAATCATTTCAATTATTTCAGTTTAATTTATTCCATTATCACAAGGACTTATAAACAATTTGTTTATAAGTCCTTGATTATCAAACATTCAAATAAATTGTCATATAGTATGGGTTTATTCTATTTATGGATATGGTAACAAAGAAGTTAATCGTAAATGTCCGATACCTGCTGTGAGCAAGTGAAACTATCGCTGATGTTCTTTGATTAACATAACATAATACCGGCAAGAAAGATATTCGGGCACATGGTCACAAAATATTAAGAACAAAAATAATAATAATAAATCTTAAAATAACTGACACCATTTCCACGGCAATATTGTTGTATTCACTCGTTTTTCAAAACTACGCTCTATTAACAGCCGGTTTATAGGTTATCGGGGCCGTAACCAATATTTGCGTCTGTCTTTCAGGAGGTTTAGCGGAAGCAAAAATATATATAAAAATAATCTGGAAGTTTCACGATCGTATTTTTAAAGACAAGATGACAACACGTTACGTCTGACGGTTTGTAAAACACAGGCATATCTATGTTATGTCCCTTACGTCCACTGTGGGACAATTTTAATTTAAAGGTGTGAAAAGCTCGTCCGTTTTGTCCACCAGAGGACACGTACAGGTAAAAGGTGTGAAAACCTTGTCCGCTTTGACCTCGAGAGGACAAGTACAGGTAGATGGCAAATTGTATTATAAACATTAACGTGGACAGAAAACTGGCCTCCCGTGGTGTCCACGGAGGACAGACGTGGACTGCCCACCGAGGCAACAAGGATTTTCCAACTTCCACGGTACATGTACGGTAACAGAACAATTCTGAATAAGCTTCCCTAAACAAGACACCAAATGTTACCATTTTATTTGTTAATTCCATGCATGCACCTGCCATGCATAGATCTACCTCAAATGTCAACAAATCTACATAGACTCCAGTGGCAAAATATAACAGTACTTGGAATCGTGCATAACAAGGACAAATACTTTTACTGAATTTAGCAGAAAACTGACAGTCAGTAGGGGCCTAATGGATGCCTGTCGCCATGACCATGACCTTAATTTTGTATCAATGGAAAGGTCTTGTCACAAGGAACGCAGATGCTAAATACTAAAGCTCTACTTGTAACAATTCATAGTTACAGTGTTAATATTTTCAAATGCGGGTCGAAGGTCAATGTCAAGGCCCCATCATAAAATTGTTGGTATCAAAAGATACCGGTCTAGTCATAAGGAACACACATGCCAAGTATGAAAACCATTCTTCTTACAGTTCCACAGTTATGGTCAATGTTAAAGTTTTTCAAATTCAGGTCAAAGATCGGTGTCAAGGCCACATGATCAAAAATCTTGGCATAGACTGAAAGGTCTTGTTATAAGGAACATACATGCAAAACATGAAAGCACTAACTGTGACAGCGTATGAGATGAGGCCAATGTTTAAGTTTAGTTGACAGACGGACAGACAGACTGATAACTATTGTATAGGGCACTCATTTATGAAGCGGGGACTTAATAAAGAAAATATAAGAGAAAATGAATTGTCAATTGATAGATGTATAATGGGAAAAATAATCTTACACATGTTTGCTGGCTTTACTTGAAAAAGCTACATTGATGCTAAGAAATAACTCTGCAATTTCTTACTAAAACAATATACATATATATTAATCATATGTTTGCTGTTTATGCAGTGAAATATCGCTATGCCATGGATTTATTTATGACATAGTTGATGTCATAGCGTGGATAAGAATATTGTCAAGGCGGTGTTTCATGAAATAAACACATTTAAACTGAGTGTAAACATGTGATAAAAAGAATCTGAAATGAATTTTTATTTCATATGGTATTTATGAAACTCGTTGAACAGGCGCCGAAAAAAGGAATAATAATAATCCGTTTCAGTCTCAGTCTTTATAATGTTGTTGTTTCTATTAACGTGATTTTCAACCCTGAAAAAACCGCTCCCAGGGCGAACATTTTTTTTCATTTTCAGAAAACGCCGTTTTAACTGAAGTTCTGACGTAGTTAACCAAAAAATGTTACAGACGGGCAAGTATGAAGTTTTCCGTAACTCAAGATGCTTGACAAGATGGTAGAACACGGCATGCTTCTTCTTGTAATATTGTTGATTCAGAAGTGATGTCTAGGTTTGTACAGAATCCACTTTTGCTTTAATTCAAGAACAAGCATCATCTAAATATTATGGATAAATCCAAACCATAAGTCTAAAAATCATGAAATCCGAGGACAGACAAAATCAGTGAAAATGAAAACCAAGTGGAAAATAACAAAATATGTCTACTTGAAGAACATATGTAAATCCCTATGATGGAATGAGATCAGGTGCCCGGGACAAGTGAGCATCTCCTACTTGCTAGCAACACCCGTCACTTATACCACGTAGAAAGAGTCAAATCGTGTAAATCCATATGTATTCATATATGGAGAAGTCAAAGTAGGTAAACTTCTAGTATAGAAGGTGTCAAATCTATGTAAAATGATCAGAATCGGTCTCAGTCCAGAATATCATTTAAAAGTCTGGATAACGAGATATCATATGGAGTAATAAGAGTCCCGTAACGACCGTAGGACTTCCTCAGTGACGTTGCTAATCTAGCACATATATAACCCTGGTTGAGCAGCTTAATTGAAAGTCGCCTAGCTCTCAGAACAAAGTCATTGTAATTTGAACATGCTCTGGAATAACGTATTAACTGAGATATGAATACGCCGTATGCGGGCGATGATGGAATGTCGCTACTTATGAAAGGAAAGTTTGTGATAGCGAAATTGAAATCGTCACTTTTGTGAAAAAGTAAAGTGTTCAATTAAACATTGATGTCGAAAGAGAATATAATATCTAAATACGAAGTAGAATTACTACTTTCTGTGGTTTCTTTGACCTCCAGTTCACTTGGATAGATGATGCTAAGGTAATCTGCGATTGAAGGATTATTAATTGAAAGCAAGTCATCTATATATCTGAAAGTAAAATTGAATCCAAGAGCCAATTGTTTTTTTCTTTTCCTTGCGAAAGCAAAGACTGAATGAATTCAGCTTCGTATGAGTAAAGGAATATGACAGCCAGAATTTGGTTACATTTTTGTGGTGTTTGCAGGAAAGGTTTTTCAACAAATTGTCGGCATTCCAACGGGCACTAACTGTGCTCCGCTTCTCGCTGACATATTCCTTCACATTAAAAAAAACACAAAACAATTCAAAATGAAAAAAAAAAATTTAGTATGAAAATTTGTTTATCAGTATGTAAGGTCACAAATTTAAAGATTCAACGAATAATCTTAATTGCATAACTTTCCTACTACTTGCTTGTTCAGAAATATATCCACCAGAGCTCAAATTGAATAAAGCTAATACTTGAAATAAATCTACACCTTTCTTAGATTTAAACATCAAAGTTATCAACCACCTAATATATACTAATATTTATGATAAACGTGAGGATTTTTGGATTTCCTATTGTAAATTTTCCTTACCTGGATGGCGATGTCCCTCGACTCCCATCATATGGTATCTATATATCTCAATTAGTTCGATTTGTCACAGGCTGCAACGATGTTTTTGACTTTCATAAACGAAATTTACAAATTACTACTAAACTTTTAATTCAGGGTTACAGATATCACAAGCTCAGACAAACATTCGGCAAATTCTTCAGATCTTATTCAGAACTTTAATCCAAATTTGGAAATATTTCTTTTCAACACTATGTATCGAATGAAATTTCCCATCCTAATTTTTACGGTGATCTCGTATATAAACTAAGGATAGTAAAGGCTAGGATAACGTTATTTTATCATGTAATAAAATAGTCAAACGTCTTCTAAATAGACAATTTGACATTGAGATCATTAGAAAGACTATAGGTCTTGTATTTGGCCCCTCTACAGCCTTATGCAGACTTTTACTTGAACGTTGCACGCTGAGTAACAGGGCGGTGGGGACTATATGACGGGCCTTGTCCAAACTCTTTCAGAGGAGACATGGTCCTGAACCTCGTCCCCTTTGACTGTTAGTCGGGACTCCTACAGATCTAGGGTCTTAGCTCGCTTTCAGACTGACAGAGCACGGTTTATCATGTTGATGTCTCATATATTTTCATATCATTATGTGTTTTACAATACCTTACGTGTTTATATTTTTATGACCTCTCAATTTGCAATACCCGTTGACCCTTGTTCTTTACATGGTGGATTATTTATAAATTTTTAAATGTACGTCCTTTGATTGTTCTGCTGTTACGGTGAGTGGGAAGGTGGGCCTGTAAACCGGTTAACCACATCCTTTGTTTGTCTTTTGTCACATTAAATGACCGTCCTAAGTCTGTATCGTAATTGCACTAGAATCAAATATTTTTGTAATGTGTTATATGTGCTTGCTTTCGCAAGGGAAAAAACAATCGGCTCTTGGCTTCAGTTTTACTTACAGATATATAGATGACTTGGTTTCAATTAATAATCCTTCATTCGCGGTTTACCTTAGCATTATCTATCCAAATGAACTGGAGGTCAAAAAACCACAGAAACTAGTAATTCTACTTCGTATTTAGATATTATATTGTCTTTCGACATTAATGGTCAATTGAACACCTCACTCTATGACAAACGTGACGATTTCAATTTCGCTATCACAAACATTCCTTTCATAAGTAACAACATTCCATCATCGCCCGCATACGGCGTATTCATATCTCAGTTAATACCTTATTCCAGAGCATGTTCAAATTACAATGACTTTGTTCTGAGGGCTAGGCGACTTTCAGTTAAGCTAGCAACGTCACCGAGGAAGTTCTATGGTCGTTACGAGATTCTTATTACTCCATATGATATCTCGTTATCCAGACTTTTAAATGATATTCTGGACTGAGACCGATTCCGATCATTTTACACCGATTTTACACCTTCTGTACTAGAAGGTTACCTACTTTGACTTCTCCATATATAAATACATATGGAATTTACACGATTTGACTCTTTCTACTGGGTATATGTGACGGGTGTTGCTAGCAAGCAGGACATGCTCACTCTCCCCGGGCACCTGATCTCACTCCATCACCGGGGTTGACATATTCTCTTCAAGTAGACATATTTTGTTATTTTCCACTTGTTTTTCATTTTCACTGATTTTGTCCTCTGGTTTCATGATTTTTAGACTTATGGTTTGGATTTATCCATCATATTTACATATTATTTATATTCATGTATTGTATAGCTCCATGGTGACGTCTGTCACATATCGGAGCCACTAACTCCTCTTTTTGCCTTTGTAGGAACAAAATATGAGACGGGGTTTGAGATAAGTATATTAAATCAAATTCTGAAAAAAAATTGCGGTCCCCCCCCCCCCCCCCCCTCACACACACACAAGCTGCCGATGACTAACGCCATCGAGTAAATGTTCTAAGATGGTCCGCGATTACACAGCGTTTATAAAATTTAACTGGTTTATTTGGCACAGCGCGGAGTTGTCATACAGGATTTAACGTGTGTGAATCGCATGTTAAAGCGCTGTACACGTGGAATATTTTATACTTAATATAACTAAATTGTCAATTATAGAGGAAACCTCTATGTAAAGTTTTCAGTGCGGGAAACACGGAATTATCTAAATAAATTTGGTAATGGGCACACTCTGCCCAGCTTTGTTGCATTACGTCATCACGCTTCTCGATGCGAGTTCCGTAATACACATACTTTCTATATCCGTATTTGTGCCGCGATAAATGTATTTAAATTAGTGTCTTCGTAAAATTGTCTTATTTGTCTTTGTCCTTAGCGTTATATGTATGATGCCGCTATAAATGCGTGTATTAATATAGGTATCTGGGTTGTGTTTCCTATGAGTATCTTACATGCTTCTTTTTTCTTGAAAGAACACGTTCTACTTTAAGTGCACACTTCATCAACCAATGTCTCGTCATTAATATTGAAGGCCGAAATATATGAAACCCAGGTACATATATTTAAAAAGTACACCGATTACTAAACGGAGATTAATGTAACCACCAAAGAACCAAATCGTATTTTCTTTTCATCAAATACAGCGGAACGAATATATTATCACAATCTAAAAGAGAAAACAGAAGACATCTGAAAACACTCTATGACACAAATCACCAAGGACTAGCATACAAAAAATAATAGTAGAATATACACTGAAAAACTTTACAAAAACTTTCGATTGTGTTGCGGTTACGATACCGACCAAAGACGGTAAATTGAAGTAAAAGATGTCACTCAATTGGAGTGGTTACGGGCGCCCGCCTTAATAAATATTTCCTAAATTCCTATATAGTACACATTCTATAATTGTTATATATCCGACGAGTTCCTATTATTGTTGTCCCTGGATATGAGACTGGTTTGTTTGTTTGCACATTAACGATATACAAATTAATCTAAACCAATCTTGTTAAGTAACCTTGTGGATTTCTATCAGCTATTACCTCTGTCCTTTTTACCTCGGGAGGGAATTGCGCCTTCATTATATAATAATTCGTTCCTTTCAGATTACGCTATCGTATTTTAAATCTTTAATTTTAAAATGTGCCCGTTGAAATAAACAAATCATACACAATGACGATGGACAATTACAAAGTTTCAGAGCTGTAATTAAGTATTATCTGACTATATTTTCTTGCCGTAAACATGATCAATTTACGTGTGACGGTGGTCTTCCGTTTCTTTTCTCAGGTTTTTTTTCGGTAACGCTTCCTTTTCTATTTGATTGCATTTTAGCGATCTACTTCTTTCCTTTTATTTCATTTAATTTTTAAATTTTGAAAGTTTATTTTTATTCATTTATTTTTTTTTCTAAAATTTGATTTATTGTCAATCAAAATTGTTACAATGCCCATATGAATAATAATGCTTCTTACCATTACTTAATCACACAAATTGAGTGACGTTTGTTACTTCAATTGACCGCCGTAAGTCGGTATTATAACCGCAGTACAATCGAATATTTTTGTAATGTCGTTTGCCATTGTATATTATACTATCATGCTTGTGCGCAAGTCCTCGGTGATATGTATCATACGGCTTTCTCAGATGTCTTCTGTTTTCTCTTTTAGGATTAGATATGAAAATGATTCTGTAAAATGTAACGGATGTGTGGCTTTCATGACGCATATGAATAATATTTATGTGAGCTAGATATAGTTAGCAATCAATGAGTGAGATTATCCGTAAAAATGAAGGGTCTAAGGAATGACAAATTATACATCCAAGTGCACGGTATAAAGAAAAGAAGGACATTGCTGCATTTAAATACCATCTTAACAAGTAGAGATGATTAGGTACTTATATGTAAAGGAATGTTGAAATCACAGCGGTATGGTGAGCCGTTTGTACCTTTACTATAATTTGATATTGAGAAATACTTCTATATCCAATGAAATCAATTATTCAAAATAAAATGTCACGCATCTAATATCATTTTTATCTAAGGATTAATATTTATACACAAATTCAAAAACAAGCTTCGTGTAGTGTTTAAGTGTTTGGATTGTGGTGCAGACTGCCCGAATACGATTACCTGATTCATATTCTATGATTAAAACCATGGTCATTCTTTTCCTCTTTGTTGGGATATGTGAGAAAAAAGAGGAGTTACTGGCTGAGTTATGTGGTAGAAGTCACCATGGAGTTATACAACACATGGATATAAATATCCAGGGAAGGACACTATCGTGTATACCGTCATATTCAGACAAATGCGAACCAGAATTTAAATTTGGGTGAGACGTCTCCCCGATCTGCATACAACAACCAACTATGTATTTAAATACATTTAATGTTTATGAAAGAAAAAAGAGGAGTTACTAGTTCAGTTATGTAGCAGAAGTCACCATGGAGCTATACAATACATGAATATAAATAATATACTAGAACATATAACACATTACAAAAATATTTGATTGTAGTGCAATTACGATGCCGACTTAGGACGGTCATTTAATTTGACAAAAGCCAAACAAATGGTGTGGTTAACCGGTTTACAGGCCCACCTTCCCACTCACCGTAACAGCAGAACAATCAAAGGACGTACATTCAAAAATTTATAAATAATCCTCCATGTAAAGAACAAGGGTCAACAGGTATCGCATACTGAGAGGTCATAAAAATATAAACACGTAAGATATTGTAAAACACATAATGGTATAAAATATATGCGACATCAACATGATAAACCGTGCTCTGCCAGTCTGAAAGCGAGCTAAGACCCTAGATCTGTAGGAGTCCCGACTAACAGTCAGAGGGGACGATGTTCAGGTCCATGTCTCCTCTGAAAGAGGTTTGGACAAGGCCCGTCATATAGTCCCCAGCGCCTTGTTAGTCAGCGTGCAACGTTCAAGTAAAAGTCTGCATAAGGCTGTAGAGGTGCCAAATACAAGACCTATAGTCTTTTTGATGATCTCAATATCATATTGTCTATTTAGAAGACGTTTGACTATTTTATTAGATGATAAAATAACGTTATCGGAGCGTTTTACTTTCCTTAGTTTATATAAGAGATCACCGTAAAAATTAGGATGGGAAATTCCATTGGATACATACTGTTGAAAAGAAATATTTCCAAATTTATGATTTGAAATTGGTTGCACGTGGCTCGGTTCCGAGGTGGGGATATCACATCCTCGACACCAGCGGACGTCCATGTAGGTGCATTTGTTATATGCTTTGTAGGCTAGGCGAAGCCGCCGCACGGTTTAAATTTACAACATATTTCCAAATTTAGATAGAAGTTCTGAATAAGATCTGAAGAATTTGCCGAATGCTTTTCTTAGCTTGTGATATCTGTAACCCTGAGTTAAAAGTTTAGTAGTAATTTGTAAATTTCGTTTATGAAAGTCCATAACATCGGTGCAGCCTCTGACAAATCGAACTAATTGAGATATATAGATACCATATGATGGGAGTCGAGGGCCATCGCCATTCAAGTAAGGGAAATTTACAACAGGAAATCCAAAATCCTCACGTTTATTATAAATATTAGTATACACTAGGTGGTTGATAACTTTGATGTTGAAATCTAAGAAAGGTGTAGATTTATCTCAAGTATTAGCTTTATTCAATGTGAGCTCTGGTGGATATATTTCTGATATAAATTGTTCGAATTCAGGGTCGTCGATCACCAAAATGTCATCCAGATATCTGCAAGTATTATTAAATTTGTCAATGAGGTCGAAACGTTTTGATTTTTGAATAGAAACCATAAAATCCCTCTCATAACAATAAAGAAATAAATCTGCTATCAGAGACGCGCAGTTAGTATCCATAGGAATCCCAACCATTTGTTGATATATCTTGCCATCAAATTGCACAAAAATATTATTCATGAAATTTAGCGAAAGAAGTTTGTCTATAACTTCATGAGAATTTTAATCGACCAAAAGTAATTGATGTTACTATTATGAAATGCGACATCACAATATTTGATAATATGATCTTTTATAGCAGTTAGAGCAGACGTAATATGCTTCGATAGTGCAGTAGTAGAGCAGTGGCTAGAAGTAGATAGGAAACGTGATTTATATGGACTTTTATGTAGTTTTGGGAGCCAATATATGGTTGGTAGATCAGATTTATCAGTTTTAATTTTGAAGTCGGACATTTTCATGAGGTCAACGTGCAAGGTGCTGTCTTTTTAGGTAGGGCTTTCCACATATGTATGAGTGGAGTTTAATTCGTTTTTAAGTACTTCAATATAATATAGTTTTCAAACAACTATTATGTTATTACCTGCTTTATCAGCAGGAACAAAGACATATTTAGTATGTAAGTCAGCTATCTTCTTTTTAATAGAATTTGCCGTCAATGTATTAGGCTGTGGAAATAAATGCGGAGGCATTAAACCAGTTATATCCAGAAGTAGTAGATAATTTAACATTCATTCAGTTCAAATATATAATCAAAATTGAATTGATCTATATGTAAAGATGATGGATAAATTGAAACCATAACTCTTAAAATCATGAAAACAGAGGACATACAAAATATAATGTGAGACAGGAATGGTGTTGTAGTTAAGCGCAGTGCAGAAAATCGAAGATTAACGTTTAAGCGCATGTTTAAAAATTTGAACGTTTCATTCTTCAATCTCGCGATACACCTGCAAATTGTTAAATGTTAATTGTTAACTTTTCTTAACATCAGTGCAGTAGGCGTGGCTGAACGTACGAGTTTGCGTAAGCCGTGCTTACGCAAGGTCGTAAGTTACTCGTAAACAACATTTCATGGAATATTTCACTTCATGTTCTTGTCTCCTTCATGTTTGTCTCCTTCATGTTCATATATATATATATATATATATATATATATATATATATATATATATATATATATATATATATATATATATATATATATATATATATATCTGGGTGTGTGTGTGTGTGTGTGTGTGTGTGTGTGTGTGTGTGTGTGTGTGTGTTTATGAGAACATCAACCTGGGCCATCTGCACCAGAATCCAGGCGCTTTTGGTAAATTGAGATATATAGATACCATATGATGGGAGTATATATATATATATATATATATATATATATATATATATATATATATATATATATATATATATATATATATATATATATATATATATATATATACCATATGATGGGAGTCATTTATGTATGCCTCTTCATTGAATTCAAATATTGAAAATTCATAACCTATCATGCATTCGGAATTCCTTTCACCTCTGCTCATAAAAGAATGCTGCAATACGTAAAACTCAAAACGGATATGTACAAGGAATAAGTTATATTGTTTTAAAATAATGTTAAACACAAATTCATCACCCAACAAAAGATCAGTAACAGGCAAAACACAATGTACATATATTTTTATACCATCATGTGTTTTACAATACCTTACGTGTTTATATTTTTATGACCTCTCAATATGCGATACCTGTTGACCCTTGTTCTTTACATGGAGGATTATTTATAAATTTTTAAATGTACGTCTTTTGATTGTTCTGCTGTTACGGTGAGTGGGATGGTGGCCCCGTAAACCGGTTAACCACACCATTTGTTTGGCTTTTGTCAAATCAAATGGCCGTTCTAAGTCGGCATCGTAATTGCACTATAATCAAATACTTTTGTAATGTGTTAAATGTTCTATTATATTATTTGTATTCATGTGTTGTATGGCTCCATGGTGACTTCTGCCACATAAGTGAGCCGGTAACTCCTCTTTTTTCTTTCATATGATTATACTGTACAAACAATTTATTACAAATACTTTAAACTCCTTCAAAGTCATGAAACCAATTATATAGATAATTAAGAGGTAACGTCAAATTCACCAATTCAATTTTGCTCATGATTATAATGATGTATATGATGTAAAACATTCAGATAGTTGGTGAAGCACTGAACTTTCGGTAAAAACATTCTGTTTTGTACTTAAGTGGTTGATTACAAACTAAAATAGTCTTTCGATAACCCTGAAAAAGTCTACTGAGTTCGACTTAAAATACCAGTCAACAAAACAGCAAAATTATATAATGTCACAATATATGGCAGAAAAAGAAACATTCTTCTTACACGATTGGGAAACATAAGTTGTATTTTCAAAGCCGACACATTTTTATTAATTCATTCGCTTTTGGCTTGACATGTCTTAAAGGGATATCTTTTGTTCCTAATTACATTGCCCATTTTATATTTTATAAACAACAAATTAACTCGCGTGTAAGTCTGTCGTGGTTCAAAAATTGGGTGAGACTGGAGACACTAATTGGAATCCTTGTAGACGGAATTTTCTACATTTTGTCAGTGAAGGTATAAATAGCACACCGTAATTTTCGTTAAGTCACCAATGGCAACATTAGTAATATGATTGATAAGTAAAGTGAAGTGTGATTCACAAATCATTCACATATAGGTGTTTAAGGCATTAAGAGTTGTTTCACTATTTTCTGACAGAAAAGCGAATTTTGATATTGTCAAGATAGCCATTCAAGAACCAGTAAGTAACGGCAACATTACAACAGAAATGTCGGAGCTGACAGATTTGTGGGAGAAACTAACTTTGCTAGATCAACTAGGAAAACCAAAGATTGTATTTTCAATCATCGGAGATTCAGAAGGTTTTGTACCAAAGTCCTGGAAGAAATCTGTTCTCCAAACTGCCCTCATCGATTCAGCAGAAAATGCAGGAAGTAAGTACGATTTATTCCACCCTTATCTTGTATATAAATTTATTTTTGAATGCCCTTTACTCTTTGTTTACGGCTAGTAGAAAGATAAGATACATAAACACATGTCACCATATGAATTGGGTTTTTTCTTTTGTTTGTTTGTATTTTATTGGAGGTTGATTGCTTTGTTTGTTTCTTTGTTTCATTGTTTTCTAATTTGACCGATTTTAGCTGACATAGTGTTTGCAATGCAGGAGAAATTTTGTCATGTCCCCTATGTGCTTGTTCTTGAATCGTATTTGTGCTGTGATTGTATGGAGTGCATTTCGTCAATTGAAAGAGTCAGAACTAAGCATTGCAGTGCCTATATGTAAAGCATCTTACACATAACCCTGCCATACGTTCATGATTTTCATCGAATTTCATTTATATTCCTACTGGATATATCATTACTAGCGATGCCAACATCTCCTATACCGAAACTATTCACCACCTTCTTACAAGAAGCCCCAATTCAGAGAGCCAAATTTGCGTAATTTTAGGGAAAACATTCATATTATAATTGATTCTATAGAAGACTGTAGGAGAAAACTTGCAAATCACCAAGAAGTAAAGTTGCATATGTTTGGATTAAATATAAAATGTGTTTCAAAAATATTAAATTATTAAACTAGTAAAGAATGGGTTAAACTTAGGGTCAGGGGAAAAAAGACGCCTAAATTAGCTACATAACAAAAACTGTCGCGAGCATGCAAAACAAAAAGGAACATGTAAAAAGATTGCAAAAATTATTCGTTTACTATGCAGCTGCGATGCTCGGCAGAAATGATTAATTAATAGATGTAAATTCTTCACTTATTTGGGTTATGGTTAGGGTTACGATGTGGTTACAAGGATAATGGACCTTACCCTAACCTCTAGAAAGCAAAATCACACATTTTAGAATATTATGAAAATAAATATTTGGAACATATATACCTTTAAACGTTGTGCGCCAGATGTTCATTTCGACAACCTGAGTATTCAGCGATGTTCATGGCCGAATAATTGTTATTCAAGTAATATAAATATATGAAAAGCAGGGTTAACTCAATATATTTTGATATTAACAATACTCTTAGTATAAAATCAACGCTTAATCAGGAGGCAAGGTCATAGTTTATAGTATTATCAAATAAAATTTCTTTACCAGAAAAAAAAAATCCAAATAAAATATATAGTGACAGTATCATAAGCCAAACGTGCACCGCCCGTCTGAAAGCGAGCTAATGTCCCTGATCTGTAGAAGTTCAGAAAAGTTTCAGGAAATTCGGGTTATAGAAATTACACCACTTTGTCAGATTGAAGCAATCAAGGACACGTTTTCAAAAGACTGTAAAGTCGCCTAACACAAGATTCATTTCTTATAACGATTAGATGAAATTACCGGATATCCATCTTAATTTATTCAAAAGATCATTACAGAATTGAATTGTAGAGATTGAATAGGTACATTTTACTAAAAATTAAACAAAATTTTATTCAGATACAAGATCTATAGAAGATCTACAGATATTTTCAAAAGTTTATTCTAAGATTATGATATCTATAACACTGAGAGAATAGTTCACAAGAAAGTTGTATTATTATTATTATTATTTTTTTTTTTTACAAATTGGTCCAAAATACAAAGAGGTAGAGTTGGGTGCAGTCCTAACTTACATAAAGTGCACTTCAAGTTTTCTCTATGACTGCTCTTTTAGTTTATTTGGCGACAATAGAAAAAAAATCTTGGAAACATGTTTAGTACTTGATTCCAAGTTTACTCCAACTGCACTTCAAGTTTAGTTTACTTTCTATATATATGTACATGTATAACGCTTCTTATCACTTGATGTAACTGAACTGAACACACACCTTTAAATTTTTTTGTGTTGTTTCTTTTATTTAAACATTTAACAGGGATATATCGTTAATATCGTAGACGGCAGCATGTAACAAAACAAATAACAAAAATAAGTAATAACCAGCTTAAGAAAACAATAAACAGATATCCGCCGAGTAGTTACGAATCTCCGTCGGAATCTTCAATATGAAATCAATGTTAGAATTGTTAATTGTTTCTGAATATTTACCATATTTTTCATTTCAAACATTTATATATATTTATATATGGTCTCACCTCGGAATTTTTCAGTATTTCGGGGTTCACAACAGTTCCTTTTTGAAACTTACACGATTTTTGTATCTGTCCTTGGACTTTGAGAATGATTAACGGTTTGGTACTTCTTCGATATTGATATATATATATATATATATATATATATATATATATATATATATATATATATATATATATATATATATATATATATATATATATATATATATATATATATATATATATATATATATATATATATACTATGCAATTGTACATCCTAAAATAAAATTTCTATCGTGTTATACAAAACTGGATAATTCTAATCACTGAAAGTGAAAGTAAACATGGTGTCACGTGACAGTAAACTTGAAAGAAAAAAGAGGAGTTACTGGCTCAGTTATGTGGCAGAAGTCACCATGGAGCTATACAATACATGAATATAAATAATATACTAGAACATATAACACATTACAAAAATATTTGATTGTAGTGCAATTACGGTACCGACTTAGGACGGTCATTTAATTTGACAAAAGCCAAACAAATGGTAAATTTGAAGACGGAATTGCTTTA
Organism: Pteria penguin; assembly: GCA_035048485.1. Taxonomy (NCBI): domain Eukaryota; kingdom Metazoa; phylum Mollusca; class Bivalvia; order Pterioida; family Pteriidae; genus Pteria; species Pteria penguin. Next base: position 51,496 of record CM068580.1, read on the forward strand.
AGGTAAACTTGTTATACATCTTTTATATGAGTAAACATTTTGAAATAATCAGGAAATCGTTTGAGGATTGAATGTGGGCTATGACACAATTTGTAGAAGTCAGCACTTTTATTTTGATTTAGCCTATCGGAGAGCTTCTTAGATAAAGACTCAAACACCCACAAAATGCTTTTAACAGCCGATACGAGTCTCTTTTCGTAGATCTTGATGTCGTTAAAGAAGTTTTCTTTTCAAGAACACTATATCACAAAGTTTGTAATGAATATTAGAAAATAAACGTTATGGTTTTGTGCACCAAATGCGCATTTCGACATATCAACATATACGTACATTTCTCTCAGATATTAAATCTGGCTTTCAAAAGTGCTGTCAAACAGTGAACGCTAGACATGGTACATTTTAAATATGGATCCTTCAAAATTCAAAATCATCTAAATCCACGGTTTCCATAAGATACATCTGATTTTTCAAAACTTTTGGTAACCATAGGTTTCTATTTATTTTTGTTGATCTTGATAAAACGTGTCTTTGTCAGAGAAACATCTGATTTTGAAAAAAAAAAATACTGAACACAGATGTCATCACGATGGTGAACCTTTTGATAGATAACTATATGATATAGTATGCACATGTATGTATGCAGGCATGTGTGTATGCATGAGTGTATGTATGTGTGTATATATGCATGCATGTATGTATGTATGTATGTATGTATGTATGTATGTATGTATGTATGTATATATACATACATGCACGTCTGCATGTATGTATGTATGTATGTATGTATGTAACTACGCATGCATGTGTGTGTGTGTGTGTGTGTGTGTGTGTGTGTTCTTCCTGGACTTGAAATGTTATTGCAGGACTTCTACGAAGGATTTGGCATGCCAACAAGAGTCGATGTCTCCTCGTGGGCACCTGCTTTCACCTCAATTTAAATTGGGGTTTGCATTTGTCTATGACACTGTACATGATACTTCCTTTTGTTCATTATGGTTAACCCTTCGGCACTTGTTTTCTTCCATAATATTGACCTATTATCTATTTACAACTTCCAAAAAAAAAAAAAAAAAAAAAAAAAAAAAAAAAAACGAGAACGACGCCAATAAATATACTGTATGATAACACGATCCATTGATCCATAATGGAATGTCATCTAGTTCATTTTCACTGTTTCACAGTGTTAAGAGAAACATCAGATACAAGTAAAAACGAATAAGTACCAAAGGGTAAACCATATTTCATTGTCCATGGAATGCAAGGACAATATCGTGTTTCGTGTCATATTCAGATAAATGCGAACCCCAATAAAATCGAGACCAGGTGTCCGGGAGGAGTAAGCGTCCCCTGGTTGTATGAAGCACCTGTCGCAAAAATCATGCAACAACATTTCAACTCTAGGACGTAAATACATAAAAATACACGTATGAACACATGACGGAGACAAGAACACGAAGTCAAATTATCCTGTTTAAGGCCTGAAATGGTTATCTAAATGTATGCTATGCTAATCGTTTTACAAGAGAAAACTAAAGACATCTGACAATGCTATATGACAAATATCACCAAGGATATGCACACAAAACATCACAATACCAGGATACACACGAAAAACCACATTACAAAAATATTACATTGTACTGCGGTTACGATACCAATTTAGGACGGTCAATTGAAGTAACAAACGTCATTCAGTTGGTGTGGTTACCCGGTAGACGAGCGCCCACCTTCCCACTCACCGCAAAAGTAGCACAATCAAAGGACACACATTAAAATATTTATAAATAATCCTCAATATAGAGAACAAGGATCAACAGGTTTTGAGGAAGAGAGGTCATAAAAATTTCATTACACACGAAACTTTTATATAATAATACGTTGCAATAAAAAATATGTAAGGCGACATCAACATAAGTGAACCTTGCTCTGCCCGTCTGTAAGCCCAACGCAGATCCTTGATCACTAGGAGTCTCGACTAACAGTCAGAGGGGACGAGAATCAGGATATCGTTTCTTCTGAAAAGGTTTGGACAAGGCCCGTCATAGAATCCCTACCATCCTGTTAGTCAGAGTGCACCAGTCAAAGAAAAGTCTGCATTTGGTTGTAGAGGGCCCCCATACAAGAACTATGGTCTAAGGAATAATATCGGGGTCATACTGTCGATGTCAAAGGCGTGTAATAATTTTAGAACACGCCGATATGAAATTATCGGAAACTTTGACTCTCTTTACACTAAATCACCGTTAGAAATTGGGATGGTATATTAGGCTGGATACGTATTATTAAAAAGTTACATTTCCAAATTTAGACAAAATGTCTAAATAAGATGTGTAAAATTAACCAAAAGTTTTTCGAAGTGTATGATATCTATAACTCTGAGTAAGAAGTTGAAACGTAATCTGAGAATTTTTTGCATGGAAATCGAAAACGTTAATGCATGCTTTGGCGAACCGAACCAAATACAATATATCAGTTTAACGTGACAGGAAGTTCGGTTGAAACCACATGGGCGTAGCTAGGGGTACGATGACTTTTAGAAAATTAGAAATCACAGGATTTAGGGTAGCCTATAGACCCAATGAGTCGATGACAAATCCCCGGAATTTCCCGGGATTTTTACAATGTACAGTCTTAAAATGATACAGTTTTATTTACAAAACCACCTCTGGGCTTTTCGGGAGGGAAAGATTGTCTTTACTCATTATTTTCTCTTTTTACATCGATATCCCGACGTAACTTTACTAGGTGTCTTATTGCTGTATATAGAAATTTATTCCATTGTGTATTAATTGACACACAAAATATAGATTTTCAAGTAAAATACGAAAATAACTGGCATCACATGCCTATGGCACTAACAACAATGTACCATAGTGGGCATACACGGACCCCTGAAATTCAGAGGGAGACCAGGTGCCCGGGAGGAGTGAGCGTCTCCTGTTTGGCTAGCCACACTCACTGTGAATGCCCTTACATACAGACGAAACATACGAAACATATTTAATTCAGCACTGTATATATACATGAATGTGAACAAACACTGTGTAGAAAGTGTCACAGCCACATAACATCAGGGAAAAGGGTATAATATCACTTAAGTCAAACCTTCCGCGGGGAACTTTTTTACGAGCTCCACACTGCAAAGGGAATACGTGTAACGTTCATGTAAAATACGAAAGTAACTGGTATCACATGACTATGGCACTAACAACAATGTACCGCAGTGGGCATACACGGACCCCTGAAATCCAGAGGTGAGACTAGGTGTCCTGAAGGTGTGAGCGTCTCCTGTTTGGCTAGCCACACCCGCAGTGAATGCCCTTACATACAGACGGGACATATAATTCAGCACTGTATATATACATGAATGTTAACAAACACTGTAGAAAGTGTCACAGCCACATAACATCAGGGAAAAGGGTATAATAAGACTTAAGTCAAACCCTCCGCGGGGAACTTTTTTACGAGCTCCATAATCTGTAAACGTTTATATATGCACAACCACTGTAACTGCCTGAGATAAAACTCTCAAGACCTATGTATTTTATTCCTGTATAAATTACATTGATCGGTGACGTCATGACCCTCGATATTTGACCTTCTTTCAGTACAGATGTTTGGCAGACTTTTGATTGTTAAGCTAAGGACGTCATAATGAAATGTTCGACATTTCTAATCTTCCTTGACGTCATCAAAGTGGGAATTTTTGTGCCAAATTGCTTGATATTCGACGAAAGTATGTCATTCTGGATAAACGTTGTGAAAATGAAATTCTTACAGATATTTTGTGGGAAAGTGTTCCAAATATTGTTTGTAAAGTTGAACCGAGATGTGAATACACCGATCCACTTTCGTCGAATGTTAAGCATTTTAGCGCAAAATACGACTTAATGACGTCACGCAAGGTTGGACAAGTCGGACATTTAACTATGGCATCATAAGCGTAACAATCAAAATCTGCCAAACATCGCTTTCTATGCTGAAAAGTGGATTGGTGTATTGTTTATTGCCTCTGGAGAACAGAGACTGTATGAATTCGCTTCATAAACGTACAAAATTATTTTGTGGTGCGCAATTAGTATCCATCGGAATACATACAGATACCTCAATGACGTTTTGTCGATAAAAATCCCTGTATTTAAAGATTACATTAACATCATATATCCAAAGGAACTCGAGATAATAAGATATAACGGACAACCCATATTCCGCTTCATACCTCGATATACTCCTATCAATTAGTGACAATGATTCATTAGTAGCCTCTCTCTATGACAAACGTGACGATTTCAATTTCATTATTATCAACTTGTCTTTTCTGAGTAGCAACATACATTCCTCTCCTGCATATGGCGTCTTCATTTCTCAACTTATCCCTCTTTCAAGAAAAAAGAGGAGTTACTGACTCAGTTATGTGGCAGAAGTCATCTTAAATTTTTGACTATACTGATTTGACATAATATGTATATATACAGACATTTGTTCATGTGCATTTTCATACCATGAATAGGATAATTTGATTTCTTGTTCTTGTCTCCTTCATGTGTTCATATGTATTTGATATGTATTTACTTCTTCGACATGAAAAATCGTTGCAAGACTTTCGCTATGGGTGTTACATGCAGGGGGACACTTACTACTCCTGTTCACCTGGTTACACCTTGATTTTATTAGGATGGGGTTCGCATTTGTCTGAATGTGACACTATATACGATATTGTCTTTTTACGTTGACTAAGAGGGCGGTAGAGGTTCTATGACGAGCCGTGTCCAAACATTCTTCAGATGAGACGAGGTACCGAGCCTCGTCCCATCTGATTGTTAGTCGGACTCCTACAGATCAAGGATCTGAGTTCACTTATAGACGAGAAGAGTACGATTTACTTATTTTGATGTCGCCCAACATATATTTGATATTAGCACATACTCCCATGTTACCTTTCGTGTGTTTAAATTTTTATGACATCTGGTCTTGAGAAACCTGTTTATCCTTGTTCTCTTTATCGAAGACTATTACAAATTTTTAAATATCTGTTCTTTGATTGTGCAGCTTTTACGGACAATGGGGCCCGTAAAGTGGTTAACCACACCAAATGAGTGACGTTTGTTACTTTGATTGACCGTCCGAAGTCGGTATGGTAACTGCAGTAAAATCGAATCCTATTACCACATCTATGTGCATTTCCTTGGTGATTTGTATCATACAGCTTGGTGAGATGTCTTTTGTTTTCTGTTTTTGTTTTCTTCCATAAACTTTGAGATATGGTTAGCTATTCGGTAATTCTTTGGGGGGTTTTTTTGCACATTAGTAGAATAATAAATTAGTAGAAAATAAAAAATAAATTTACGGTTTTTCTGTTCTTTACAAATTGCAATGTAAAGATGATGGATAAATCCAAAGCACAAGTCCAAAAATCATAAAAGTTACGACTTTCAGATTAGACAGTCAAAAATGACGTCCGATGTTATGGTTGGCGTTGCACGTAAATTTCATAAGCTAGTCATAAGTAAAAAACGAAGTACCGAAGGGTAAACCATATCTCATAGTCCATGGAATAAAGGGAACAATATCGTGTTTAGTGTCATATTCAGACAAATCCGAACCCCATTAAAATAGAGGTGAGACCAGGTGCCCGGGAGGAGTAAGTCATAAGTCTAATTTTCAATGCTTTTGTTCTGAAATGAAATATATACTTAGATATATACTACTTACAGTCGTTAAGTTTTAAGTATTACTCAATGTGATTTCTCGTTATCCAGACGTTCTGGACAGATACCGATTCCCGATATCATTGTACACAGATTTGACACCTTCAATATTAGAAGGTTACCTACTTCGACTTCTCGATATATACACATATATGGAATTTACAGAATTTGACTCTTTCTACTGGGTATATGTGACAGGTGTCTCTAGCAAGCAGGAGATGCTCACTCTCCCGGGCACCTGATCTCACTCCATCATAGGGATCCACATATGCTCTTCAAGTAGACATTTTTCGTTATTATCTACTTGGTTTTCATTTTCACAGTTTTTGTCTGTCCTCTGGTTTCCTGATTTTGGCACTTAAGGAGTATCACACTTGTTTCTTTGGCTCACTTTTTCGACCACTTTGTTTTAACTCTGCTCTTCAAATATTTATATATTATTAGAATAAAATCAGATGTCTTTTCCTTTCCCCTTAACACTGAAGAGATATAAGTTGCTGATATATATATATATATATATATATATATATATATATATATATATATATATATATATATATATATATATATATATATATATATATATATATATATATATATATATATATATATATGGTGCAATAAATTTATACATGTTAAATATGTTTAATAATATTGCAAAATTTCATCACATCTAGGGTCTTAGCTCGCTTTCAGACTAGCAGAGCACGGTTTATCATGTTGATGTCGCATATATTTTATACCATTATGTGTTTTACAATACATTACGTGTTTATATTTTTATGACCTCTCAATATGCGATACCTGTTGACCCTTGTTCTTTACATGGAGGGTTATTTATAATTTTTTAAATGTACGTCCTTGATTGTTCTGCTGTTACGGTGAGTGGGAAGGTGGGCCCGTAAACCGGTTAACCACACCATTTGTTTGGTTTTTGTCAAATCAAATGGCCGTCCTAAGTCGGTATCGTAATTGCACTACAATTAAATATTTTTGTAATGTGTTATATGTTATAGTATATTATTTACATTCATGTAGTGTATAGCTCCATGGTGACTTCTGCCACATAACTGAGCCAGTAACTCCTCTTTTTCCTTTTCTATCACAGTAACTTAGAATTATACAATTAGTACAGAAGCAGTGAAAACTCGACTAGCGATACCATCCAAAATTGGTAAGGAATAATTATGTTCATTTAACTGATATTATATAATTGTTGATATCTACAGGAAACAGCTGGATAATATATAGAGGATTAAATGACAGTGTATCAAATAATGTGAGGGACGGTTATGTTAAATACATCAGAGGAAAGTACTACAATCATAAGGGTAAAAAAGATGACAAAAGAATAAAAAAAGCACCCATCAAACTCATCAAATTGCACAGCGACAGAGATAAACGCCCTCAAGAGGATGACTGTCCAAATACGGAGGTATATTTCATCTCAATACCATCATTCTTAAGTACATTGTTTGACAATGCTAAAATATTGTATATCAGAATGTGCTCCATAACATCTTACATAAGCAAGTGAGGTATGATTAACATTTAACAACTATATTCTGTATCCCTACCGTTGTAAGAGAATTTTTCCACCACACGATATTTACATTATTGTTCATGCTGACAAGTCGGGTAACAATTTTGCTTTCATTTTACATGAACTGCCCAATAGAGGAGCTTTGTCTTTGTGCAGCACTTGGTTACCCAACTTACAATTTTACAAATTTGCGTTAGGGTTAGGGTTACCACCTTTGAAAATTCAAAATTAAAACTGGTAAATCTGATCTACCAACCATGTAATGGCTCCCAAAACTACATAAAAGTCCATATAAATCACGTTTCATATCTAATTCTAGCCACTGCTCTACTACGGTACTATCGAAACATATTACGTCTGCTGTAACTGCTATAAAAGATCATATTATCAAATATTGTGTTGTCGCATTTCAAAATAGTAACATCAATTACTTTTGGTCAATTAAAAATTCTCACGAAGTTATAGACAAACTTCTTTCTCTAAATTTCAAAGCGACTCAAATTTCATACATTTGATTTTCCTATACTTTATACATCTCTGCCTCATGATTTGATTAAAAGCAAGTTGCTGTCTCTTCTACAATGGTGTTTTCACAGAGAATCTAAAACTTACATATGTACTACCAACAACTCCGGATTCTTTTCCAACAAAAAATATACTTTATATAAAAACTGGACTTGCAAGGGATTATGTAAAGCACTAGATTTTCTCATGAACAATATTTTTGTGCAATTAGATGGCAAGATATATCAACAAATAGTTGGGATTCCTATGAGTACTAACTGCGCGCCTCTGATAGCAGATTTATTTCTTTATTGTTATGAGAGGGATTTTATGGTATCTATTCAAAAATCAAAACGTTTCGACCTCATTGACAAATTTAATAATACTTGCAGATATCTGGATGGTATTTTGGTTATCGACAACCCTGAATTCGAACAATTTATATCAGAAATACATCCACCAGAGCTCAACTTGAATAAAGCTAATACTTGAGATAAATCTACACCTTTCTTAGATTTGAACATCAACATTATCAACCACCTAATATATACTAATATTTATGATATACGTGAGGATTTTGGATTCCTGTTGTAAATTTTCCTGACTTGGATGGCGATGTCCCTCGACTCCCATCATATGGTATCTATATATCTCAATTAGTGCGATTTCTCAGAGGCTGCACCGATGTTTTAGACTTTCATAAACGAAATTTACAAATTACTACTAAACTTTTAACTCAGGGTTACTCGGACTTTTACTTGAACGTTGCACGCTGACTAACAGGGCGGTGGGGACTATATGACAGGCCTTGTCTAAACCTCTTTCAGAGGAGACATGGTCCTGAACTTCGTCCCCTCTGACTGTTAGTCGGGACTCCTACAGATCTAGGGTCTTAGCTCGCTTTCAGACTGGCAGAGCACGGTTTACCATGTTGATGTCGCATATATTTTTATATCATTATGTGTTTTACAATATCTTACGTGTTTATATTTTGATGACCTCTCAATATAGGATATCTGTTGACCCTTGTTCTTTTACATGGAGGATTTTTAATAAATTTTTAATGTACGTCCTTTGATTGTTCTGCTGTTACGGTGAGTGGGAAGGTGGGCCCGTAAACCGGTTAACCACACCATTTGTTTGGCTTTTGTCAAATTAAATGACCGTCCTAAGTCGGTCTCGTAATTGCACTACAATCAAATATTTTTTTAATGTGTTATATGTTCTAGTATATTATTTATATTCATGTATTGTATAGCTCCATGGTTACTTCTGCCACATAACTGAGCCAGTAACTCCTCTTTTTCTTTCATATCTACACTTATTCTCAGATGCAGTGTGGAGCCTGTAAAAAGGTTCCCGTGTCTGGGTGTTTCAAGTGTTATTATTCACCCAATAGTTACTGACTTGGTTGTGTGGGAGCTTTCCCCTGCGTTTGTACATCCTTATCCCCCCCTTTTCATTAAAATGGCTTCAAATATAAGGAAAATAAAATACAAATCTCCTAAAGTTATAATCACACCACTTAGATTGCCCTCTGTGTCCACTCTTCATATACCTGGTATTTCTTGTAGAAAATTATTCGGCACCACTAAAGTTCTTATTTCTCCACTTAAAAGTAGTTTCCCTATTAAACGTTCTATCTCATTTTCAAAAACATTTTGAACTCCGCCTGTTTTAAATCCGACTACAACAAATAGTGTGTTGGTGGAATCAACAATAATCGATATTGAAAATTATCCAGCCAAACTTTATGAAATTTACAGTGTAAATGACAATTAATATAATCACAACTCATGCGAATTTTCATGGCTATTGAATGCGTATTAAAGAAGAAATAGTAAAATTAGATTTTCAACTCCGCCGGTTTCAAATCCGACTACTAGAAATAGTGTGTTGGCGGAGTCAACAATGCTCGATATTGAAGAGTATCCGGTAGAATTTGATGAAATTCACAGTGTAAATGTCTATTAATATCATCATAAGGTATGCTAATTGTCATGGCGATAAAATGCGTATTATATGAGAAATCGTAAAAATAGTTTTTCAACTCCGCCGATTTCGAATCCGACTCCGACTACTAAAAATAGTGTCAGCCATATCGGAGCGCTTTATTTCGTGTATACATGTATCTCATTGAGCTAATATTATGAATATCTCATCCATATCATAGACTTTCCTTGTAATGCATTAAGTATCAGAACTATGTAATCACGCCTCCTTCTACTACAAGTATCATATGTACATAATCGCAGTTTGTTTCCTTAGTATCACATATAATCGTATCTGGCATTCATTGTATACTAATCATATCGTATCAGTAAAATATATCATTCCACTTTGTCCTAGAATATAGGTTCTTTTAAAAGCGTATCTCATCTACAGGTATCAAGTACCTAATTTGTATGATTGTGTTTATTATCATCTCATATAAACGTTCCTTTTCTCATTAGAAATTTACTATAATTCCCTGCCTATGGCGTATTCATGTCTCAGTTAACACGTAATGGCAGAGTGAGTCCAACTTGCAATCTTTGTTCTACATACCAAAATTCAGATAAAGTTCTCTACACCCTCTGAAGGAAAACGCAGGCGGATCCTATGAAAGAATACAATCACTGAAACAGAAATAAACATATAAAGCACATATAATAAGTGAAACTGGGAGTACTATAGACCTTGGATCTCCGAAGAAATACATGTAGAAAAAAGACAAATTAGACAAACATATAAAGAACAAAGACACTACAGCTAACAAGGCACACTATATGTCATTTATATTAGTTCCTCGACGGGGAATCGAACCCACGACCCGAGGTACCGAATCACCTAGGAGTCATGCATGCGACCATCTAACCAACTGAGCTTGTGAAATATTGCAATTTATGAATTTCATTTCATAAGAAATCGCAATTTGTGAAATACTGCAATTTATGAATTCATTTCATAAGATATTGCAATATTTTACAAATTGCGATATCTCATGAAATAAAGGTTTAATTTCATTAAATTTTCACTATTTGGATTTTAACTTTTTCGAATATATATATATATATATATATATATATATATATATATATATATATAATATATATATATATATATATTTATATATATATATATATATATATATATATATATATATATATTTATATATAAATATATATATATATATATATATATATAAAGCACAAAGACACTACAGCTAACAAGGCACCCTATCTTTCACTTATATTCGTTCCCCGTCTGGGACTCGAACCCACGACCTATGGTACCGAATCACCTAGCTGTCATGCATCCGACCCTCTAACCGACTGAGCTACCCAAGCTCCACAAAAATGCAGCTTTAATAGCCAATCATTAGCTCATCGCATGCATGACAACACGGCCGTGGAAAGTGAAGGAATTTAACCGACGTAAACGCAGGCGGATCCTCTGAGAGAATACATCACTGAAAGAGAAATAAACATATAAAGCACAAATAGAATCAGTGAAACACCGGGGAGTACTATGGACCTTGGATCTCCGAAGAAATACCTGTAGAAAATAAAGACAAATTAGACACATATAAAAGAAGAAAGAGGAGTTACTGGCTCAGTTATGTGGCAGAAGTCACCATGGAGCTATGCAATACATGAATATAAATAATATACTAGAACATATAACACATTACAAAAATATTTGATTGTAGTGCAATTACGATACCGACTTGGGACGGTCATTTAATTTGACAAAAGCCAAACAAATGGTGTGGTTAACCGGTTTACGGTTTTAGTGCAAAACAACTACTGATATTTTAAATGAGAATTCTCCTCTTAAGGCAACAGTACTGATATATAAGACTACTGGAAAAACTTAATATTAATTACAGGTAAATTTCTACAGTATGCTGTGAGCATTCATGAAGAGACATAAGAGGTCGAAATGGTATACGTATATATGTTCTGATATTAATTGTTACCATATTCATTGCAATACTGGAAGGGGGGGGGGGGGGGAGGCCACTGTGCTCTGCGTGTCTGTGGTGCATTTTTATTCAATTGAGCCAGATGCCTAGTTCTTCTTATTGTAAAAAGTCACTTCTTTTAAACTCGAGATGTTCATATTTGAATGCAATTTATCTTTTAGGTTGATGACTATATCTATGATTGCCCTGTTGACAAATCTGGAGAGGCGTTCAACAGATTCTTGGCAGAATTTGGGCAATATATCTCGGAACAATACACATCATTCTTCAACTGGGAATACTCCAAAGAACATTTATTTAGTGAGTTGTGAATATTGAACTCAAATATTCAAGTTTTCGTCTTCTGCTTAATTCCATCTAAGTGGTTAATTTTATGAAATTTTACCCCATTGCTTCTCGTTCCCCATGAGCCAAAACTGAATTTATTACAATTCACTATTGGAACGTAGCTTTTAGAGCTTATGATATGAAAGAAGAAATATAGATCAATGTGTCTATTTAGTGTTCATTTCCACTCATTGATATGTGTAAAACGGGATGGGAACTCGTAACCCTTCAATCTTGCGCTAACCTAATTTAAGACAGAATCACACCAAGGTACTGAGCAGAATGACTATAATATACAATCCCTTGGTCTTATATAAGTGCCACATAAAAATATTACTTTTTTATTTAATTCAATTTCATATCTATATATAATAAATATAGAACATATATACCTATTAATTTAGTGCACCATATGCGCATTTCGACAACTTATGTCTCTTCAGTGATGCTCTTATGAAATTTGTGTTTGCCTGAAAATCTCAAACAAACAAAGCAACTTCATCACAGTTTAAAGAGTAAATACAGTCATCATTGCCTATATATGATACATTCATTTTTCACTTAAATTGATAATGACATTGTTCTAGATCAAATTTTCAAATAACCAGGTCAGCCAATTATAATAAATATAGAACATATATACCTTATAATTTAGTAGTAAGTAGTCGATTAATAACGTCGCTGAGAATCTTTTGTATTTTTCTGCTGGGATGGCCTCTAGATTGTGCTGGATCTTGAAGAGCAAAAGAAAGGCGGATCATTACTCTTGTGATCTGTAGCGGTTCCCATACCAGGAAGTTCTCCATGTTGATGACGCTGCCTTATTCCTATCCCAGTAGTTCCATGTAACGAATCGTGTGCTCTACGCTGGACTTCCTCTATCTTGTTGATCTGTCCGCTGGTATGATGGTGCCATATGGAGGCTTCATACTCCAGCGTTGGATGTGTATGTCTTCATAGGTTCTGATCCGTGCTGAGGTTCTGCAAACTCTGATATTTCGCTTTAGGAATGTAAAGATGATGGATAAATCTAAACCGTAAGTCCGAAAATCACGAAACAAAGGACATACAAAATCAGTAAAATAAAACTAGTCTTATTGGCTTTCGCTGTGATAGCATCAATATGCTTGTTCAATTTCAAATCGTGCTGATTGTAACTCCCAGAGTCCACTATTCCTAACTTATAGTCTGTGCTAATTGTTTTCCGTTTTGATGAGACCGATATGACAACGAACTTCTCCGGATGAAAGGACATCTTCCACTTCTCTTCCCATTTCTTCTGTGCTGTAAGGTCCTGCTAAAGACTGTTGTTGCCGTTTGTGTTGCTGATTGGGCGGTACAGAAGTACAAAACGAAGAAGTACAGAAGGGTATACCATGTCTCATAGTCCATGGAATAAGAGGGACAATATCGTGTTTAGTGTCATATTCAGACAAATGCGAACCCCAATAAAATCGAGGGGAGACCAGGTGCCCGGGAGGAGTAAGCGTCCCCTGGTTGCATGCAACGCAAAAGTCCTGCAATAACCTTTCAAATCGAGGAGGTAAATACATAAATATACACGCATGAACATACGAAGGAGACAGGAACACAAAATCAAATTTCCCATTCAAGGCAAGAAATGCTGCCTGCCTAAAATTCCGGTGTCGAAAACGCAGGTGAACAAATATCTGTACATACATGTATACACGTATTATGTCAAATCAGGTATAGTCAAAACGTAAAGATGGTTAATTAGTTTGGTCAACCATCTGCGAACAACCTGGCTTCTGACTTGGTGATTTCTCTAAGGTCATTGATGAATGTGAGGAAGAGAAAAGGGCCAAGTACTGTTCCATGTGGTACTCCTGACAGGACATCTGCGCTAGATAAAGAATGGCTGTCTAGAAGGAGTTCTCGTTGTCTGCTGTACTTTAATCCTTAATCAAAGCTGAGTGTTCTATCGTACATCATCGTACTGCAGCTTATCAAGCAATCTCTGATGTGGCACCTTGTGTAATGCTTTTGCGAAGTCTTGCAGAACAATGTCGAATTGGCCTTCCTGGTGCGGTAATACTGTCTATGTTGTTGGCTACTTGAGTTTCACGTAACGCCTGCATCTGAAGCCGTGTTGACTGTTGGTGAGTATAAATGCTGGTCAAAGTGGTCCATTACCTGGCTGTGAATGATGTGTTTAGTAATTTACAGGAGATTGAGGTCAGCGAGATAGGTCCGTAGTTGGAGGGCTGGTGCTTATCACCTTTCTTGTATACTGGAAAAAAGGAGCTGATCGCCAATCGGCTGGAATGGTGTTTGAATCCTGTATAGATCTGGAATACTTTGGTCAATGATGGAGCAAATTGGTCTACATACTCGTGTAGAAGCCTGGTCATCTGGCCCTGTTGCTTTGTGGGAGTCAGTGTTCCTGAGTAATTTGTGGACTCCTGCTTGGCACACTTGGATTGGAGGCATGGCTGGAGAAGGACTCGCACCTTTTTCTTCTTTTGGCATCTATGCACTATATTCCCTGGTGTAGACAGAATGAAATTGCTGGTTGAGTATTCTGCTTTGGATTCAGTATCACTGTAGAGGAGTCCATCTGTCTTCCTCAGTGCTGATACTCCTTGTGAGTCCTGGCGTTTGCTCTTCAGATTTGACCAGAATCTTTTGATGTTGTTCTGCATCTCAATATATATATGTACTATTTCGTCTATGACCTATGTCCCTTTGTTTTGCTGCCTTGAGTTGTCAACAGGTCCTTAGGGTTTATTGTGTGCCGTGCTTTCTTGATAGCTTTCTGGCGTTGACGTAGTAGGCGTTTGATATTTATTGTCATCCATGGACAATATCGGCTCCTATTGATCTTTGTGAGAATGGCATCTTCTACTGTAGTTAATATGGATCCTCTGAAGTCAATCCATGTGTCTTTGTACATTTTTTATTTGCCAAGATGTCGTTAACTACTGTTGTTGTATGCTGACTGACCACCTCTTTGCTTTGTCTCACAGTAGAATTTTTCGCGGGCATGACAGCTGATGGTATGTATAAAGAGAGAGATCTTTCATAAAATCTATTGCAGTACTGCTGAGATCAAAAATTAAAAAATTACAATCTTCTGTAAATACCAGATTCGAATCTATTTTTAAAGATCCTGATGTTGTCAGAGAACTTACCTTCCTCAAGAACATTATATCATTACACCAGCAGATAAAGCATCCAATAATTATACATTTACTTGTAAGAAATATTACTTTGACAGCCTAGTGAAAGAATTAGGATTAAATTCTGCTCCAGGAAATCCTACTTATACTCTCACGACCTTTTCGGTTTCGGAAGTACTCGAGAATCATAAATCTGTCCTCAATACTTTTGGTATTGACTCAAATAAATTAAATTT
This sequence comes from Pteria penguin, assembly GCA_035048485.1. Classification (NCBI taxonomy): domain Eukaryota; kingdom Metazoa; phylum Mollusca; class Bivalvia; order Pterioida; family Pteriidae; genus Pteria; species Pteria penguin. The sequence goes on from CM068580.1 coordinate 66,921, forward strand.
AGAACTTCCATATTTGTATTGCATTCCAAAAATGCAGAAAAATCCTTACAAACAACGCTTTATCGCTGGTTACTCGAAGTGTTCCACAAAATATGTATCGATGCTGCTCACAAAAATACTATCAGAAATTAAATCTGGCCTTCATAGATACTGCGAAACAGTATATTCCAGAAGTGGAACTAATCAAATGTGGATCCTTAAAAATTCAAAAGAGTTGTTAGAAAATCTAAAATCAAAAAGTTTTACTAAAATTCACTCTATCAAGTCTTTTGACTTTTCGACTCTTTACACAACGATCCCTCATCAGAAATTAGAAGACAGATTAGCGGAAATTATTCAAAATGCATTTACTAGTAAAAACGGAAGCCGCAAATTCAAATATATAATAATAGGCCACGATAAAAGTTACTTTGTTAGGGAAAATTCTGATTCCAAAAATAAATACACTGGAACAACTATCATCCAGATGTTGAACTTTCTTATCGATAACATTTTTGTGGTGTTTGGAGGTAAGGTTTTTCAACAAATTGCCGGCATTCCAATGGGCACTAAATGTGCTCCGCTTCTGGCTGACATATTCCTTTACTCATGCGAAGCTGAATTCGTTCAGTCTTTGCTTTCACAAGGAAAAAAACAATTGGCTCTTGGCTTCAATTTTAATTACTGATATATAGATGACTTGCTTTCAATTAATAATCCTTCATTCGCGGATTACCTTAGCATCATCTATCCAAGTGAACTTGAGGTCAAAGAAGCCACAGAAAGTAGTAATTCTACTTTGTATTTAGATATTATGTTGTCTTTCGACATTAATGGTCAATTGAACACCTCTCTCTATGACAAACGTGACAATTTCAATTTCGCTATCACAAACTTTCCTTTCATAAGTAGCAACATTCCATCATCGCCCGCATACGGCGTATTCATATCTCAGTTAATACGTTATTCCAGAGCATGTTCAAATTACAATGACTTTGTTCTGAGGGCTAAGCGACTTTCAGTTAAGCTGCTCAACCAGAGTTATATATGTGCTAGACTAGCAACGTCACTGAGGAAATTCTATGGTCGTTACGAGACTCTTATTACTCCATATGATATCTCGTTATCCAGACTTTTAAATGATATTCTGGAATTCTGGACTGAGACCGATTCCGATCATTTTACACAGATTTGACACCTTCTATACTAGGAAGTTACCTACTTCGACTTCTCCATATATAAATACATATGGAATTTACACGATTTGACACTTTCTACTGGGTATATGTGACGGGTGTTGCTAGCAATCAGGAGATACTTACTCTCCCCGGGCACCTGATCTCACTCCATCACAGGGGTTCACATATGCTCTTCAAGTAGAGATATTTTGTTATTTTCCATTTATTTTACATTTTCACTGATTTTGTATATCCTCTGATTTTATGATTTTTGGACTTGTTGTTTTGGATTTATCCATCATCTTTACATAACAATACCATGGTCATGGTAACAAGTTTTCATCTGGGTCACAAATAACATTATAAGGGGTCACACACAATACCTGAAGTACAATTATAAGGGTGAAGATCTCTTTGTCGATCAGCTACTGGAGGTTGTTTACATTGGATATAATACCGGAAGTTTATATACAACAAACAAAAAGATTTGAATCAAGGATATTTCAACAAATAACGATTATTTACAAACTAATTTCGGGTTTTACATATCCCTTTTCCATCTGATCTAAATTATTAGGGACTGTTTTTGAAGAAAAATATTTCTACAGTGAAGAATTTCGTCTTGACCGCCACGTATTCTTTTGTTACTAATTAATAAATATTTCTGCTTTACCACTAGGTATGAGGATACCAGTCATCGTGATAATGGCAGAAGGTGATTTTGATGCAGTGCAGCAGGTAGAAGACGCTATCGAGAAGAAATTGCCAATTGTCATTGTCAAGGGGTCAGGGAAGGCGGCAGACCTTATTGTACAAAAACTAGAAAGGTAATATTTTGAACTTTATATGAGTATATTTCATTTTAAGAGTGTTTTAAATCACATTGTATGTTTTAATTTCATCAAATAGAGCTTCATTGTTTAACCTGTCTGATATGTTGTGTAATTCTTATACCATTACTAATGCAGGATTTTGTGAACAAACAATACACTGGACTTGAGCCGAAGTATGTAATGCCAAATAACTTTTGTGGATGATATTTATGTGAAATTGAGTGGCAAGATTTATCAGCAGATAGTTTGAATTTCTATATGTATTAACATTTTTATGAGTGGGACTTCATGCAACCTTCTTTCGTCATATATTGTATTGAAAATTTATAAGTTTCAACCTTATTGATATGCTTAATGATACTTCTAGGTATCTTGACACATCATTCTCTATATCAATACATCAATAATTCATCATATATAATATATCAATAACACCAATATCAACAGGTTCCGCAAAAAGAGAGGTTATAAAAATTTTACGCTTATGGAATAATATACTAGTATCAAAACATGTAACGCGACATCTAAATGAGTAAACTCTGCCATTCTGTAAGCGAGTTCAGATCCTTGATCGGTAGGAGTCGGAACTAACAGTCAAAGAAGACGAGACTGAGGACCTTGTCTCCTCTGAAAAGGTTTGGACATGGAAGAATGAAAAGTTACTGACTCAGCCGTATGACAAAAGTCACCACGGAAATATATTATTTAATGTAATTATATGTTAAAACACATGTGTACATCACAAAGATATTCGACTTAGGACTGTCATTTGATATTAAAACAGTCAATCAATTGATGTGGTTAACCGGTTTATGGACCAACCTTAAGGCCTGTCAAAGACTCCCCACCGCCCTGTTAAGAAGTAAACCCTCTATAGGACAGTAGAGGTACCAGGTATAAGACCTATGGTCTTAGCGATGATCTAGTGATGATAGTAAATCCCATATGATGAATATCTAGGAAGATGGCCATTTACTCATGGAAAATTAACAATACGAATTCCGAAGCCTTCACGTTTATCGTAAATACTAGTTTCTTTTATACATTTTATTTTAAATCTTTATATTGAATCCAAACTAAAAGTAATTTTATTAGATTTGTTGGCTATATTTAATTGATGTTTCGGAGGATAGATGTCTTTAATGTATTTTTTCAAACTTAGTGTTATTGATGGTAAGTATATCATCCAGATATCTAGGTGTGTTGTTAAAGTTGAGCTCTCATTATTTAAACATGGGTGACGTGATAAAAATTTTTGGGAAACGGAAATTGCCAGAAATAGATCTGGTATTCTCCGTTCCCAACTAAATATAGAGACATGGTGGCGTATGTATGGTCAATCAGCCGAGCCGAGTGACCCAAAATCCATGTACATAGCTGTTATCGGGGTTATATAAGGAAATCTCGGTGTGCATACACCGTAACAGTTAGATAATTGACAAGATAGAGTAATCAGCTAAAGATAAGAATTCGGTAATAAAAAAATGTTTGACGAATGAATTGATTAATCATACATAATTCAAACGAATAAGGCTAATAGTGTAAATATATAATAACGAAGAACAGAAAGTCAATTTAGCCATTATGTTCCATATTGGTAGAAAACATAAATCTTTCGGTTACATTCCTATCGCCATATTCCAAATAAAGTTAGATTTACTAGATATTCTTCATAGAACAGAAAAAAGAGGAGTTACTGGCTCAGTTATGTAGAGATGATGGATAAATCCAAACCATAATTCTAAAATGTAAAGATGATGGATAAATCCAAACCATAGGTCTAAAAACCATGAAACCAGAGGACATACAAAATCAGTGAAAATGAAAAACAAGTGGAGAATAACGAAATATGTCTACTTGAAGAGCATATGTGAACCCCTGTGATGGAGTGAGATCAGGTGCCCGGGGAGAGTGAGCATGTCCTGCTTACTAGCAACATCCGTCACATATACCACGTAGAAAGAGTCAAATCGTGTAAATTCCATATGTATTTATATATGGAGAAGTCGAAGTATGTAACCTTCCAGTATAGAAGGTGTCAAATCTGTGTGAAATGATCGGAATCGGTCTCAGTCCAGAATATCATTTAAAAGTCTGGATAACGAGATATTATATGGAGTAATAAGACTCTTGTAACGACCGTAGAACTTCCTCAGTGACGTTGCTAGTCTAGAACATATATAACCCTGGTTGAGCAGCTTAACTGAAAGTCGCCTAGCCATCAGAACAAAGTCATTGTAATTTGAACATGCTCTGGAATAACGTATGAACTGAGATATGAATATGCCGTATGCGGTGATGGAATGTTGCTACTAATGAAAGGAAAGTTTGTGATAGCGAAATTGAAATCGTCACGTTTGTCATAGAGTGAGGTGTTCAATTGACCATTAATGTCAAAAGACAACATAATATCTAAATACGAAGTAGAATTACTACTCTCTGTGGCTTCTTTGACCTCAAGTTCACTTGGATAGATGATGCTAAGGTGATCCGCGAATGAAGGATTATTAATTGAAAGGAAGTCATCTATATATCAGTAATTACAATTGAAGCCAAGAGCCAATTGTCTTTTCCTTGCAAAAGCAAAGACTGAATGAATTCAGCTTCGTATGAGTAAAGGAATATGTCAGCCAGAAGCGGAGCACATTTAGTGCCCATTGGAATGTCGACAATTTGTTGAAAAACCTTTCCTCCAAACACCACAAAAATGTTATCGATAAGAAAGTTCAACATCTGGATGACAGCTGTTTCAGTGTATATATTTTTGGAATCAGAATTTTCCCTAACAAAGTAACTTTTATCATGGCCTATAACTACATATTTGAATTTGCGGCTTCCGTTTTTACTAGTAAATGCATTTTGAATAATTTCCGCTAATCTGTCTTTTAATTTCTGATGAGGGATCGTTGTGTGAAGAGTCGAAAAGTCAAAAGACTTGATGAAGTGAATTTTAGTGAAACTTTTTGATTTTAGATGTTCTAATAACTCTTTTGAATTTTTAAGGATCCACATTTGATTAATTCCACTTCTGGAAAATACTGTTTGTGGCAGACGTCATCATGGAGCTATACAATACACCAATATGAATTATATACTATCACTTAAACAAAGAAATGAAAGATTCTAGGGGTAATATGAGTAAATTTATTACTAAGACATTTTGTCTTTTGTCCTGTATGTCAATCAAAACATTACAGTATTATTCCCATGTTCAACTCATTTAATACACAATATTTTCATTTCCGGTTAAGTAAGATTAACATGTAAAACTAAATTTAAATTAAAATGATTCGTTTCGGCCAATGCCCTTTTTCAAGAAAACATGAATATAATAATATATCTCATCTTTGTTATATGTAAATTCTATACTAATTTGATTTTTATAGCAGTTACATAGCGCCAAGACGTGATATATTTTTAAGTTCATGTTTTCCAGAAAAAGGTCATTGGCCGAAACGTTGAAACAGAGCAACACGAACAGGATTTATTGAATTCCTGTTAGAATATTTTGACTGAAGAATTCGTTCACGTGTTTATTTTTATATTTCAAAATATTTTCAATAATATCTGACACTATTAATAGAAGAAATATATATATAAATATGTATACATATATATTCAATTGAACCCGGTGTAGCCTAGTGGGTAAGATCCTCGTTATCGAGAGATCCCGGGTTTGAGTCCCGCCCCGGGCGCACCGGTGGTCTGTCTTTCGGATAAGACAGTAAAAACCGAGGTCCCGTGTCATGGTAAGCGTGGCACGTAAAAGATCCCTCACTGCTTCGGGTGGGTCCATTGCAAAGGTTCTAAATTTTTATGCAATGCATCAGGCAGATGCCGTCACAATATATGTGAAATAATCGTGGGTGACGTAAAACAATATTCATTCATTATTTCATTTATATTCATTTGACAGAATTGCTGTGGATGTAGTAGACGTAGCAAATGTCTAACAAAGATAAAGATCCTCTAGAGTATATATATATAGTATATATATATATATATATATATATATATATATATATATATATATATATATATATATATATATATATATATATATATATATATATATATATATATGACATCTTTCTTTTCATTCATTCAGAAACAATTCATTTGACTTGCTGATGAATTTAAAAGATGCAGTTATAAATGTCTGTAACCTCTATAACAAAAAGAGTTCTGTTTTAGAGATGAGCAGTTTATAATAGGAAGATGATACTTCTAGTAAAATCTGGAAAAAAAGTGAAAAAGATATTATAGATGTACACTCATAAACAAGAGGATCTTTATCCCCTTTAAATTTTAATCAATTAAAACAAAAATATAAATTATATAAAGATCAACACATGATATGATGATGATTGGTACCTCTTCTTCTCTTTTGAATAGACATGATGGACTTTGTTTGGGTTTGACTTAAGTGTTATTATACCTTTTTCCTGATGTTATGTGGCTTTGACACTTTCTATACAGTGTTTGTTCACATTCATTTATATATACAGTGTTGAATTATTATTGTTTCGTCTGTGTGTAAGGACATTCGCGGCGGGTGTGGCTAGCCAAACAGGGGACGCTCACTCCTCCCGGGCACCTGGTCTCACCTCTGAATTTCAGGGGTCCGTGAATGTCCACTGTGGTACATTGTTGTTAGTGCCATAGTCATGTGACACCAGTTACTTTCGTATTTTGCATGAATGTCACACTTATTCCCTTTGCAGTGTGGAGCTCGTGAAAATTTCCCCGCGGAGGGTTTGACTTAAGTGTTATTATACCTTTTTCCTGATGTTATGTGGCTTTGACACTTTCTATACAGTGTTTGTTCACATTCATTTATATATACAGTGTTGAATTATTATTGTTTCGTCTGTGTGTAAGGACATTCGCGGCGGGTGTGGCTAGCCAAACAGGGGACGCTCACTCCTCCCGGGCACCTGGTCTCACCTCTGAATTTCAGGGGTCCGTGAATGTCCACTGTGGTACATTGTTGTTAGTGCCATAGTCATGTGACACCAGTTACTTTCGTATTTTGCTTGTATAATTTTTACATTCCGTCGAACTATAATATATCTTAGGCATTGACTACGTCTACTACAACCACAGCAATTCTGTCAACTGAATATATGTTAAATTACTTCTATTTATTGGGTCTTATAATACTGGGAACATTTAAACGTATTGGAATAAATAAATGCAATACTTTTGCCATACACGTGAACGAATTAATTAAATTCAGATTTAGTTTTACATGTTTATCTTATTTAGTTTTATCGAACACGAGTTTTGACAACCGGAAATGAAAATATCGTATATTGAATGAGTTGAACATGGGAATAATACTGTAATGTTTTGATTGACATACCGGACAAAAGACAAAATGTCTAAGTAATAAATTTACTCATATTAACCCGTAAAATTTTTCATTTCTAGTAAATCTAACTTTATTTGGAATATGGCGATAGGAATGTAAACGATAGATTTACGTTTTCTACAAATATGGAACATTATGGCTAAATTGCCTTTCTGTTCTTCGTTATTATATATTTACACTATTAGCCTTATTCGTTTGAATTATGTATGATAAATCAATTCATTCTTTATTACAGAATTCTTATCTTTAGCTGAATACTCCATCGTGTCAATTATCTAACTGTCACGGTGTATGCACACCGGGATTTCCTTATATACCCCCGATAACAGCGATGTACATGGAGTTTGGGTCACTCGGCTCGGCTGATTGACCATAAATACTTTACCATGACTCTATATTTAGTGGGGAACGAAGATTGCCAGATCTATTTCTGGCAATTTCCGTTCCCCCAATATTTTTATCACGTCACCCATGTTTAGATAATCAGAGCTCAGCTTTAAACTTATCAGTATGTTCAAATCGTTTAGATATTTGATGCTGATTGAAGTCCCTCTCACAACAAAACAAAAATCTGTCTGCCACAAGAGGCGCGCTGTTCGTCTCTATAGCCTCTGATAGCAGATTTATTTCTTTATTGTTATAAGAGGGATTTTATGGTTTCTATTCAAAAATCAAAACGTTTTCACTTCATTGACAAATTTAATAATACTTGCAGATATCTGGATGACATTTTGGTTATCGACAACCCTGAATTCGAACAATTTATATCAGAAATATATCCACCACAGCTCACATTAAATAAAGCTAATACTTGAGATAAATCTACACCTTTCTTAGATTTAAACATCAAAATTATCAACTACCTAATATATACTAATATTTATGATAAACGTGAGGATTTTGGATTTCCTATTGTAAATTTCCCTTACTTGGATGGCGATGTCCCTCGACTCCCATCATATGGTATCTATATATCTCAATTAGTTCGATCTGTCAGAGGCTGCACCGATGTTTTGGACTTTCATAAACGAAATTTACAAATTACTACTAAACTTTTAACTCAGGGTTACAGATATCACAAGCTAAGAAAAACATTCGGCAAATTCTTCAGATCTTATTCAGAACTTCTATCTAAATTTGGAAATATTTCTTTTCAACACTATGTATCCAATGGAATTTCCCATCCTTATTTTTACGGTGATCTCGTATATGAACTAAGGAAAGTAAAAGGCTCCGATAACCTTATTTTATCATGTAATAAAATAGTCAAACGTCTTCTAAATAGACAATATGATATTAAGATCATCAGAAAGACTATACTTCTTGTATTTGGCCCTTCTACAGCCTTATGCAGACTTTTACTTGAACGTTGCACGCTGACTAACAGGGCGGTGGGGACTATATGACGGGCCTTGTCCAAACCTCTTTCAGAGGAGACATGGTCCTGAACCTCGTCCCCTCTGACTGTTAGTCGGGACTCCAATAGATCTAGGGTCTTAACTCGCGTTCAGACTGGCAGAGCACGGTTTATCATGTTGATGTCGCATATATTTTTATACCATTATGTGTTTTACAATACCTTACGTGTTTATAATTTTATGACCTTTCAATATGCGATACCTGTTGACCCTTGTTCTTTACATGGAAGATTATTTATAAATTTTTAAATGTACGTCCTTTGATTGTTCTGCTGTTATGGTGAGTGTGAAGGTGGGCCTGTAAACCGGTTAACCACACCATTTGTTTGGCTTTTGTCAAATTAAATGACCGTCCTAAGTCGGCATCGTAATTGCACTACAATCAAATATTTTTGTAATGTGTTATATGTTCTTGTATATTATTTATATTCATGTATTGTATAGCTCCATGGTGACTTCTGCCACATAACTGAGTCAGTAACTCCTCTTTTTTCTTCTATAGGAATTCCTATTGTTTATCTATATATCTTGTGATTAATATATTGCAATGTGGAGAGATTATATAAAGTGTTATTGTCCTGATTCCTGACGTGATGTGGCAATGACCTTTTCTGCATATTGTTCGATTTGCCAGTGGCTGCACTGATGTTTTGAACGTCCATACCAAACATTTACAAACTATTTTGAAACGTTTAACTCAGGGTTACAGATATCACAAACTTAGAAAAAAGAAAAACATTTGGCACAATCTTTAGATCGTATTCAGAACGTTTATCTAAATTCGGAAATTTCACTTTTTTACCCTTCGGTACTTCTTCGATTTTTACTTTTCAACAATATGCATCCAATGGAATGTCCCATCCAAATTTCTACGTGGAATTAATCAAATGTGGATCCTTAAAAATTCAAAAGAGTTGTTAGAACATCTAAAATCAAAAAGTTTTACTAAAATTCACTCCATCAAGTCTTTTGACTTTTCGACTCTGTACACAACGATCCCTCATCAGAAATTAAAAGACAGATTAGCGGAAATTATTCAAAATGCATTTACTAGTAAAAACTGAAGCCGCAAATTCAAATATATAGTAATAGGCCACGATAAAAGAAAAAAGAGGAGTTACCGGCTCAGTTATGTGGCAGAAGTCACCATGGAGCTATACAATACATGAATATAAATAATATAATAGAACATTTAACACATTACAAAAATATTTGATTGTAGTGCAATTACGATACCGACTTAGGACGGTCATTTAATTTGACAAAAGCCAAACAAATGGTGTGGTTAACCGGTTTACGGGCCCATCTTCCCACTCACCGTAACAGCAGAACAATCAAAAGACGTACATCTAAAAATTTATAAATAATCCTCCATGTAAAGAACAAGGGTCAACAGGTATCGCATATTGAGAGGTCATAAAAATATAAACACGTAAGGTATTGTAAAAAACATAATGGTATAAAAATATATGCGACATCAACATGATAAACCGTGCTCTGCCAGTCTGAAAGCGAGCTAAGACCCTAGATCTGTAAGAGTCCCGACTAACAGTCAGAGGGGACGAGGTTCAGGACCATGTCTCCTCTGAAAGAGGTTTGGACAAGGCCCGTCATATAGTCCCCACCGCCCTGTTAGTCAGTGTGCAACGTTCAAGTAAAAGTCTGCATAAGGCTGTAGAGGGGCCAAATACAAGACCTATAGTCTTTTTGATGATCTTTTTGACGATAAAACTTACTTTGTTAGGGAAAATTCTGATTCCAAAAATAAATACACTGAAACAGCTGTCATTCAGATGTTGAACTTTCTTATCGATAACATTTTTGTGGTGTTTGGAGGTAAGGTTTTTCAACAAATTGTCGGCATTCCAATGGGCACTAACTGTGCTCCGCTTCTGGCTGACATATTCCTTTATTCATACGAAGCAGCTGAGTTCATTCAGTCTTTGCTTTCGCAAGGAAAAAAACAATTGGCTCTTGGCTTCAATTTTACTTACAGATATATAGATGACTTGCTTTCAATTAATAATCCTTCATTCGCGGATTACCTTAGCATCATCTATCCAAGTGAACTGGAGGTCAAAGAAACCACAGAAACTAGTAATTCTACTTCGTATTTAGATATTATGTTGTCTTTCGACATTAATGGTCAATTGAACACCTCACTCTATGACAAACGTGACGATTTCAATTTCGCTATCACAAACTTTCCTTTCATAAGTAGCAACATTCCATCATCGCCCGCATACGGCGTATTCATATCTCAGTTAATACGTTATTCCAGAGCATGTTCAAATTACAATGACTTTGTTCTGATGGCTAGGCGACATTCAGTTAAGCTGCTCAACCAGGGTTATATATGTGCTAGACTAGCATCGTCACTGAGGAATTTCTACGGTCGTTACGAGAGTCTTATTACTCCATATGATATCTCGTTATCCAGACTTTTAAATGATATTCTGGACTGAGACCGATTCCGATCACTTTACACAGATTTGACACCTTCTATACTAGAAGGTTACCTACTTCGACTTCTTCATATATAGATACATATGGAATTCACACGATTTGACTCTTTCTACGGGACATATGTGACGGGTGTTTCTAGCAAGCAGGAGATGCTCACTCTCCCCGGGCACCTGATCTCACTCCATCACAGGGGTTCACATATGCTCTTCAAGTAGACATATTTTGTTATTTTCCATTTGTTTTTCATTTTCACTGATTTTGTATGTCCTATGGTTTCATGATTTTTGGACTTGTGGTTTGGATTTATCCATCATCTTTACATCTTGTATACAAACTTAGGATGGTCAAAGGTTCCGACACCTTTATTTCGTCAGGTTTCAAAAGAATTAAACGCATTTGTCCTAAACAATATCTGTATGAAGTCTTGTAGTGAGCCCGTCTATAGCCTTATACACATTTTTACCGGAACTAAATTCCGCAGTATTTCGAGAAACATGAGCCACCGCTGATGTGCTATCAGTACAAAAAATCCTATTAGTAACCTTATTTTAATTACAAAGCAGTCACATAAAATCCTCATACAGCTTTTTCTTCTGTTTTCTCTTCTCCAATACTCTTGACTCTTTTCCGCCTTGTTTATATCTATGGTTTTGAATAAAGGACCTCAGTATAGATTACCTTCCAGGAAAGATCTTCCCAAATGCCGAGATATTGCCGAGGTAGCATTAAACACTTACTGTAAACGATGGTGTAAAAGGTGTAAAAGTACATGTCTTGAATAACTGGAAAAGTGAAATCTTAAAAATGAGCCATACTCGCATCTATAATTTTACCCATAATCCCCATTTATACAAACAGCGACATACTACTCCGGTCCAGTCCATAAAAAAGAAAAAGGCGGACTTACGAAATACTTATGTCTTCGTCCCTGCTAACAAAGCAGCGAATAATATTGTTGGAAAAAAATACTATATTGCAGTTATCAAAACTGAAATGAACTCTACTTCTACGTATGTTGAAACCCCAACAGTTCTATCTGACCATTGTATAGCTATGTGCGACTTCAGTTTAAGCATTGATAACAATGATCTTCCAACTATATACTGGCTTCCCAAATTACATGAAAGTCCATATAAATCACGTTTCATATCAAATTCTAGTCATTCTTCTAAAACTATGCTTTCTAAACATACTACTTTCTCTCTGACTGCAGTTAAAGAACATCTTATCAAATATTGTAATAATGTTTTCACAATTGAGAAAACTAAAGACATCTGACAAAGCTGTATGACTAAGATCACCAAGGACCTGCACAGAGGACATGACAACAGTAAAATATACACGGAAAAAGTTATTACAAAAAATTCGATTGTGCTGCGTTTACGATACCGACTTAGGACGGTCAATTGAAGTAACAAACGTCATTTAATTGGTGTGGTTAACCGGTTTACGGACGCCAACCTTCCCACTCACCGCAAAAGCATCAAAATCAAGGGACACACATTTAAAAATTAATAAATAATCCTCCATATATAGAACAAAGATCACCAGGTCGAGAAGAATGGTCAGAAATATTTATTACATACGAAAAGTTTATAGAATAATATATTGCTATCAAAAATGTGTAAGGCTACATCAGCATAAGTAAACTGTGCTCTGCCCGTTTGTAAGACGAGGTCACATCCTTGATGAATAGGAGACCCGACTAACAGTCAGGATCAGGATCAGGACCTTGTCTCCTCTGAGAACGTTTTAACAAGGCCCGTCATAACGTCCCTACTACCCTGTTAGTCAGAGTGCAACGCTCAAGCAAAGGTCTGCATTGGGTTGTGGAGGGACCCAATACAGGAACTATAGTATTAGCGATGATCTTGGGGTATGTCGAAGGCGTTTAATAATTTTAGAATAAGCCGATATGAAGTAGTAACGTCAGTTAATTTCGGTCCATCAAAATTTCTTGTGAAGTCATTGATAAATGCCGTTTGATGATAATTATAAATATTGGACTTGTACTGAGCTTTGTAATGCCATCACATTTTTGATGCAATTTAATGGCGAGATTTATCAGAAGATTAATGGGTTTCCTATGGGCACCAAATGTGTTCCCTTTTGTGGCGTATTTATTTTCATATTGCTATGACAGGGATTGATGCTTTCGATACAAACCTTGAAACGTTTCGATGTTATTGATAAGTTCAATGACACTTCTAGATAACTTGATGATATTTTAGTAATCAAGACCACTACTGGGTCCAAAAACCCCATAGAATCCCGTTTTTCTCTGCAAAACTCTGCAACACACTGAAAAACTCTGAAAAATACTGACGCCTACTGCGATGCCCTCCGACCGTGCGATCGCGGTCTCGCGTACTTCTATATGGTCCCTTAAAATGGTTCGCTGTTATCTATACATGACCTTTAATACGTACTAAATGTGATGAATTTATAAACGGGGAATTAGAAAAAAATCTCATTTTTACCATTTCTCAAGGACTTATTTTAACGATTTTTAAAGATAAAATTACTATGATATTGTTCCTATTCTGACTTACGTTTGTAAGATGATCTTTACATGTGCAGTTTAATAAATCACATGAATTACGTACTTAGCAAAACAATTTTATCGACTCAGGACTATCCAGCGCGATGTCACTTGTTTTATTGATCGACTTAAAGAAAGAAAGAAAAATGAAACAAACAAACGAACAAACAAGCAAATAATCTAACTACAGCAGTATCATGTTGCTTAAGAACGCTGTTTCATAGAGGTGCATTAAGGGAAGGGAAAATAAGTACAATATATAGAACAAGACATATTTAAATTAATTAATTAATTTATTTATTTATTAATTAATTAATTTATTTATTTATTTCTAATAAAAGCACTTTTTCCGTACATTTCGACCAGCGGCCTTCCTCAGCGGAATTCATTTATTTATTTTCTTATTTATTTCTTATTTATCTATTTCTTTAATTATAAATTTATTTATTTATTTACAATAAGAACATCAAACTTTTCCGTACGAAAATAATAGATTAAAATGAATTTAATAAAAATAATAAGATTTTTTAAAAAACGCTGGACGAAGTTAACGGAAAACGCAGAGTTTTAATTGTAAATAGATACATAAATACAGAAAAAAGGGAAATAATTATTTCTATATATCCCTATCAATCATTTTAATAACACATAATGATTGATGTTTATTTAACATCTTTTGCTATCTGTGTAGATACTCCATCCAAATATTGTTATGTTACGACCTTAAGGCCAATCCCCACTCCCTTTCGAGTTTAAAAGAAATCATGATTAATGTTAATAAGTCATTATTGCATTCTTCATAAATTAGCGGCCATTCATCGATAAAACGCTGTGAAGTTGCGTTATCTTAATCCCACCAACACCCCCCCCCCCCTTTTTTTTAAAACAGTGTCCAACTTGAGTGAACGAGCATGGCTTTGGGTGTGTGTATTCCCTTCTCGCTACGCTATACAAGCTGTAATGCAGCTACTTATTTAATTCGTATGTAAATTAATGAAACAGAATAGCACTTTCTGTCACAGCTTTACAAATCTCACATTTCGCATGTATTCTATAATATTGCTATTATCAGAGGAAATGCGGAAGAAAGCGAACTGAAATAATCGATGTAGTTTAGTTTATGATATAAAAATAAATAAATGATCATATGTAAAACAAATTTTTTCACTTTTGAAGAGTGAAAATCAGTTTTTGTCCTCAACTTTATAAGTCACTGTTAATATGACACTTTAATTTTGCCAAAACACAAAACTAACACCGAAATGTATCAACTGAATACATTTCAACCTGTTAATATGTTCTGTCCCCTCATACATACAAAGGTACTGTTAATTACGATTCCTAATTTACATCATGATAGATAACACACTATATGAGATTACGGGCGATATTTACCGGGTCAAACAATCGGATGTGTCTTACGTAATAGAGAACTGATGACATGTAGAAGAACAAAGGTAAAAAACAAAGGCATGTCGCATTGAAATAAAGCAATTTCACAGATTCCATACGTGTACCGTTACTTTCTGATGAAGATATTCTGATATCTATCTATCTATCTATCTATCTATCTATCTATCTATCTATCTATCTATCTGTGTGTGTGTGTGTGTGTGTGTGTGTGTGTGTGTGTGTGTGTGTGTGTAATATATTACGTACGCTTGTCTCGAGAAGATGGATTTAAATATACTACAAGTTAAAAATCCTACTCAACAATTTACGATTTCGATCCGGTGGTTGTGGCAGATCTAGGTATCTGCTCTAAATATGACACTGTTTATTTGAATTTATATGTCATTTTAAATAAGGGTCAAATACTTTGCTAGTTTTGACTGGACAAGGGTTTTTTTAAGACTTCTATGTTCCATTCAACAGGGCGAGCGCCCTTGTATTCGCCATTGCTATACATGACCCTTACTGGATACATTGTTATAATACGTTATAATATAGGAGATAATGAGAGAGAGACAGAGAGAGAGCAGTGGCGGATTCAATGGGGGGCGTAAGGGGCGTACGCCTCCCCTAAAATTGGTCAATCATAGGTAGCACACATTCAATCACTGTCCATCTATACACAAAGTAAAATGAAAAGTTCAACCCTGATCATAAAACTACGTGTGATTAAATATTTGTCAAATGCAGTGCAGCATTAATTGTCTTAAAATTGATCAGTTTAATATTTACTGATCGAAATACATTCCACGATTCCGGAAATAAACATTCCGACGTCATTTCGGGTATTAAACCCATCAGTACCACGAGGCTGGAATATTGTGTAATACAATGGCTACAGACAAGAAGCTGAATGAATCGGGCTGGATGAATCATCATATCTCAACCTCGGCTAACGCCTCGGTTGAGATTTGTTGATTCATCCAACCCTCGACTGATCTTTTTCTATCTGGAACTCAAACTAGTGCTAGATTCTATTAATATATTACTTTAGACATGCGCGGATCCAGAATTGTTTTTATCAGAGGGGGTCCAACCAAAAAAGGTAATTTTTTCTCTTAGACGAGGGGGGTTCCAACCCCAGAAATGCCCAAAAATTACCTTTTTTTGGTAAAATTTTCGGATTCCAGGGGGGGGGGGGTTCCAGTCCCCCCTAACCCCCCTCTGTATCCGCGCATGTTAGAATACATGTAATAGTTTGATGCTGCAATACTGGTGTATCAATTTTCAATCATTGTAACAACCCATGCGCGGATCCATAATTTTTTGTCAGAGGGTCCAACCAAGAAAGGGTCCAACCCCAAAAATGCCCAAATATTACCTTTTTTGTAAACTTTTCGGATTCGAGCAGGGTGGGTGGGGGGTGGGGGGTGGGGGAGGTTCCGGTTCGGCATTGTCCGTTAGTCTGTCCGTTTCTTTACCCGGAGCGTTTCTCGGTACTTGGTGTGTAAGATGTGCCCCTGACATTTGGGTTTGATCGGATATTTTTTTCTATTTTTTCCCTACTTGGACTTGTTGACCCGGGGGATGTTACATATTCTCTTTGCATGCATACCCGGGGAAGACAAGTTCAGATCTCTTGTCGTACAGTTGAGCCACATCTACCTCTAATAGAAACAATCATGCCTGAAATCGACCTCTGATATACCATAAAGCACAGCCAAAAATGTCTGGTCACAAAACATTTACCATTTAAATGGGTTCTAAAGAGCCATAAATGCAGGAGCTTCCGGGGCGCTCTGCCCCCTTAGGCCCCCCTACCAGGGCTCTGTCCTGGACCCGCTGGGGACCTAGGCGGTCCCCAGACTCCTCGCCATTTTTACGCCCCCCCCCCCAACTCAAAAGCTGGATCCGCCCCTGGAGAGAGAGAGAGAGAGAGAGAGAGGAGGGGGGGGGGGGTTGTATGGTCTCAATTTAAATATACTATAATTTAAACATTCTACTCGAAAATTTACGATTTGGATCTGGTGGTTGGGGCAGATCCAGGTATCTGCTCTAAATATGACACTGTTTACTTGAATTTATATGTCATTTTGAAAATAAGGGTCAAATACTTTGCTAGTTGTGACAGGACAAGGTTCTTTTTTATTATGTACGACTTATATGTCCCAAACAACAGGGCGAACGCCCTTGTATCCGCCACTCCTATACATGACACTTACTGGATACATTGTTACAATACGTAATAAGGGAGATACTGTTCATTGGCAGATCTAGAAATTTTTGAAAGAAAAGACGGGGAAGGGGGGGGGGGAGGACACAGCCTCCCATTGAAAGGGGGATTGCTGTTAGATAAAATACCATTTTCTTGTATAGAGTAACATGTAGATTAAGTAGGTGGTGATATAACAATAGGCAGATACGTTGTTACAATGATATATTGAAACTTATTTGATGTGTAAAGATGCTATTTCAAGCAACATTATTGAATATCGAGTGAATATTTAATCACTGAAATATTTTACAGGACAATTTACGTATGTCATTCAAATGAAAGAGCAACACGCAAACACGTAAAATTTTCTGTTAAAGTAAGTTATTGTCCTCTGAACTTTGATATATTACGCTGTTATAATAAGAACAAAGGTTAAATTAGTATATCTTAATTTTGTGTGAAAATTATTGGTAGAGAAAAAAATGGTGTGTGTGTGTGTGGGGGGGGGGGGGGGGGGGGGGGGTTTAAACCTAAAGGTCATCACATGACAATACATGGGTGCAGTCTCTGTATGTTGCAATAGAATTGGAACTGAATGCATTGTGATATTTAAAATGAATAACAAGCGATTTCCTTTGTGGTGATTTGCTATCAGTACTGGTGTATTGAATTCGCTTTTCGTATAAAATTTATAGGTACTGATCACATTCAAATATCATTTATTTATTTATTTATTTATTTATTTATTCATTCATTTATTCATTATTCAATAATTTATTACATGTGTATTTATTCACTAATTTATAGTTCTGGAGCTTTTTATTTTATTTCTCCTTCACCAATTTAATACACAGTTATGAAACAGTTATATTTACCCAGGAATATATGTACATACATTTTAATTTGGAAATATAAGTGTATATATAAATCTTGATAAGAAAAGCCTTTGTATTGTAGTATGCCTCTGCTGAGGGTTGTTTTGTTTGGGTTGCCCCTCCCCCCCCCCCCCCCTCCTCTCTCTTGTTTCTTTGGGTTATTTTTTTATTTTGTTAATTGTTTTAGTTTAATAATTCATATTATCATACTGTGATTTTTACAAACATAAGTCAGAACAGGAATAATGCATCAGTAAAATTAATTTTAGAGAATCGTTAAAATAATTTCACTTCAAAATAACGTACAAAAAAGGGAGATATGTTTATTTTTCTCTTCCCCATTTTTTTTCTACTTCACCACTAATTAACTCATCACATATTGTTGTTGTTGTTGTTGTTGTTGTTGTTATTATCATTATTATTATTATTTTTTTTATTATCATTCATTATATATTTTTTTCTGTTTATGTCATGTGCTTGTTATCTCTCTCTCTGTCTTTATACCTCCCGCAAGCAATTTGTTTGTTTGTTGCTTTTTTTCGGGGGGGGGGGGGGGTTATATAGGAATCACACTGTCTGTCTGTCTGTCCGTCCGTCTGTCAACATCTCCGTGCCATAACTTCTGATTCCCTTGTCGGGTCTGGATAATATTTCACGCAATGGTTATTCATGACCCAAAGGTGTGTCATGATCTTGACCCAAGAATATATCTTCAAGGTCAAGGTCGCAATGCACAAATAGCAATGCACAAATAGCTTAAATATTTGTCCGGGTCATAACTTCCTACTGCCAAGTTGAATCTGATTAATATTTCACAAATTGTTGTCCATGACCTAGGTGTGTGTTATAATCTCAACCTAAGATCACATCTTTAAGGTCAAGAGTGACTTTGACTCAAGATCATATATTCAAAGTCAAAGGGCACCGATGGTCAAAATACTTGTCCTGGCTATAACTCCTTACTGTTCTGTTGGATCTTGTTGACATTTCACACAATTGTTGCCCATGAACAAGGGTGTGTCATGACTGCAACCAAAGGTTAGGGTTAGATCACAGTTCATACATAGCCAGAATTATTATCTGGGCCATGACTTGTTCATGTTACATTACTGGGAATCTTTCTTTCACACAATTGTTGTCCATGATACAGGTGTGTCAAGACTTGAACCAAGGTTATATCTCTAAGGTCAAGGTCACAGTGATTCAATAGTTAGAATTCTTGTCAGGAATGTTTCTTTTTCCTGTTGCGTTGGAGGGAGATTGTATTTATTACATTTCACACAACTGTTGTCCATGAGCTAAGGACGTGTCATGACCTTAAACCAAAGTCATATCCACAAGGTCAAGGTCATAGTGTACACTTAACCAGAATTTGTGTCCGGACCATAACTTTTTTCTATTATATTGAAGGGAGATTACATTTCACACAATTGTTGTCCATGGGAGTTAGAGTTAGGGTGTGTCTTAACCTTTAACCAAAGTCATATCTTCAGAGTGAAGGTCAAAAATATACAAAAAGAAACGCAGAATTCATGTTTGTACCATAGCTTCTTTCTTATAAGTTGGAGGGAGATTACATTTCACACAGTTGTTGCTGATGACCCAAGAAGGTGTGATGGTCTTGAACCAAGGTCATATATTCAAGGTCAAGGTCATAGAGCACAAAAAATTCAGAATTCCTATTTGGATCATAGCTTCCTCCTTGTACATTGGAGAAAGATTATCTTCCACACATTTGTTGTCCATGACACAAGGGTGTGCAATGACTTTGAACCAAGGCTATATCTACATTCTACAATTTCAGAGTCAGAGTGCACATATACCAGAATTCTTGTTTTATGATTATACCTCAAAATATTCAAGATGGACATCCATTGCACTTATAACGGTGATGTATCTTGGGATAAATTATTGCAAGTTTCAACTTTGTCGAGGGGGGTTGTATTTGTCCCGATTTGTCTGCTCTAGATTTAATTTGCATTCTTTTTATTCTGTGATGGCTTTTGTCATACGAGGGAGTCCAGGGAGTCAGATGTCTTTATACTCTCTTATATACTTTTTTTGTTAACAATGCAGGTATTGGGGGGGGGGGGGGGGGGGGGGGGGGGGGGGGGTTCTTGTTTTTGTGTGTTATTCTTTTTTTGTTTGTTTGTTTGTTTCTTCTTTTCTCTTTTTTGTTTTTGTTGGTTTTTATTATTATTGTATAGCTCCATGGTGACTTCTGCCACATAACTGAGTCGGTAACTCCTCTTTTTTCTTTTATTATTATTATTATTATTATTATTATTATTATTATTATTATTATTATTATTTCTTCGTCTTAATCTTTTATCTCCTTAGGATCTTTATTTGATTTTTATTTATCCTTGTCGTTAATCTAGTAAAGATGATGTAGAAAAACTGGGGCCATCATTGTTTGGATTAAGCTTTGATAAAGACAAATGGACCGAGTTAAATACCCAACTTGACAAAATTACAAAAGAAGAGACACGATACCTGGTAAGAACTCAATTTACTACTACAATATTTTGAAACATACATACACGTGTTTAAACACCTTTAAACGGCGTTTCTGTAAATACGAACGATCAGAAGATTTATTTATTCTCACACTGTAACTGTTCCTTGGTAAAATGGCGATAACCACTAAACCCATATCATATGGTGTTTATCAGTAGTTTCGATTTGCAAAAGCAAAACGTTTTACAAATTGTAAAGATCTCTCCACTTCATTCGAACACTGATACTTCAATTAAAACACTGATTCGAACATTGATTCGAACACTTTAAACATTAATTCGAACAACTTACATTTTATGCCTTGAATAGGAATATTTGACTTCTTCTTCTTGTCTCCTGCATGTGTTCATATGTGTATATTTATGTATTTACTTCGTCGACTTGAAAAAGACTTTTGCGACAGGTGTTGCATGCAACCAGGGGACGCTTACTCCTCTAGGCCACCTGCTCTCCCCGCGATTTTACTGGGGTTCGCATTTATCTTAATATGACACTATACACGATACTATCCTTTCATTCTATGGACTATGAGATATGGTCTATCCTTCGGTACTTCTTGGGGTTTTTTTTATATTTAGCGATATCTATATACTGCAATCTCTCATCGGATTTTACGGTGATCTGATATACAACGTAAACAAGGTCAAATATTTCGATGAATCATCTAATTGTGTAAAAAAGAGTGGTAAAATGCCTGTTACATCGAAAGTATAGCCTTGAAATATCACAAAGATGATTAGTTATGCACCCATCCCATTTACAGCCTTATGCATATTATTCCTAGTGTCTTTGTCAGTTAGAACTATAACGACCATTCTAGATAGGTACCGGTACTGCCTTACAATCAAATTTTTTGTGATATCCTTCTATCTGCTTATTCCGGCATATCCGTCTTTGCTTATAACTTAAGTCATATGTCGTTCGTTTTATTTTCCATATATACTTCAAATTAAAACAAGATATTAGTAGAATAATTCAGATTTTTCTAGGCTGCTATTTATAGTTTTCCTGCTTCTTCATTTCAGTTGAACATTTTTGATGTTGAGAGTGATGACCCCATGGCGTTGTCCAGGATTGTGGGTGATGCGATTGTCAGGTGTTGGGCATTTAATGACAAAAATGGTAACACACTACTCCATGCTTTCGGAAATCTTCAAGATTAACTTTAATAAAACAGCTGCTAAAGATTTCTTAAAACAGTTTGAATAATTGCCATATATATTATAGGGCACTTATAGTCTCACCTCAGAACAGTTCCTTTTGGAACTTACGCGATTTCGTGTCTGTCCTTGGACTTTGAGAATGATTAACGGTTTGGTACTTCTTCGATATTGATTTATACAGAATAGGAAATTTTTTAAAATTACCGACGCAAAAAATACTTCATTTCGTAATTGAAAACCTAGATAAAAGAGCATTATTCATTAATAATGATTATTATGTATTTACTAAGGAGGGTTAAAGGTTCCCATAATTTCATATCGGCGGATTCTATAATTATTAAACGCCTTAGACATCGACAGTATGACCCTGAGATAATTATTAAGACCATAGGTCTTGTATTGGGTCCCTCTACAACCCAATGCAGACTTTTAATTGAGCGTCGTTGCAAGCTGACTAACAGGGAGATGGGAACTCTATGATGGGCCTTTTCAAAACCTTTTCAGAGGAGGCAAAGCCCTGAGCCCAGTCCCCTCTGACTGTTAGTCGGGACTCCTATTGATCAAAGATCCGAGTTCGCTTACAGACGGGCAGAGTACGGTTTACTTTTGCTGATGTCATTTTCCATATTTTTGCTATCAACATATTATTCTATAAACGTTTCGTGTGTAATAAATTGTTATGATCTCTCTTCTTGAGAAACCTATTGATCCTTGTACTTTATATAGAGGATCATTTATAATTTTTAAAAGTGTGTCCTTTGATTTTCCTGCTTTTGCTGTGAATGGGAAGGTGGACGCCCTTAAACCGGTTAACCACACCAAATGAGTGACGTTTGTTACTTCAATTGACCGCCATAAGTCGGCATCGTAACCGCAGCACAATGGAATATTTTTGTAATGTGGGTTTTCCGTGCATATTCTACCATTATAATATTTCGTGACGAGGTGATTTGTGTCATATAGCTTTGTCAGATGTTTTCTGTTATTTTTCTTTTACAATGAATAGGCAAGGACGAAGCAGCCAGTCCTTCTTCTTCACATCACAACGCCCCTTTACAACGTCGAACATCGGTGGCTTTATCAGCTACACGCGATACACAACCACATGATGAGGCATATGTGCGGGAGTTTGATACAACTGAACGTCCCCAAATGCTAAACACAAAATTTACCTCTCCCTCCTCTTTACCATTGTTCTTCTATATTGGATACCAATTGCTTCAAGAGAACAAAGATAGAAACCTTTTAAGAGGTCAACAGGGAAAGGTAAATTGTTTCGCTTATATTGACGTAGATTAAGTGAGCAATAGTTTTTGAAACATTGAGCATATTTGTCAAAGAGGGACTTTGTAATTGGAGGCAACTTGAGACATAGGGTGTTTTACTCATACGTATGATATTATAGCTACCAAGCAATTGCAGTTCCTATTGAAATGATTTATGATTATATAGAGAATGGCTAGAAAGTCAAAAACTTAAATGTATCTCGTCTGAACAAATATCTTTGTCAAATATGTTGATATACGTGTACTTTGATACAATAGATAAGTATAGTATCCCAAGGAAATCATTATTCCACTACATTGCGTTTTGGTAGAGAGAGTAGTATTTGAAGGTCAGTCAATCCGCCGAAATGGAGAAAACTAAAGTAAAAGCAGTGATTAAAGCTAACCTCACCATATAAAGCCGAAGTATTCCAAACATTTTATGGGAGGGAAGTCGACCTATGTCCACTTAGGTTCCGTATGTCTGATGAATGCTCTGATCCAAATGCTCGAACCGGGGTCTCGCTCACCATATAAAAGAAATACCAAATCGACAAAGATTGCCTGGCGGTTACCTGCACGGACGATCAACTTGACTGTTCAAAACGCATGAAAACATCATGTATTCACACAATGCAGTACACTTCGATAAAAAGCATTTGCAGCAATAGACGAATTCAAATATCTATATTTTAATGTTTACTTAATTGCTTTACTACAAATTATACTCTGGGACTTTAAACACGCCTACATGTTTTTTTTTTTTCTTAAATAAATCGATTTGAATATCTGCTTGATATTGTGCGATTGCGGTAACTGTCATGCTATCGGCGAGACGATCACTCAACCATAATGTAATACTGCTCACCCGTGCGCTTTTCAAAAAGTACTCGACCACGTGCTCTACATAGAGTGATTTTCTTCAGAAATAACGCATACGGGTACCTAGTGCCTTTATCTATCCTAGTTTCAAACTTTGCTTCATTTAAACTAATGCGTGAAATGCCGAGACTGTCTGAGCAACAAAGGTATGCTGTTATTGGCCTTTTAGACGCCGGCGTAAATCAAGGTATCATCGCAGGACGCTTCAACGTCCATTTGTCTACAATCACGAGATATGTGCGAAAGTATCAGACAACAGGAAGTGTTAAGGATCGTCTTCGAAGTGGTCAACCACGCGTAACGACAAGGCGTCAAGACGTTTTCATAAGGCAACGTCATCTACGTGACAGGTTTGCGACAGCCGTAAGCACGTCAAGAGATGTGATAGGTCGTCACGGTAGGCAAATCCACCCCAGGACAGTACGCAACCGATTGAAAGAGCAAGGTTTGCTATGCCGTCGCCCATTGAAAGGATTGATCCCAACTCCTCGCCACCGAAGAAATCGTCTGACCTGGTCCCGGAACATGCTTGCTAATCAACGTAATTGGCATGACGAAGTGTTTAGCGACGAATCAAGATTCAATTTGTCCATGGCTGACGGGGCATTTATTGGAGACGCGATGAACGCTTTGCCGCAAACTGCATAATTTAACGTGACAAATTTGGCGGTGGTGGCGTCATGGTTTGGGGAGCCATCAATCAACATTTCAAGTCATCACTGGTTATTTTGAGTAACACTCTTACCGCGAGGCGCTACATCGAAGACGTTTTACAGCCTGAGCACCTTCCATTAATTCAACGTCATCAAACTGTCAACAATCCGTTGACGTTTCAACAAGACAACGCACGTCCGCACACGGCTAGAGTCACCTTAAACTTTCTAAACATCCAGGGAATTAATGTAATGGATTTCCCAGCACGTTCACCCGACCTCAATCCTATAGAGCACATGTGGGATGAGTTAGGGAGACGCTTACGTAAACGTCACCGTCAACAAAGAACTGTAGATAAGTTGGCACGTGCTCTTCAAGAAGAGTGGAATAATATTCCTATGAGAAAAATTCGCACTTTATGTCAATCCATGCGGTCCAGATTGCGTGCATGCGTTCAAACAAATTGTGGGCATACTCGTTACTTAACAAAACACATGAAATTTTGGACGTGGTTTACATAACCGATGAAATCAAATCATTTTTAAAACAAACGTGTGATAGTATCAATCATTTTGTCAAATATATTTCAAATTTTCGAAATAAATCAAGTTTGATGCAATTCTTTATCCCTAGTTGTTGATTAAACTATAATGATATTAGTTATGAGTATAGTTATGTGTCTATTATTTCAATCATAACTGGCAGTATACATGGACAATGTAACCATGCATATGTTATTACATTTCATAATGAGATCTACTACAGTCTATAGAGGAGGCAATGGGTTTCCTGGCTAATCCGTTCCTCTTATTGCCTTACTGTAACTCCGTCTTTCAACATTTCAACAACTGTCCATGTGTCACTGCTGGTTGACAATTTGTTCCCGAGGACACTTGTCGGGCAGTCCTTTATATATATATATAATATAATGTTAATAAGAAAACCATAGTGGCTGAGGCGTCGCCCACTATAAAAAGGCCTCAAACTGCAATGTGCAAGGACACGTGCATAGCAGTTAATTTAGGTGTCCCCAATATTATCTTAAATGACGTTAGAAATCAAACATTTGTGGTGAGCACTAATAATGAACTCTGGTATCAACATGCGGATGGTTTCTTAAACATCAAGCCCTGTAAGGTTAAACTAGTTGACGTAATTAAAGATTACCAATTCTCCCCTGATGATTGTGAAATATCTAAATGCGGGACCAAAAATTGCAAAACTTGCAACATCTTAATTACAGCCAATCCTTTTACCAGTAATTTAACCCAACATACCTTTCATACGCATAGTTTTGACCATTTGAATTGCAAGAGTTCAAATATTGTATACGGTATTGAGTGTTCACTTTGTGGGTTAATATATGTTGGAGAGACAAAGGGACAACTCCGTACAAGAGTATCAGGTCACAAAATAAATTGTGCCGGAAACCAATTACTCTATCGCGACTTCAACCAGCCTGACCAATCTATTCCCTCAATGAAAATTAGAATAATAGAAAAAATATATCACCCCACAAACAATGCCAATTTGAGCACTCCTTTTCTCCGGAAAAGAGAATACTGGATAAGACGTCTCGGCACTGCTTCGCCCTATGGATGCCATGACAAAATTAGTAGTGTTGGTAACCTAACTAGTCCTGTGTGTCAATCAGTTAACTTACTCGGTGTATTCAACAAAAGCCAGAGGAGGCATTGAAGTCATGGTACACGTAAATACAACAAACCTGAAATACATAATATTTCCTTTGATGCTTTTTTGCCATTTATAAATAAACCTTTGGGCCTTCATCACATTCGTACAAAACTTTATTCTATTTCACTCAGAAAATTACACGAGTTGTACGTATCGTCCAGACACCTTATATATAAGCTCTGCAGAGGATAGACTAGATGGCATTATTATGGACATATCGACCGCTAGACTTTTTCGTCCCGTCAAGTCAGATATATCTATGGAAAAATCTAATCGCCCTTTCATCAAAATTCAATTTGCAAATAAAGGCATTGATTATTAAAATTTTGGCCAAATTTTAAATCATAAGTCTGTTTTAGAAAAAATACCTCCACATTTCAAAAACAAAGATCCGCCATGTATTTCCTATAGCTACACACCATCAGTTGCATCCAAATGTATAATTACAAAGGGTTTCTACAGTGTCTTGATCTTAGCAACTCTGCATGCCATCCTCAACCGTGTACATGTTCCTCTAATTTTGTATATTCTCCTTGTGGTTATGTCATTACTGGTGATCTTGATATTGTTAAAAACTCTAAATTAAGAGAACTTTTACTTGAAGGTCCAAAATACAGAGAACCCAGATTATTCACATGGAGCCAAAATTTTGAGAATACTATGAACTGCTGGGAGGAATATGCCACACGATGGGCAAAATGAGAGGAAGTACAGGTCGAAACTCTTTCGAAATGGATAAAATCTATTGCAGTACTCCTGAGATCTAAACTTAAAAAATTACAAGGCTCTGTAAACACCAGATTCGAATCTACTTTTAAAGATCCTGATGTTGTCAGAGAACTTACCTTCCTCCAAGAACATTATATCATTACACCAGCAGATAAAGCGTCTAATAATTATACATTTACTTGTAAAAAATATTACTTTGACAGCCTAGTGAAAGAATGAGGATTAAATTCAGCCCCAGGAAATCCTACTTATACTCTCACGAACTTTTCGGTTTCGGAAGTACGTGAGAATCATAAATCTGTCCTCAATACGTTTGGTATTGACAAAAATAAATTAAATTTAAAACTTCCATATTTGTACTGCATTCCCAAAATACACAAAAATCCTTGCAAACAACGCTTTATCGCTGGTTCCTCGAAGTGTTCCACAAATTTGTATCGATGCTACTCACAAAAATATTATCAGAAATTAAATCTGGCCTTCATAGATAATGCAAAACAGTATATTCCAGTGGAAGTGGAATTAATCAAATGTGGATCCTTAAAAATTCAAAAGAATTATTAGAACATCTAAAATCAAAGTTTTACTAGAATTCAATCCATCAAGTCTTTTGACTTTTCAACTCTTTACACAACGATCCCTCATCAGAAATTAAAAGAAAGATTAGCGGAAATTGTTCAAAATGCATTTACTAGTAAAAACGGAGGCCGCAAATTCAAATATATAGTTATAGGCCACGATAAAACGTACTTTGTTAGGGAAAATTCTGATTCCAAAAATAAATACACTGAAACACTGTCATCCAGATGTTGAACTTCCTTATCGATAACATTTTCGTGGTGTTTGGAGGAAAGATTTTTTAACAAATTGTCGGCATTCCAATGGGCACTAACTGTGCTCCGCTTCTGGCCGACATATTCCTTTACTCATACGAAGCTGAATTCATTCAGTCTTTACTTTCGCAAGAAAAAAAAAAAAAACAATTGGCTCTTGGCTTCAATTTACTTTAAGATATATAGATGACTTGCTTTCAATTAATTATCCTTCATTCGTGGATTACCTTAGCATCATCTATCCAAATGAACTGGAGGTCAAAGAAACCACAGAAATTAGTCTTTCGACATTAATGGTCAATTGAACACCTCACTCTATGACAAACGTGAAGATTTCAATTTCGCTATTACAAACTTTCCTTTCATAAGTAGCAACATTCCATCATCGCTCGCGTATTCATATCTAAGTTAATACGTTATTCCAGAGCATGTTCAAATTACAATGACTTTGTTCTGAGGGCTAGGCGACTTTCTGTTAAACTGCTCAACCAGGGTTATATATGTGCTAGACTAGCAACGTCACTGAGGAAGTTCTAAGGTCGTTACGAGATTCTTATTACTCCATATCATATCTCGTTATCCAGACTTTTAAATGATATTCTGGACTGAGACCGATTCCGATCATTTTAAACCGATTTGACACCTTCTATACTAGAAGGTTACCTACTTTGACTTCTCCATATATAAATACATATGGAATTTACACGATTAGACTCTTTCTACTGGGTATATAAGACGGGTGTTGCTAGCAAGCAGGAGATGCTCACTCTCCCCGGGCACCTGATCTCACTCCATCACAGAGGTTCACATATGCTCTTCAAGTAGACATATTTTGTTATTTTCCACTTGATTTTCATTTTCACTGATTTCGTATGTGCTCTGGTTTCATGATTTTTAGACTTATGGTTTGGATTTATCCATCATCTTTAAATTCCACATTTTAACTAGGGGTCATCCGATTTACTCGCCACCATTGTATTACTCTCCTCACAATTTACAAGATTCCTTAAACACCCCCCCCCCCTCCCACTCCACCTTTTATAACATCTATTTTTCCCATCTTGCCATATAAATAAAATAAACTTCGGAATTAGTATATAATTAGGGGATAAAGGTGCTGTGTTTGATTGTTTCCGACAGGTATACCGTGGTCATACCGTTGGAAACAGAGTTTTCTTGGCGACGCTTACGGAGTACGTTTATCTCCATTCTAATTCATTGTAACAAAAAAAAAGGGGTTTTCTCTTTGAAATTGTCCCAAATTCATCGTTGCTAGGGACGGACAGCGCCATGTTTAAAATTCTTCTGAGAAACGAATTGATATATAGTGCACTGACAACGATGTTTCTTCATTTTCATATTCTTAAAATTTTATGATTAACTTATTAATCACAAATTGATTCATACATGAGTGACTGGACATCGCATCGTAAACAGCTGAACAGGCAGTTTTGCTACGGCGCGGCGAGATGAAAGGACATTCTTATGATGCTGGAAAGCATGTTGTATGGTGGTACTCATGTACATTGTCAGTTTTGTTGGTTCAACTTGATTGTGATAATTGTGCACGTGAATGGTAGAACTTGCAAATCGTCCTTGATACGAGACTTAAGATGGACGTTAAGAGCACTGAACGAAATTGTTACAAACAGTATTTTTGATAGTTGGAGTCAGATGCAATGTAGACAAAGAGTACGTACAATGTATTAATACATTTGAGGACGATATATGGTGGTTATACATGTCTGAACACAAACGTGTGAACCAATCAGAGTTGTCAAAAGAAACGAGCGAATTAGAATATTCCATATGTATATGTAAGGCAAGGAAGTTTAAACGTGTAAGCGGTACCGTGTCGGTTACAGGCATTAAACGTTTAGCAAATCGTTAAACGTTTAAATGATGCTGACCACAGTTACATTACCACGCTTGTATATGTGATACTGTACGTCACAAAGCTGCGTTCGTCTCTAGAGTCCAACACGGTTAACAAACTTATATTTTTGAACAAGAAATTAAAAAAAAAAATCGAAACAGTTCTTGGGGCGAATCCGACACCTGAGGTTCCTTTAATCATTAAAAAAGAGCGCGATTCGAGCGAACATGAACACACTCCACAAACTTCTTCACTACCCGATTTACCTACCCTACCGAAGGAAATGGTAGATTACCAGAGCAAATTTCTGATTCAGATTCTTGTTGAATTCAGTATTTTTTGTATGCATGTCCTTGGTGATTTGTCGTACAGCTTTAACAGGTGTGTTCTGTTTTCTCTTGCCCTTCAGCTTGTGTTAATTCTAATGTTTATGAAGTTTATTTTAAAATATCTGCCGTTGACGTTTTTCATGTCTTTTATTGATGCTGGTCGCATATGATCTTTTTGTTTTATGGGATCAAAACCTCAAACCTTGGAAAACAATAGTATGTAAGTTTGTGGGTGTTAAGTGTTACGAGATTTTAAGAATTGTCGATATCCGTATTAAGAACTTTACGGAAAATCCGCATTTATTTCAACAGCCTAATACATTGACGACAAATTCTATTAAAAAGAAGATAGCTGACTTACATGCTAAATATTTCTTTGTTCCCGCTGATAAAGCAGGTAATAACATAATAGTTGTTTGAAAACTATATTATATTGAAGTACTTAAAAACGAATTAAACTCCACTCATACATATGTTGAAAGCCCTACCTCAAAAGAGAGCACCTTGCACGATCACCTCATGACCATGTCCGACTTCAAAATTAAAACTGATAAATCTGATCTACCAACCATGTATTGGCTCCCAAAACTACATAAAAGTCCATATAAATCACGTTTCATATCTAATTCTAGCCACTGCTCTACTACGGTACTATCGAAACATATTACGTCTGCTCTAACTGCTATAAAAGATCATATTATCAAATATTGTGATGTCGCATTTCATAATAGTAACATCAATTACTTTTGGTCGATTAAAAATTCTCATGACGTTATAGACAAACTTCTTTCGCTAAATTTCAAAGCGACTCAAATTTCTACATTTGATTTTTCTACACTTTATACATCTCTGCCTCATGATTTGATTAAAAGCAAGTTGCTGTCTCTTATACAATGGTGTTTTCACAGAGAATCTAAAACGTACATATGTACTTCCAATAACTCTGGATTCTTTTCCAACAAACAATATACTTCATATAAATACTGGACTTGCAAGGAATTATGTAAAGCACTAGATTTTCTCATGAATAATATTTTTGTGCAATTTGATGGCAAGATTTATCAACAAATAGTTGGGATTCCTATGGGTACTAACTGCGCGCCTCTGATAGCAGATTTATTTCTTTATTGTTATGAGAGGGATTTTATGGTTTCTATTCAAAAATCAAAACGTTTCGACCTCATTGACAAATTTAATAATACTTGCAGATATCTGGATGACATTTTGGTGATCGACAACCCTGAATTCGGACAATTTATATCAGAAATATATCCACCAGAGCTCACATTGAATAAAGCTAATACTTGAGATAAATCTACACCTTTCTTAGATTTAAACATCAAAATTATCAACAACCTAATATATACTAATATTTATGATAAACGTGAGGATTTTGGATTTCCTATTGTAAATTTCCCTTACTTAGATGGCGATGTCCCTCGACTCCCATCATATGGTATCTATATATCTCAATTAGTTCGATTTGTCAGAGGCTGCACCGATGTTTTGGACTTTCATAAACGAAATTTACAAATTACTACACCACTTTTAACCCAGGGTTACAGATATCACAAGCTAAGAAAAACATTCGGCAAATTCTTCAGATCTTATTCAGAACTTCTATCTAAATTTGGAAATATTTCTTTTCAACAGTATGTATTCAATGGAATTTCCCATCCTAATTTTTACGGTGATCTCGTATATAAACTAAAAAAAGTAAAAGGCTCCGATAACGTTATTTTATCATGTAATAAAATAGTCAAACGTCTCCTAAATAGACAATATGATATTGAGATCATTAAAAAGACTATAGGTCTTGTATTTGGCCCCTCTACAGCCTTATACAGACTTTTACTTGAACGTTGCACGCTGACTAACAGGGCGGTCGGGACTATATGACGGGCCTTGTCCAAACCTATTTCAGAGGAGACATGGTCCTGAACCTCGTCCCCTCTGAGTGTTAGTCGGGACTCCTACAGATCTAGGGTCTTAGCTCGCTTTCAGACTGGCAGAGCACGGTTTATCATGTTGATGTCGCATATATTTTTATAGCAATATGTGTTTTACAATACCTTACGTGTTTATATTTTTATGACCTCTCAATATGCGATACCTGTTGACCCTTGTTCTTTACATGGAGGATTATTTAAAAAATTTTTAAATGTACGTCTTTTGATTGTTCTGCTGTTACGGTGAGTGGGAAGGTGGGCCCGTAAACCGGTTAACCACACCATTTGTTTGGCTTTTGTCAAATCAAATGACCGTCCTAAATCGGTATCGTAATTACACTACTATCAAATATTTTTGTAATGTGTTAAATGTTCTATTATATTATTTATATTCATGTATTGTATAGCTCCATGGTGACTTCTGCCACATAACTGAGCCAGTAACTCCTCTTTTTTCTTATAAATAATCCTCCATGTAAAGAACAAAGGTCAACAGGTATCGCATATTGAGAGGTCTTAAAAAATATAAACACGTAAGGTATTTTTTCTTTAATAAATATCTCAAAGACGAATACTTTAACTGATTTAACACAATAGAGTAGCGGATTGAATAAACGGCAGCGTTTCGATTAATGCTTTCCGTTTAAATGTTTACCGATTTTGGGTAAACGTCTAAGCCTTAGTATTAGGTTACTAAATGAAACTAATCAAATTGATCCTGACGTTCCAGGATGTTTTCATTATACATGATAAATGACATTTCTTCATTTAATTATAATTTTAAATTTAATTTAAATCCTATGGATGCCCTCGTATGGCAGACTTGTTATTGTATTTCAAAAAATTAACGTTTTGAACCTAACCGGTTAACGACACCATTTGTTTGGCTTTTGTCAAATTAAATGACCGTCTTAAGTCGGTATCGTAATTGCACTACAATCAAATATTTTTGTAATGTGTTATATGTTCTAGTAAATTATTAATATTCATGTATTGTATAGCTCCCTGTTGACTTCTGCCACATAACTGAGCCAGTAACTCTTTTATAAGTTTAAGCACGCATCAAGATATCTGGATGATATACTTATCATCTGTAACATTAGGTTTGAAATATACATTAATGACGTCCAAGTAAGGCTACTACAAACTTTAAAAAACCCGGCGTGGCCTAATGGTATCGCGCTGGACTCCTGATCGGTAAGCCGGGGTTGGAGTCCCGCTCTGGTCATGCCGGTGTTCTGTCTTTTGGATGAGACAGTAATCACCGAGGTCCCGTGTCGTGGTATGCATGGCACTTTAAAAGATCCCTCACTGCTGCGAGTAGGTCCGTTGCAAAGGTCAAAATTTGTATGCCCTGCATCAGGTAGATGACGTCACCACATACGTGAAATATTCGTGGTGTGATTATAAACAAAAATCAATCAAACTAAAACGTTTATATTGTGCACAGATTTGTAATTGTGAGAGACAATAAAACCTCCGAGATATATCTAGATAAGTTAGCATTAGTTATGGAGCTATTCAATCTACTTTAACCGACATCTTATACATGTGTAAGGTCTTGCTTAGATGGACAAGTAGCCATAGAATGTAGACTGAAGATCAAAACCTATACAGATATTATATTCGTTGCGTCTGTTGTCTCACTATGAGGATGACGTTGAGGACCGAAAAGATTGGAAAGTCATGACCACTTTTTCTTTTATTGTGTGTGAATGTGTGTGTGTGTGTGTGTGTGTGTGTGTGTGTGTGTGTGTGTGTGTGTGTGTGTGTGGCGGGGGGCAATGAGGTAATAATCTTAGTGATTGTCCAGCGGAAGGAGGCACGATTAATGGTAGATATTATGCATATATGGTACAACTTATTTAGTTCCTCCACTAGAAAAGTTATTGCAGGACTTTTGAAACGGGGGTTGCATGTAAACAAGGGACGCTTACTCCTCTCGGGCACCTGATATCACCTCGATTTAATTGGGGTTCGCATTTGTCTGAATATGACAATGGCAGAATAGACGATACACAATGGATTCAGACATTGAAAGAGTGCATTGAGATGAAGGGAAATTATATTGAAAAATAATGACAATTATTTCAATCCTGGGTATTCCTAGGTACATGGGGCTGAGAGTTTTTGATACCTCGTAGTCCTTTTTAGACTGTTTATTGTGGAAGTACAACATCATACCATTCAGATAAGTCATGAGTTTTTTTTATCAATTGCGACTACGATTATTCTCAAAAAGACAGCACCTTGCACGATCATTCCATTCGCATTCCAGAATATTATCAATCATTCTAGAAAGAGGCACATCATATTTTCGTACAAAATCCCCATAGCGACCGTAGAACTTCCTCAGTGACGATTTCAGACGTTCTTTAACATATCCCTGCAGGAGCAACTTAGTGGCCAGTCGTTTGGTCCTTGGAATAAAACCGTCGTATAGAGAACAGGATCTTGCATACCTTATAAGTTGAGATATAAAAACTCCATAGGCAGGTGAGGACGGGATCTTGCTGCAAAGAAACGGAAAGTTAGTTATTTGGAAGTTAAAATCGTCACGTTTGTCATACAGAGAGGTGTCCAAATGATCATTACTGTCGAAAGTTAAAAATATATCCAGATACGAAGCGGAATTATTGCTCTCGGTTGTCTCTTTTATCTCAAGTTCATGGGGATAGATTTCATGTATGTAATCCTTAAAGTTAGGATTATTGATTGACAATACGTCGTCTATATATCTGTACGTAAAATTAAACTGAGATGTAAGGCGTTTTCTGCCAGTGGAGAGCATGTTTTGAATAAATTCTGCCTCATACGAATATAAGAAAATGTCAGCAAGAAGAGGGGCGCAGTTAGTTCCCCTGGGAATGCCAATGATTTGCTGAAAAATGTTCCCTCCAAACACCACGAAAATATTGTCTAATAAAAATTCCAGCATTTTGATGATTTGATCTTCGGTATACTTGTGTTTTGCATCAGGATGTTCTTTTACAATTTATGTATCTTCCCGCCCAATATTTGGAAATTTCCATTTTTGGAAATATTTCCATTTTTGGAAATATTTCTTTTCAACAGTATGTATCCAATGGAATTTCCCATCCGATTTTTTTACGGTGACCTCGTATATAAACTTAAGAAAGTAAAAGGCTCCGATAAGGTTATTTTATCATGTAATAAAATAGTCAAACGTCTTCTAAATAGACAATATGACATAGAGATCATCAAAGACTATAGGTCTTGTATTTGGCCCTTATGCAGACTTTTACTTGAACGTTGCACGCTGACTAACAGCACGGTGGGGACTATATGACGGGCCTTGTCCAAACCACTTTCAGAGAAGACATGGTCCTGAACCTCTTCCCCTCTGACTGTCAATCGGGACTCCTACAGATGTAGGATCTTAGCTCGCTTTCAGACTGGCAGAGCACGGTTTATCATGTTGATGTCGCATATATTTTTATATCATTAGGTGTTTTACAGTTATTTGGCAGAAGTCACCATACATGAATATAAATAATATACTAGCACATATAACACATTACAAAAATGGTGTGGTTAACCGGTTTACGGGCCCACCGTCCCACTCACCGTAACAGCAGAACAATCAAAGGACGTACATTTAAAATGTAAGTCGGTATCGTAATTCCACTACAATCAAATATTTTTGTAATGTGTTATATGTTCTAGTATATTATTTATATTCATGTATTGTATAGCTCCATGGTGACTTCTGCCACATAACTGAGCCAGTAACTCCTCTTTTTTCTTATAAATAATCCTCCATGTAAAGAACAAGGGTCAACAGGTATCGCATATTGAGAGTCTTAAAAAATATAAACACGTAAGGTATTGTAAAACACTTAATGACCCTAGATCTGTAGGAGTCTCGACTAACAGTCAGAGGGGACGAGGTTCAGGACCATGTCTCCTCTGAAAGACAACGTTCAAGTAAAAGTCTTCATAAGACTGCAAAGGGCCAAATACAAGACCTATAGTCTTTTTGATGATCTCAATGTCGTATTGTCTATTTAGAAGACGTTTGACTATTTTATTACATGATAAAATAACGTTATCGGAGCCTTTTACTTTCCTTAGTTTATATACGAGATCACCGTGAAAATTCATATGGGAAATTCTATTGGATACATAGTGTTGAAAAGAAACATTTCCAAATTTAGATAGAAGTTCTGAATAAGATCTGAAGAATTTGCCGAATGTTTTGCTAGGCTGTGATATCCGTAACCCTGAGTTAAATGTTTAGTAGTAATTTGTAAATTTCGTTTCTGAAAGTCCAAAACATCGGTGCAGCCTCTGACAAATCGAACTTATTGAGATATATAGACACCATATGATGGGAGTCGAGGGAAATCGTCATCCTAGTAAGGAAAATTTACAATAGGAAATCCAAAACCCTCACGTTTATCATAAATATTAGTATATATTAGGTGGTTGATAATTTTGATGTGTAAATCTAAGAAAGGTGTAGATTTATCTATAGTATTAGCTTTATTCAGTTTGAGCTCTGGTGGATATATTTCTGATATAAATTGTCCGAATTCAGGGTTGTCGATCACCAAAATGTCATCCAGATATCTGCAAGTATTATTAAATTTGTCAATGAGGTCAAAACGTTTTGATTTTTGAATAGAAACCATAAAATCCCTCTCATAACAATAAAGAAATAAATCTGCTATCAGAGGCGCGCAGTTAGTACCCATAGGAATCCCAACTATTTGTTGATAAATCTTGCCATCAAATTGCACAAAAATATTATTCATGAGAAAATCTAGTGCTTTACATAATTCCTTGCAAGTCCAGTATTTATATGAAGTATATTGTTTGTTGGAAAAGAATCCAGAGTTATTGGAAGTACAAATGGGTGCAGTCCTAACATAACATTCACGTTAACGCAAAAAGCGGTCACGAGGACTGCTTTAGCACACGTGCTAGGACTGCTCGACCGGACGCGCATGCGCTCCTTGCGTTAACGTGGGAGGAAATTCGCGTTAACGCGATTTATTCCCGCGTGCGCTCAGTCCAGTCGCGCGTTCACATGATTACATTTGTAATTCTCTTTACAGTGTTACGGATGGAAGAAATAAAAGGAAACTAATTAAATTACCGCAAATGTCGCCATATATACGTGCATTAAATGTGATGTTAAAATGACACCCCGCATTAGGGTTTCATATGTAATATAATAATGGAAATCACCGCGTAGACATGCACTCAGGTATTTATGAAAAACTTCGTCAGTTTATACCATGAAGACTCTAGGAAAACTACATTACAATTCTATTTTATTTATTTATTTTTAATTAATAAAATTATGTATTTATTTGTTATTTGTTTATCTATTTATAATTTACTTATGTATTTATTCTTATTTATGTATTTACAATTGGTTTTTTTATTTAGCTATTTTTCATAATATATGAATACCATAATTATCATCATTAATATTCTTTTCATTAATTCAATTCACGAGGAAATCTGCGTTAACGCAAACGCGTGTGCTCAGCAGTCCTGAGCGCACGAGGAAAGCAAACTTCACGTTAACGCGACGTTAACATAATGTTATGTTAGGACTGCACCTCACTGTACATATGTAAGTTTTAGATTCTCTGTGAAAACACCATTGTATAAGAGTCAGCAACTTGCTTTTAATCAAATCATGAGGCAGAGATGTATAAAGTGTAGAAAAATCAAATGTAGAAATTTGAGTCGCTATGAAATGTAGTGAAAGAAGTTTGTGTATAACTTCATGAGAATTTTTAATTGACCAAAAGTAATTGATGTTACTATTATGAAAACCTTACACAAACCGTCCAAATAGCTGTCAGAACTAACGGTAAATATTCAAGGTCGAGGACTAAGGTAAGGGAAAAGATAAACCTAGACAATAACTTTGATAATAATGGTGCAGTGTACTGTTCCTGTGTACATCTCTTGAGGTATTAAACAAAGCACTATTCAAACGCGACAGTAAAAATGCATCACTTAATTTCGTATTCTACTTTTTATTTACAGATCCTACTTTTAGAAGCTCTAAAATCAAACAGATGTGATTATGTTGAAGTAATGCTAGATAAGGGTGTTTCTTTTGAAGAAAAATACTTTGACAATCTGTACCGAACAGTAAGTAGCAAATATGTTATAAAAATTCTTAGATGCACATCCTTAAGGATGAAATTTTCTTCCCATATACAGTTCATATATAATTTGTTTTATCTAAACAAACAAAAACAAAATTATCGTTTTACATGTTAAAACTAAAATGTTTTTGAGTTTTAACAAAATATAGATCACTTTGTCGTCATGTTTTCACCTCTGTGCTTTTCCCTTCAGTCTACATTCATTATCAGATTACATAGTCAATAACTCACTGTAAAATAAACTTAAGTTTCCGTTTGCGGACACACTGCGGAAATTTGCAATAACTTGATGTTTCAGCAACTGAAACCTTGCGGAAACTTGCAGTAATTGGGATATTTCCAGCAAGTCTCCGCCATCGGAAACAGGCAGAAACCGGAATATTTAAGGAAATGTACATGAATGAAACCAGCTGAACTCAGAACATATCATCCATATAACCTGAAGACCTAAGGAAGTTTCCGCTACGGAAATCTGCTAAAACTAGGACATTTTGTAACAAAGGAAATATTTAATTATATAGTATAGATGCCAAGATATGTTGTTTCTCCAGAAGTAATGGTAGAAATCAACCTCTTGCAATTTAATAAAAACCGACAGCTAATTTTGTATCTTGAAATCTAATATATCTACTGTATAGGCCATCACATTTTCAGAGACAAAAAAAAAAATACATAATTAAAAGAAATACAACAATAATTCACAATTGTATAATAGTATACAGTATATGTTCAAACTTGCACATATAACATTCAAAAAGCAACTGACACACAAAACTATTTAAATTCCTGTGTTTTGAAAATGTATACAGTGTAAAGATGATGGATAAATCCAAACCACAAGTCCAAAAATCATAAAACCAGAGGACATACAAAATCAGTGAAAATGAAAAACAAATGGAAAATAACAAAATATGTCTACTTCAAAGAGCATATGTGAACCCCTGTGATGGAGTGAGATCAGGTGCCCGGGGAGAGTGAGCATCTCCTGCTTGCTAGCAGCACCCGTCACATATACCCAGTAGAATGAGTCAGATCGTGTAAATTCCATATGTATTTATATATGGAGAAGTCGAAGTAGGTAACCTTCTAGTATAGACGGTGTCAAATCTGTGTAAAATGATCAGAATCGGTCTCAGTCCAGAATATCATTTAACAGTCTGGATAACGAGATACCATATGGAGTAATAAGAGTCTCGTAACGACCATATAATTTCCTCAGTGACGTTGCTAGTCTAGCACATATATAACCCTGGTTGAGCAGCTTAACTGAAAGTCGCCTAGCCCTCAGAACAAAGTCACTGTAATTCGAACATGCTCTGGAATAACGTAATAACTGCGATATGAATACGCCGTATGCGGGCGATGATGGAATGTTGCTACTTATGAAAGGAAAGTTTGTGATAGCGAAATTGAAATCGTCACGTTTGTCATAGAGTGAGGTGTTCAATTGACCATTAATGTCGAAAGACAACATAATATCTAAATACGAAGTAGAATTACTACTTTCTGTGGTTTCTTTGACCTCAAGTTCACTTGGATAGATGATGCTAAGGTAATCCGCGAATGAAGGATTATTAATTGAAAGCAAGTCATCTATATATCTGTAAGTAAAATTGAAGCCAAGAGCCAATTGTTATTTTCCTTGCGAAAGCAAAGACTGAATGAATTCAGCTTCGTATGAGTAAAGGAATATGTCAGCCAGAAGCGGAGCACAGTTAGTGCCCATTGGAATGCCGACAATTTGTTGAAAAACCTTACCTCCAAACACCACAAAAATGTTATCGATAAGAAAGTTCAACATCTGAATGACAGCTGTTTCAGTGTATTTATTTTTGGAATCAGAATTTTCCCTAACAAAGTAAGTGTTTCATTTCGCCACTTCAAGATTAATGAATGGAAATAATGCACTGTCCTTCAAATCAAACTATCTGAATTTTCACAAATATGTGTTCCTGTAAGAATTTGAAACTTGCGACGTTGTGTACAAAGAGAATTGCATTCTTTAATGTCCTCTCATTGATATTCTGTCACTGATATACTGTCATCTTAATCCTGCTTCTGAAACAAGAGATATACTAAATTTAACTAGGAACTACATGTCCATATAATTAGGTGATTTAACAGAACAATTCTGAATAAGCTTCCCTAAACAATACACCAAATGTTACCATTTTATTTGTTAATTCCATGCGTTGTTTTTCATTTTCACTGATATTGTATGTCCTCTGGTTTCATGATTTTTGGACTTGTGGTTTGGATTTATCCATCATCTTTACATGCACATGCCATGCATAGATCTACCATAAATGTAAACAGATCTACATAGATTCCAGTGGCAAAATATAACAATACTTGCAATCGTGCATAACAAGGACCAATACTTTTACTTAATTTAGTAGAAAAATTAGGGGCCCAATGGATGCCTGTCGCCATGACCTTAAACTTAATTTTGTATCAATGGAAAGGTCTTGTCACAAGGAACGCAGATGCTAAATACTAAAGCCCTACTTCTAATAATTCAATAGTTACAATCAGTGTTAAAGTTTTTCAAATGCAAGTCAAAGGTCAAAGTCAAGGCCACATAATAAAAAAAAATAAAAGGTCTTGTCATAAGGAACACACATGCCAAATATGAAAGCCCTACTTTTTACGGTTCCACAGACGTGTTCCACGACGTGTGACGTAAGTGAGAGGGAGGCTGTATGATTGATATGTATTTCCATCACATACATGTCGCTTTATTTAAGAGCAGTCACCCAAAAATGCCCCAATGTACTTATGTTAACAGTGGGATAGAGGAGTATGATAATCAAACCCCCGATCACTACTTAAAATTAGATAATAATACTATGTAACAATGTAAAGGTCTCTGACCTTCCATCTTACTTTTCTTTGCATCTCTGCATTTCACATCCGGAATTTGATTTCTTCCTGTATTTTTTCTTTACAAGATCATTTATATTGTGATTTTCTGAGATTTTTTCTGCATCTGCAATTGAGCAACAATTCATTCTGACAGCAATAAAATTTTATAAATCATAATTACTATAAAGTCTCACTGAGGCTTAATTATGAATTGTGCTGAAAACATTATAGTATGTTTATTAGTAAACTTCCAAGCACAATCAGTAGCCCCTATTTCTAGTATATATTTAATATAATAATGGTGACAGGGGCTGGCTATCAAGCACGCTATCAAGCATGCTTGGTCTCTAAGGATGAAAATAGCAGCTTTATAAAAAGTTTATTAGGAGAAGCTAATTCTTGATCTGAATATTAAACAATTTTCTTTTCTTTTTTTAATTATTCAGTACTTTTATTTAATGTTGATTTTTTATATATACATGTAGTATTTAACATTATTATCAAAAATACTGATACTCTTTTTTTTTTTTTTTAAATTAATGATAATAATAATCAATACAATATTCATTCATTGATTCAACTTCAAGAGGTCCCTTGACAGTGAAAGGCAAACGTTGCTTTTTAGGGTCCATGCCTGAAAAAAGAAGGGGCACCCCTTATATTTGCCACTAGAAGAGATGCCTATCCAGTACATCATTACATATATCAACATTTTTATATCAAAAATACTACAATATGTTTATGCACACAGTATATACATCTACATGTCGAAAGATATAGGATTTCAGCACATGAAGGGATGAATGAATTAATTAACCTTAATTTAACCCCCCCCCCCCTCTTTCCCCTATACTTTTTTTTGATTGATAAATCCTATAAGGTAAGATATAACATTTCAAGTTAAACATCAACTGTTTCGTACATACACGCAACATGCCATGTCTTTATCAATGAAATCACGCTGTAGCTGTATGTACACTTACTGTACTGCATCATATTACATGTATGCATGTCAGCGTCAGCCTGATCAGATCGGGATCCCTCGATCATGAAATAAAAATCAATGGACTGTAAACTAGTCCATGAATAGGGCAGTCTCCTGTTATTTGCCCCGCTGTCTTTGAAATGTTTTACAATGTCTCGTTTTATTCCGTATGTTACGGAATAAAGTAAATGAAAAGTTGATGAAAACTTGCAAACATGTTGATATAATTAGATAAACATCAATTATAACATACAACATACTATCTATATACTGTATATACACAGTAGTTGAAAGCTACAGGACAAATAACAGGATATTGCCATGAATAGATAATGAATTTGGATAAACATACCTTGCGTGTTTAACTTTAAATACAGATCTTCTGTAAAGGACTTTTAGATGAAACCTTCTTCTCGAGAGCTTCTGTCGTGTTTGTTTTGATTTCGATCCGCGGGAGAGCTGTAATGAGTATTCTGATTGGTCAATTTAAATATTTTTAAAAAATCCATAAATTTATATTCTAATTTTAAGATTACTATAATAACAATCTTTGTGAGACTTGTCTCAGGATAGATTTATACAACGACTTATAAAGAACTTGCTTATAAGTCTTCGATTTTCATTAAAGAAAAGCAGGTCCAATACAACGAAATTATCTTTAACCACATCAAAATTCATACAGTGTCAGTTCAGTGGCCTTCCATCGATCATTTCAAATGTATTTGCAGAGACATCTTTTTGTGAACTTAGAAAGATTTCTTTAAACTAAGGAAAGTAAAAGGCTCCGATAACATTATTTTATCATGTAATAAAATAGTCAAACGTCTTCTAAATAGACAATATGATATTGAGATCATCAAAAAGACTATAGGTCTTGTATTTGGCCCCTCTACAGCTTTATGCAGACTTTTACTTGAACGTTGCACGCTGACTAACAGGGCGGTGGGGATTATATGACGGGCCTTGTCCAAACCTCTTTCAGAGGAGACATGGTCCTGAACCTCCTACAGATCTAGGGTCTTAGCTCGCTTTCAGACTGGCAGAGCACGGTTTATCATGTTGATGTCACTTATATTTTTATACCATTATGTGTTTTACAATACCTTATGTGTTTATATTTTTATGACCTCTTAATATGCAATACCTGTTGACCCTTGTTCTTTACATGGAGGATAATTTATAAATCTTTAAATGTACGTCCTTGGATTCTTCTGTCGCTACAGTGAGTGGGAAGGTGGGCCCGTAAACCGGTTAACCACACCATTTGTTTGGCTTTTGTCAAATTATATGACCGTCCTAAGTCGGTATCGTAATTGCACTACAATGAAATATTTTTGTAATGTGTTATATGTTCTAGTATATTATTTATATTCATATATTGTATAGCTCCATGGTGACTTCTGCCACATAACTGAGCGAGTAACTCCTCTTTTTCCTTTAAGAGAAGGCAGATCATGGAGATTATGATAAGCTAAGAAATGCCAAATTGTCACGCGTACCGTACGTGCCAATGATTCCCCGGGGTAACCCCGACCCCTATGCCGGCCCGAGAGGGACTGGCCACTACATGTTTGTCACACATGCCTCTGGGTCCGCCACTGGCACACTTTACACAGTTTTGATATTTATTTTCCCTCTTCACGATTATCTTGATATGACTGTGGCAAGGACTTAGAAACAAAGTTTTGGTTTCAAAATTTCACATGCTATTCTTATGCCGGCGTAGGACTTTATTAATTAATAGCATATGGGGCAAAACATACAAACATTTCCCCCGTTTCCCCATTCTCGGCTAAAATGTACTGAACAACTTCGTGTGCCCCTGTATACGCGGGGACTTCGCTTCGAGTTTTACATATATTTGAAATGAAATGTTAGCCTAGTCATTCAATATTCAGTAGCATGGTATAAATGCACATATATAATATGAATATACTGTGTAATGTCACAATGTATATAACATATACCTGATAACGGTAAAGCTTATTGGAGAACAATAGACCGGATAGAAAGGTGTGAAAAGATGGGCGCAAGGGTGGAGCTTAAGGAAGTTACTCAAATTGTTTATAAGTCCTTGATATTAATAAGTAACACTACTATAAAAGATTTTATCTTTGTTTTCAAGATTAAAGTTGTGCGGAGAATTTTGTATATAATTTATTTCAGTAGATGTTCGATACATCCATCAATGAGCAAGGAGGGAAAAATGTTCCCGCCTCGTTTTCCTATCGCCCTTATATTTATATACATGTATGTATAATATACATTCTTGGGCGGGGGTTGGGGGGGGGGCGGTTATATATAGTTATACTTTTAATCC
This sequence comes from Pteria penguin, assembly GCA_035048485.1. Classification (NCBI taxonomy): domain Eukaryota; kingdom Metazoa; phylum Mollusca; class Bivalvia; order Pterioida; family Pteriidae; genus Pteria; species Pteria penguin. The sequence continues at coordinate 111,413 of CM068580.1, forward strand.
CAGGGCTTTCGGCTCGTTGCCCCCCCCCCCCCCCCCTCAATTATACCAAGATATATTGGTATAATTGAGGGCGAGGGGCAACGAACCGAAAGCCCTGTGCTTTTAATATACAGGAAGTACTTTCTACTAGGTATTAACGTGACTTGACTTGGATCGAAATAAAAATCAGTCGAGATGAACCTGTAAACACTGAGATGCCAGATGAACTAGGAGTACATTTTTATTAAACAGTATTAAACATTAGTGAAACAATAATATGCACATTATTCTGACTTTTGTAGAAATATTTATGGGAAATTTTTTTTTGTTCATACTTTGAAGTTCAGTTGGAATTTTCTCTGTCTATATAGTCTGTTGGCACCACTACAGTACAGTACATGTATCAATTAGGCCTGTATAAATTAATGGTTTTGATACTAAACCTAGTGACAAAAATGGCCTTTGTAATCAATATTATGTTTAGTTTAAGTTCTTGGTTATCTTTATCAATATTACAATTAGGTTGTTCATCTAACTTGATTGATTTAGTATCATCGTGTACCAAATTTAGGAGTAAGATACATAAATATATTTAAATTTGAAACAAAAATATAGTTTTGATATAGATAATTATACTGTATCCCATGTAAAACTTGTGAAGTATAATTATACATGAATTTCTAGCTTCTAGCAACATATTGATTTGCGTTATTTATTATGATTACTTATCCAATATATTTCAGTTAATTGCCGTTTTCTTTTTGGGGAGAAATTGGTTAATTTATTTACTTAGACAGTGGAGTACATTCTGAATGTGATATTTAAGTGTTTAAGTAATATACAGAAAAGAGCATTTACATGAAAATGAGAAAACATTTTCAGATTATATGAGAAATTATTTTATCAAAAATATCATAAGATTATATATAAACTTATGAACCAGTCTACCTCTAATAAAACTAGATGATCATATATCTTATTTAACTTGAACAAACAAACTCAGAATGTATATTGTAGACTTTTGGGTTAAGAAAGAATTTTAAAAGGTATGGTTTCTATCAGCTTTATATCTTTACATTTAATCAAAAATTGACAGTCATCTGTAGTCCGTTAAACTTTATTATTAAGCTTTATGACATTTCACTTCTCTCAGCATTTGTAAAAAGAACATACATATTATTGAAATGATTAAAAAATAAAATTTGAATCTTAATTGACATAAAGCTACTGTAGAACTCAGGTTGTTAAGTTTTGAATATTAGTTTCCATTTGGTTAGGGTTAGGGTTAGGGTTAGGGTTAGGGCGTGCAACGTTCAAGTAAAAGTCTGCATAAGGCTGTAGAGGGGCCAAATACAATACCTATAGTCTTTTTGATGATCTCAATATCATATTGTCTATTTAGAAGACGTTTGACTATTTTATTACATGATAAAATAACGTTATCGGAGTCTTACTTTCCTCAATTTATATACGAGATCACCGTAAAAATTAGGATGGGAAATTCCATTGGATACATACTGTTGAAAAGAAATATTTCCAAATTTAGATAGAAGTTCTGAATAAGATCTGAAGAATTTGCCGAATGTTTTTCTTAGCTTGTGATATCTGTAACCCTGAGTTAAAAGTTTAGTAGTAATTTGTAAATTTCGTTTATGAAAGTCCAAAACATCGGTGCAGCCTCTGACAAATCGAACTAATTGAGATATATAGATACCATATGATGGGAGTCGAGGGCCATCGCCATCCAAGTAAGGGAAATTTACAATAGGAAATCCAAAATCCTCACATTTATCATAAATATTAGTATATATTAGGTTGTTGATAATTTTGATGTTTAAATCTAAGAAAGGTGTAGATTTATCTCAAGTATTAGCTTTATTCAATGTGAGCTCTGGTGGATATATTTCTGATATAAATTGTTCGAATTCAGGGTTGTCGATAACCAAAATGTCATCCAGATATCTGCAAGTATTATTAAATTTGTCAATGAGGTCAAAACGTTTTGATTTTTGAATAGAAACCATAAAATCCCTCTCATAACAATAAAGAAATCAGAGGCGCGCAGTTAGTACCCATAGGAATCCCAACTATTTGTTGATATATCTTGCCATCAAATTGCACAAAAATATTATTCATGAGAAAATCTAGTGCTTTACATAATTCCTTGCAAGTCCAGTATTTATATGAAGTATATTGTTTGTTGGAAAAGAATCCAGAGTTATTGGAGGTACATATGTACGTTTTAGATTCTCTGTGAAAACACCATTGTATAAGAGACAGCAACTTGCTTTTAATCAAATCATGAGGCAGAGATGTATAAAGTGTAGAAAAATCAAATGTAGAAATTTGAGTCGCTTTGAAATTTAGCGAAAGAAGTTTGTCTATAACTTCATGAGAATTTTTAATCGACCAAAAGTAATTGATGTTACTATTATGAAATGCGACATCACAATATTTGATAATATGATCTTTTATAGCAGTTAGACATCTTAGTAAACATCTTAGTAAAACGCAGAATACTCGATGAATTTCTTCAGTAAAGAAAAAATAAATTAACGGTTTAAATACAAAAAGACAACGTTACCTACTGTAACCTATTTATTTATATCAAATACACCAGTAGATCTTTTTTTCCAGTTGGAACTTGACATGTCACAACATTGCATTCAGAATTTGTGCACTTCATATGCAGTATACTTCCCAGGCCATATCTTAATGAAAATATAAAAGAATGAGTAATAATTCCTCATTTTAAAAAGTTGATACTTGATCTGTACTGACAAGAAGATTCTTCTTTTTCCATTACTTACTAAGTGCACAAGTGTATGTTACATTGTAATTGATTAATACTTACATTAGCTAATTATATCGTTGTTCTGTAATACCAATGCGTTCATAAAAACACATACTACACTATAGTCATGACATTTCATGATTATTTTAAACTAAGGACTTTTTTCACATAAACAAGATAGCAAACCCAACCTTCCCCCTCCTTATTAGAAAAAATTTCCATCATCAAATTTTAGTTGAATTGTTTCTTACGGAGTCAAAAGTATTTCATATTTATTCATTCAATACAATATATAATTGTAAATAGTAAACATAACTACTGATTACATGTATATAAATACAGGATTCACTATACGCGCATGGCCACTGTGCATGGCCCTAGGTTTGATATACGATTGTTTCCCTCTGTTCCCGTACTGTACCCGAAAAATTAAGACGAGTCTGGCACAAACGGCGATACGTATCATCGGTATGTTGAGCTTAATAACCGTACCTCAACTATTCTTCTTCATGTATTCCAACATAAATCTACATCAGCATCGTTCAACTACTCTAGTGGTGCTACATCGGGTACGCAGGTGCGGGTTGGTCTCCGTATACTAGTTCCGATCTTCTTTTCGATTTTGAATGTTCTCTCTTACACCTTTGATAAAAATATCAGAAAAAGAAATTTACACCAAGATTTTTTTTTTTATATTCATTTTAACTTTAAATATACTCCTCAATCGCGTCTTTTGCTTTTCAAGAGTTTTGTATCGAATGTAAACAAAAATACGTCATTTTTATCCACCGATACATTCGGAACGGCGCTATATTTGGAAAGTGTTTATTTCCTTCTTTAATGACCAATTATCAATGATCCTATATCTGCAAATTACCTATGCATGTGAACTTTAAGTTAGGTAAACCACATATTCATGTTTATATAAATCTATCCTCTTTCCAGCGACATGTAAATCCATGTTGCCTGTATTGAGGATTAATTCTTTAATTGATAAATATTTAATTTTTATTGTACTGTATTTCTGGTAAATGAGAAGGTTGAACCGATTAACTAGACCATTTCAGTGAGATGGAATTGTCACTTCCATTGTCAATTCTTAGTTAGCCCAGTTTGCAGTACCTCTGTACTGGCCCGTAATATATACTTCAATTTCATTTTGAGAAAAGTTTGTAAATTATTCTAAAATTGAAGAGTATCTACCTTATGCATGCTTTACTTGGGTACCCGGTCTCGCCTCAATATACTTAGGTATCTCATTCTATCTATCCTAGGGTTCTCAATTTCATATCGGCTAGTTCTCAAATTATTAAACGCCTTCGACACCGACAGTATGATCCCGAGATCATCGCTAAACCATAGGTCTTGTATTGGGTCTCTCTACAACACAATGCAGAATTTTACTTGAGCGTTGTACGCTGACTAATAGGGCGATGGGGACTCTATGACGGGCCTTGTCCAAACCTTTTCAGAGGAGACAAGGTCCTGTCCCCTCTGACTGTTAGTCGGGACTCCTATTGATCAGGGATCTAAGCTCCCTTACAGACGGGGAAAGCACGGTTTACTTTTGTTGAAGTCTCCTTATATATTTTTGATAGCAAAATATTATTGTACAAATTTTTAGTGTGTAATAAATTTCAATGGCCTCCCTTCTTGAGAAACCTGTTAATCCTTGTTCCCTATATGGAGGATTATTTATAAATTTTTCAATGTGTGTCCATTGATTGTGCTGCTTTTGCGGTGAGCGGGAAGGTGGCTGCCCGTAAACCGGCTAACCACACGAATTGAGTGACGCTTATTACTTCAGTTGACCGTCCTAAATCGGTATCGTAACCGCAATACAATCGAATATTTTGTAATGTCGTTCCGTGTATATTCTATTCGATTTTCTCTTCTAATTTGATATTGTACACGATCTCCTTCTTATATTCCTTGGACTTCGAGATTGAATTCAATGCAAATTTTGGAATGCATTTAACTGATTTCCTAGACTTTTACGATTTGCTGTAACATGTACCGCCCCCCCCCCCCCCCCCCCCAAAAAAACCAAACAAAACAAAAACAAAAAATGCTTATAAATCTTTGAATCTCATCTATATTTTAAAGGGGAAACTTTTTGTCCGTACGGTTGAAGTCACGTGATTACACTAGGGGCGTGGTTTAACTAGTCGCAGAAGTCCCTGCTTGTCTCCAGCTCGGAGTATTGCCTAGAGGCACTTGGTAATCATGGTATTGGGTATGCCTGTAGACGCCTGGTAATCGGGAGATGTGAACATGTTTGGTGTAAACAATGTGTGAAAGTTTGAATTGGTAATAGAAAGTACATTTGTCAGTCCCAATTATGAAGATTCTAGCAGTGTTTCATTTGTTTCATTTGATTGGTTTTATTACTGTTTTGGGGGTGGGGTGTTTGATGTATTTGTTTGTTTTGATCTCTATTTGGAAAGTTAGTTGTGCATAGTTGGGTTTTTCGAACAGAATGATACGTGGAAGAGATTCAGATATATTAAAACGCTTTCTCATAATTAATTTCTAATTGCAAATTTTACTTTGTTTTCTTCATAACGTTAATTACTTATTATCAATTTCCTTTCCTAATAAAAACAACGCATTAACATTTTCGGAGAAAATAATTAACCCGAAATTAAAAAAAAAAACGTCAAAACCGTGGCTTCACAAATTTTGAAGATCGTTATTTGCGTCCATATTGAATAAGTATATATCGCATGGTTTCGCATGGTTAACCACAAGTACCCCGGTCACCCGCTCTTGTGGTCAGCGTGATGAATCGATACGTGATTGACAGCTTCAAATTATCGCTATCCGCTAGCTGTCCAAGTAAGAGGCGGGGCTTACACCTTCCCCTTTAAAACACTACCACTAAGGGTATGTCCATGGCGCTCATAACAATGTTCCGATAGACATTAAGGAAACAGATACAATGTACCTTAAACTTCGGAAAAAAAAACCCTTTAGAATATATTCCTCCTTTCCTTTTGTCCTGATCTCTATTTACTTATGTTACAGACAGTGAAATCTGCAGGCTGTAAAAAGAAAAAGGAATGCTTTCATATGCAGTGGATTTTAGAAGTAAGTTAAAATTGATTTGTCATTCCAATAATAAAATTTTGTCTCACATGACTCTCTCCCTCAAGCATAAATCTGGGTTTTGTTTGTTTGTTTGGTTTTTTTTTTTTTTTTTTGTTCTTTTTTTTTTTTTCTTCTTCAACTTTTCGGTCATTGTGTTTAACTAGTCCTGTGTGTCAATCAGTTAACACACACAATTCAACAAAAGCCAAAAGGCAGAGGAGGCAACAAAGTCATGGTACACGCAAATGCAACAAACCTGAAATACATCATATTTCCTTTGTAATGTGTTATATTTTCTAGTATATTATTTATATTCATGTATTGTGTAGCTCCATGGTGACTTCTGCCACATAACTGAGCCAGTAACTCCACTTTTGGGCCGGCCCATTTACTGATTTAACTTTGGAGAAAACACTGTGATTTACTGCTGCCCTGTAAAGTACTATGATTCACTGTGGTATTACTTTGTTTACTAGATATCATCTTGGTCACTAAAGGTCATTTAAACGCTTGACAAATACGTTACGTTCACATCCTTTGTACATATTATCGTGAAAATTTTTTTTCCAGTTATTATAAGAGCAGAAAATTATGACATCATCGTTGCGGCGCTATTTATAGATATGTATATACGGCGATGTTTAGTTTATTTTTAGAAACCTTGCTATACGCGATAGTATAGAAGGGATTACCGGAGAGGTTGAGTTTACCGAAAAGATCGTAAAATCTACCGAAAAGAAAATTGCAGAATAAAAATTTACCAGTATTTCCTCTGATTATAATCTCTGATTATAATTATAAGTGATCACTGAAGAAATTGTATTCTAAGACGTATATGTAAACTTATACCAAACAATGATACATAAAATGAAGCATACAAAAATATGTTTTAAGTCAAGTTATACCGATTTAAGCCTTTTAAGTCATTGACATTGATTCAAATTTTAATTCCATGTCATCATCTATAATTTGCTTGTACTTGACAAGATTATCCAAATATCATTTGTTTTTAAATTTTTGGATTAATTACAAATTTGCTTTCAATATTAGTTTGAATTATATTTGAGCCCAGCATAAAATTTGTTTACATTCACTTGCAGTCAAGTTTTGTAAGTTTTGATAACATTATCTATTTCAATGAATGACCAAAACTCTTGCATGCTAGTCAAATGTTTAGTTTTTTCTATTGTTTATAGAAGTGTTTTCCTAGAAAAAAAAGTTTTTCATCTGATCTGTGTATCATTTCTAATCATATTCAAGTATCAGTAAGAAATTTAGAATACAGAAATGAACTTTCAACATACTTGGTGTGTTATACTTGCCCTAGCTAACACATAGTGATTTTCATCAATACATTATGTTTATTTCAATCAAAGTGTTATAAATACTTGGCATGAAATGGCTGAACACATAGCATTAACCTTTACTGTCATTTTGTCTGTCTGTGATAACTAGACATGTATAATGTGCTATGACTTTCCTGCCTACACAACTAGACAGAAGATGCTTACTCCTCCCTTAAAACTGCTTTCATATCTAGATTTCATAGAAATTGCATCTACATTGCACTTTTCAGACCCTTTTTTGTCACCTGCGTAACAAAACATTTGAATCAATTTGTCCGATGTCCATCCGTCTGTCTGTCAGTCACGCTTTCACATTATTGGTCATAATTTAGTATTAAACATCTATACTTCAAATCAAACTTGCAGGATTGATTTATTACGATGAGAGCCGAAGGTCAAACTGAGACTGTCAAGGTCATATTCAAGGTCAAGTTTATGGGTAAACATATGGCAAGCGACATCGTTTTTAGGAGCAATGACTGTTTTTTTAATTTTCAAAACAATTATACATGTCGCCAAATTACACACTAAGTACTAAGGGCCACGACTTCCTAATGGTTTTAAAGTAGTTTCTTGACGATATTTTAGGATCAATATCGAAGAAGTACCAAACCGTTAATCATTCTTGAAGTCCAAGGACAGATACAAAATCGTGTAAATTTCAAAAAGAAACTGTTGTGAACCCCGAAATACTGAAAAATTCCGAGGTGAGACCAGGTGCCCGGGGAGAGTAAGCGTCTCCTGTTTGCATGCATCACCCGTCACAGCAGTTCTTAAAAACATGTCAAAATCAAGAGTTTTGGTTTCCTAATTGTACATACGAAAGTACAAAACTGGTATACAAAGTAATATTTGGTGTTCACTGAACAGGTCATTTAGTCGCATTCCAGAATATTATCAATCATTCTAGAAAGAGGCACATCATATTTTCGTACGAGATCCCCATAGCGACCGTAGAACTTCCTCAGTGACGATTTCAGACGTTCTTTAACATATCCCTGCATGAGCAACTTAGTGGGCAGTCGTTTGGCCCTTGGAATAAAACCGTCGTATAGAGAACAGGCTCTTGCGTACCTTATAAGGATGCCATTTTTCAGTATGAAGAGGCATTATCCTTTCAAATATTATTGAATCATAACCAACAAATATCACAATTTAACTCTTTTTTTCATATTACAGTATTACTTCTAGGAACATATCATAATCAAACTTGTACTGAGCTTATTACATAAAGTCAAAAAAAGAAAAGAAAACAGTGTTTAAACAACTGTACACTATAGGTAGGTCGAAACCTTTAGTAATGGAAATATGTCAGTGAACAGTTTGGTAACGGCCCCAAACTTTGACGCTTGCGTCAATAGATTTTCTTGTTTTTCTTTGATGTACTTTTGCCATTTATGAATACACATCTGGGTCTTCATCACATTCGTACAAAACTGTATATTATTTCACTCAGAAAATTACACGAATTATACGTATCGTCCAGACAACGTATATATATACTGATAAAAGCTCTGCAGAGTATAGGCTAGATAGCATTATTATGGGCATAACGATCGCTACACTTTTCGTCCCGTCAAGTCAGATATATCTATGGAAAAATCTAATAGTCCTTTTATTAAAACTTAATTTCATATATAGGCATTGATTATCTAAATTTTGGCCAAAATTGAAACCATAAGTCTATATTAGAGAAAATACCTCCATATTTAAAAAACAAAGATCCGCCATGTATATCCTATAACTACACACCATCAGTTGCATCCAAATCTTATAATTATAAAGGGTTTCTGGGGTACCTTGACCTTGGCATGGCATGGCATGCCATCGTCAGTCGTGTGCATGTTCCTCGTTTAATTTTATACATCCTCCTTGTGGCCATGTCATTACTAGTAATTTTCATATTGTTAAAATTAACTGTGGATCCTAAAAAATTCAAAAGAGTTATTAGAATTTCTGAAATAAAAAAGTTTTACTTAAATTCGTTCCATCGAGTCCTTTGTATTTGCGACTCTTTACACAAGGATCTCTCATCAGAAATTAAAAGACAGATTAGCGGAAATTATCAAAAATGCATTTACTAGTACAAACGGAAGCCGCAAATTCAAATATATAGCTAAAAGGTTGCCTAATTTGACTTCTCCATATTTAAACACGTATGGAATTTGCACGATTTCACTCTTTCTACTTGGCATATGTGACGGGTGTTACTAGCAAGCAGGAGATGCCCACTCTTCCCGGGAACCTGATCTCACTCCATCAAGAGGGTTCTCACATCCTCTTCAAGTAGACATTTTTCGTTGTTTTCTATTTCGTTTTCACTGATTTTGTATGTCCTTCAGTTTCATAATTTTGGACTTATGGTTTGGATTTATCCATCATTTTCACATTTCAATACTGCTCTTCAAAAATATATATATATATATATATATATATATATATATATATATATATATATATATATATATATATATATATATATATATATTTATATATATATATATATCTTTTAACTAAATTCGCATTTCGACAACTTGTCTCATCAGTGATGCTCCACAGGTGTATTTGGTACACAGAATTAAAAGGTATATATGTTCTATATTTATTATAACCACTAGCACGATGCCATTGCTGGTGGACTGATAATCCCCGAGGGCATCATATATGTAAATCTAGTTTTCAGTGTTTTTTGTACTGATATGAAATATACACTTAAAATTTTCAGTCATGAAATTTTGTAAATTAATCTTAAACTAAGGAGTATTTCCATCATGTATAGCCATGTTCTTAGATTAATTCTTTGGTTCATCTTATCGGTAAATTTGGTTTGAATACTGCTCTTCAAATATTTATATATTAAGAGAATTTCAATCATTCGGCCACGAGCATTTCTGAAGAGATATAAGTTGCCGAACTGTATATCTGGAACCACAAAATTAAAAGGTATATATGCTCTCTATTTATTTATCCAGATAAAGCAGAAACCGGTTGTAGAGATAAGTTCTTAATATTTTATAGAACATTAACAGGCGATAAATTTACTACTGTGTGTATGATAATCACTGATTATTATGTCAAGTTTTCATGTACTAGTAGTAACACTTGTATAACATTGGTGCATTATGTCTATTTCTCTCGATTGATCGGATGTGGCAGAGCAACTGCAGATTTCGATCTTTTTTTTCTGCTGCAAATAACTGAAAAATACTGAAAAGTTAATCTCAGAGGAATGCAAAAGTCTACTTTTGATGCCAATTTGTTTGATTTCCTAGAGTTAACGTTTTGGATTTTACGCCAAAGAAAAAAAAAAAGACATAAAGAAATCACTTTGAAGCTTCTGACTCAGGTTTATAGATATCATAAACTTTGAAAAACTTTTCGTAAATTTCACAAATCTTATTCTGACATTTTATCTAAATTTTAAAATGCGACTTTTCAATAACGCGTATATATCCAGCACCCGTCCACGGTGATCTAGTATACCAATTAAGGAGGGTCAAAGGTTCCGATAATTTCATATCAGCGGGTATTAAACAACTACACGCCTTCTATATCGACAGTATCACCCCAACATCACCACAAATATCATAGATCTTGTATTGGTCCCGTAGACAGTCTTTAATAGACGTTAACTTGAGCGTTGCACATTGAATAACACGGCGGTGGTGATTTTCTGACGGGCCTTGTCCAAACCTTTTCAGAGGAGATGAGGTCAAGGATTTGAGTTTGCTTACATTTAATAAAAAGATCAAAGGACTTAAAAGTCCTGAGAGTCGGCTTTGCTGATTTCAAGTATGTAATCATTTTACAATTTTAGTGGCGGATTCAGGATTTCAGGAAAATGGGGAGGGGGGGGGGGGGGCAAAAATTAGGTTGCAACTACATCGTCACTATACCTATGTACAAAATCTTAGTACAATTTGCTCTCTTCATACTATCTTACGGCAAAGAGTTTGCAATTGCTTGTATCCGAAATGAACGTGCAATCGACAAGTTCATGGCAACAAGTTTTACTGCATTGTTATCACGAGTCGAAGCTGAGCCAAGGAACGACATTCCTTCAAGTGGGACATTAAATAACCATCTTATTCACGATTCTCATAATGTTTTAACATCATTTATATTTAGAAACATACAACATTTACCTAAATATTTATATTGCATTTTCATTATCAGAGGAAATGCGGGAAGATCGATCTTTAAATTTGTCATATATGTGAAAAAGAACTAAAGTTCCAGAACATGTTGGTGAAAACTTTAATTGAAATATCTCGGTAAAAACAAGCGATACAAGATCAAGACAAATGCTTTGTCCGGAGAATTACACAATCGAGTACATCCGACGGTGTCGGTGGTAAACACATCGTAAAGTAGTCACAACTACATATTATTACGCGAAATTTGAAAACATTATTGCAACTCCTTTTTCGAGTTATTGAAACTAGTTTATGTTTAGCTTAAATTAACTGAGCTAAAGGTACACTGTGCTGATCAAGAATTTTTAAGACAACATCAGTAATTTTTCGGCACTTTATTTTTCAGTGGCGTAGTAAGCTCTATATCGGTAGTGAAAGTTATAACCCCTGAAAAGAAAGTGATTGCAATGAGTACGGCTTCACCGAAGCCGACTCAAAAACCAAAAGGAATTGGCAGGTATAAGAATCTAGCCTTAGGTCACAATGACACATATTTTGTCACGAAACAATCCGATACCAATATCAAATATACAAAAAAGAGATCACCTTTTCTTATAGATAATATTTTTGTGACTTTAATGGGAAAGTGTTCCAACAGACTGTTGGCATTCCGAAGGGTCCATCATTTTTTTTCCTAAAAAAAAAAAGGGGGGGGGGTTACTCTTACGAAACTGAATTTAAACAGTCTCTGTTCTCAAGAGCAATTACCAATTAGCATATCGGTTCAACTTTATATATCGATACATAGATGTCGCTTTGTCGATTATCAAACCTGTTTCTAATTACCATCTCAACATTATATATCCACTCGAGATGAAAGATACAACTGAAAGCAGTTCTTCATCTTCATACCTCGATACACTCCTATCATTTAGTGACGATGGTTCATTAGTAACCTCTTTATGACAAACTTGACGATTTCAATTTTATTATTACCAGGTATGCTTCCCTGGGTAGCAATATACCTTCCTCTCCCGCATATGGCTTCTATATTTCACAATGTATACGCTATGCCAGGGCATGCTCTAAATACGAAGATTACGTCCTCGGAGCGAGGCTTCTTATCACGAAAGTGTTCCCACAAGGAAATATTGAGGAACACTTCAAATTGTCAATGAGGAAGTTCTGTGGATCTGGTGCAATATCAATAATGTTCATCGATATGTTGAGACCTGACCATACAAATTAACTATTATTATTTTGATGATACCTGATTTGACATAATATGTATATATACAGATATTTGTTCATGTGCATTTCCTACGGTTAACTATACCATTTAAGTGACGTTTGTTACATTATTTCACCGCCCTAATTCGGTATCGTAACAGCTGTAGGGTAGTACTTCGCATTGGTTCTTAAGGTAAAGATGAAGGATAAATCCAAAGCACAAGTCCAAAAATCATAAAACCATTGGACATACAAAATCAGTGAAAATGAAAAACAAATGGAAAATAACAAAATATGTCTACTTGAAGAGCATATGTGAACCCCTGTGATGGAGTGAGATCAGGTGCCCGAGAAGAGTGAGCATCTCCTGCTTGCTAGCAACACCCGTCACATATACCCAGTAGAAAGAGTCAGATCGTGTAAATTCCATATGTATTTATATATGGAGAAGTCGAAGTAGGTAACCTTCTAGTATAGAAGGTATCAAATCTGTGTAAAATGATCGAGAGTGAGCATCTCCTGCTTGCTAGCAACACCCGTCACATATACCCAGTAGAAAGAGTCAGATCGAGTAAATTCCATATGTATTTATATATGGAGAAGTCAAAGTAGGTAACCTTCTAGTATAGAAGATATTAAATCTGTGTAAAATGATCGGAATCGGTCTTAGTCCAGAATATCATTTAAAAGTCTGGATAACGAGATATCATATGGAGTAATAAGAGTCCAGACTTTTAAATGATATTCTGGACTGAGACCGATTCCGATCACTTTACACAGATTTGACACCTTCTATACTAGAAGGTTACCTACTTCGACTTCTCCATATATAGATACATATGGAATTCACACGATTTGACTCTTTTCCATTTGTTTTTCATTTTCACTGATTTTGTATGTCCTATGGTTTCATGAATTTTGGACTTGTGGTTTGGATTTATCCATCATCTTTACTCGTAACGACCATAGAATTTCCTCAGTGATGTTGCTAGTCTAGCACATATATAACCCTGGTTGAGCAGCTTAACTGAAAGTCGCCTAGCCCTCAGAACAAAGTCACTGTAATTCTAACATGCTCTGGATTAACGTATTAACTGAGATATGAATACGCCGTATGTGGGCGATGATGGAATGTTGCTACTTATGAAAGGAAAGTTTGTGATAGCGAAATTGAAATCGTTACGTTTGTCATAGAGTGGAGTGTTCAATTGACCATTAATGTCGAAAGACAACATAATATCTAAATACGAAGTAGAATTACTACTTTCTGTGGTTTCTTTGACCTCCAGTTCACTTGGATAGATGGTGCTAAGGTAATCCACGAATGAAGGATTATTAATTGAAAGCAAGTCATCTATGTATCTGTAAGTAAAATTGAAGCTAAGAGCCAATTGTTTTTTTCCTTGCGAAAGCACAGACTGAATGAATTCAGCTTCGTATGAGTAAAGGAATATGTCAGCCAGAAGCGGAGCACAGTTAGTGCCCATTGGAATGACGACAATTTGTTGAAAAACCTTACCTCCAAACACCACAAAAATGTTATCGATAAGAAAGTTCAACATCTGGATGACAGCTGTTTCAGTGTATTTATTTTTGGAATCAGAATTTTTCCTAACAAAGTAAATTTTATTATGGCCTATTACTATATATTTGAATTTGCGGCTTCTGTTTTCAGTAGTAAATGCATTTTGAATAATTTCCGCTAATCTGTCTTTTAATTTCTGATGAGGGATCGTTGTATAAAGAGTCGAAAAGTCAAAAGACTTGATGGAGTGAATTTTAGTAAAACTATTTGATTTTAGATGTTCTAACAACTCTTTTGAATTTATAAGGATCCACATTTGATTAATTCCACTTCTGGAATATACTGTTTCGCAATATCTATGAAGGCCAGATTTAATTTCTGATAATATTTTTGTGAGTAGCATCGATACAGATTTTGTGGAACACTTTAAGGAACCAGCGATAAAGCGTTGTTTGTAAGGATTTTTGTGCATTTTTGGAATGCAGTACAAATATAGAAGTTCTAAATTTAATTTATTTGAGTATTGAGGACAGATTTATGATTCTCGAGTACTTCCGATTCCTATTGATTTTCAACATTAAGGTCAAAGGTCAAGGTTATTACGATGGCAAAAATAGAACATTTTTGAGAATGCAAATTCTATACAAGGTACAGACCAAACTCTTTATGCAAGAACTTTTCATTCTAATTGACTGTCCTAAATCGGCATCGTATCCACAACACATCGAATATTCTTATAATGTCGTTTTGTACTATTATCAAGATTTGTGTGCATGTCCTTGGTCGTTTGTGTCATACAGGGTTTGTCATATGTCTTCTTTTTTCTCTTTTAGATGCCAAGGATGTGTCCTAATCTTGATTAAAGGTTTTAGCTTCAAGGTCATGGTCACGCTGCATATGATAGACAAATATTTGTGTGGGCCATATCTTTTTACCTCTTGCATGGCTTTGAATAATATTTCACAGAATTGTTGCCCAGAACCCAAGAGTGTGCTATGACCTTGACCCAAGATCATATCTGTAAGGACAAGGTCACGGTGCATAGGAAAGTTAAATTATTGTCCAGACTACATTGTTTGACTTTTAACCCATTGCACAAATTTGAATAATGTGTAAAATAATTGTTGGCAAAGGGGAGATGTTTCCATATTTTCATCCCTTCAAGCTTAGCGACGGGTGTTTTATGCCCTGCTAGAGGTTGCTCTTCTTCCCTTTCCAATTTCCCGTCCTCTTTCTCTTCCCCTTTACGATGATGACAACTGATGAACTGGGCTCCAACTTTTCTAATTTCATATCGGCGGGTTCTAAAATTGTCAAATGCCTTCAGCATCGACAATATGACCCTCAGATCATCGCTAAGACCATAGGTCCCTCTACAACCCAGTACAGGTTTTGACTTGAGAGTTGCACGCTGACTAACAAGACGATGGCGACTCTATGACGGGCCTTGCCCTAACCTTTTCAGAGGAGACAAGGTTCTGGACCTCGTCTTCCCTATTTTTGTTACCAAGAAAATATTCTTCGTGACTCAAGTGTAGTTAGAGAGCTTTTTAGACTTCACGAAAATTTCATTATTGTTCCTGCTGATAAGGCAGCTAACAATTACACATTGTTAGGGAGGCCCAAAGTCTTTCCTTAAAAACACATGAGATACACTTTTTAGATACCTATAAATAATTTAATTGTATCACAATATACCAAAGACGAAGACGCTATCTTTTTATTTTCAAATGTTTGTAGTCATTTCTAGGAATATTTTCATAAAACTGGTATCAAATGAATCGGGAGAAACATACTTATCGCATATTATGGGCCGGTAGAAATAAATTAAAAACTGAAAATTATATATTTAAAAAAACTTATGTGTGCCCGCATCGCACATCGTTTTCGCTTCGACGATCAGCTGTTTACAGGTAATGGACGTATCTACCTGAAAAACTTCACTTCACTGGATTTGATACAAATCAAAAACTGAAGAACAGAATAACATCAATTATTCAATACGCAGTCTTTAACAAAAAAGGAATTTGCAGATATAAGTATCTCCTTTTAGGCCACAACGATACATAGTTTGTAAAGGAACAGTCTGATTCCACCAACAAGTATACAGAAAAAGAGATCATCCAAATGTTAGGATTTCTTATAAATAATATTTTGTGATATTTGGTGGAAAAGTGTTCCAAGAGATTGTTGGCATTCCTATGAGTACTAATTGCGCGGCTCTTCTGGCCGACATTTTTTGTACTCTTACGAGGCATAATTTATACAGTCTCTGCTCTCTAAATTCAATAAACAATTAGCATCTCGCTTCAACTTTACATACAGATACATCGATGACGTTTTGTCGATTAACAACCCTGTATTTCAGGATCACCTCAACATCATATATCCAAAGGAATTCATACCTCGATATACTCCTATCAATTAGTGACGATGGTTCATTGGTAATCCCTCTCTATGACAAACGAGACGATTTCAATTTCATTATTACCACCTTCCCTGTTATGAGTAGCAACATACCTTCCTCTCCCCCATATGGCGTCTTCATTTCACAACCATTTCGCCAGGGCATGCTCTAAATTCAAAAATGTCCTCCTGAGAGCGAGGCTTCTTACCACAGAACTACTTTCACAAGGATATATTGTGGAACGTTTGAAATTGTCACTGAGGAAGTTCTATGTTCGAAATAGGGATCTAGTGCAATTTCAGATTCATCTTTCAAGAATGTTAGCCGATATTTTGGGACCTGACCAAACAAAATAACCATTTTAACCTTTTGAGTATAATTAATTTGACATAATACGCATATATATATATATATATATATAATATATATATATATTATATATATATATATATATATATATATATATATATATATATATATATATATATATATATATATATATATATATATATATATATATATATATATTGTTCACGTGTGTTTCCGACACCGGAATTTCAGTCTGGCAGCATAAGTTGCCTTGAAGGAGAAAATTTGACTTCGTGTTCTCGTCTCCTTCCTGTGTTCGAGCATGTATATTTATGTATTTACCTCCTCAACTTGAAAGGGTGTTGCAGGATTTATACGACAGGTTTTGCATGCAACCAGGGGATGCTTACTCCTCCCGGGCACCTGGTCTCACTTCGATTTTACTGGGGTTCGCATTTGTCTGAATTTGACACTATACACGATATTGTCCTTTTATTATACAGACTATGAGATATGGTTTATCCTTCGGTACTTCTTCGTTTTTACTTTAAACGTTCTTTGTGAAAATATTTTTATGACCTCTTGTCCTTGGGAACATGATGTTTCTTGTTCTCTAAATGAAGGATTATTTATCTTTTTTTTTTTTTTTTTTTTTTAAATTTTTGTCTTTTGATTGTGCTTTGTCACCCCATCTTCAATAATATTGACCTTTTGTATCATTAGACTATTTTTATATCATTTCTGTTTTGTAACAAATGTCTCATTTATTACATATGGACATATATCACTTTCACTTCATCGATATTATTGCACGTAGCATTACTAATATCTCGTCTCATCTATGCTTTCCTTTTGTGAGTGACATTCTACCATTACACGTTTAAATAAATACGTTATGCCAAAACGAATTCAAATTATGATACACTTCTTCTGCCGATTGTACCTATTCATATCCGTTACACTAGCTCAAATAACCTTTATATTATGAACGGGTGTTATATAGTAATTTTCCCTCTAGCCATCCACCACCCGGAAAAATGACTATATAGAAGCTTTCCCCGGAAAAATGGCTGTATAGTAGTTTTTCCCCGGGGAGTAATTTGACTATATAGCCATTATCCTCCCCCTTTTCATAGCCATTTTCCCCGTAAGAAACTAATATATTGAATTCTCCCCCCCCCCCTATGTGAAATTCCGGATTTTCTTTTCACACATATGTTAATCCAGCTTGTTACCATGTTTACAGTAAATAGATATATAATTAGAATAGAGATATCTCTTTAACAGACAGATATATCCAATGAATTAAGTGATATTTCATTTTCTTAAATAGAAATGTCTTCAACTTTAATCTCTTTTTCAAATACAGATGTGTATATTTAGAATATCTTTTAGAATTTTATTTGATATATCTTTATCTAATCCGATAAATCTCTATATATACAAACGGAGAGAAGATTCGTTTTATGCCCCCGGAATGAAATTTTTGACCTGTCTGTGATTCTTACCCTGTGGCAAAAACATTGACTACATCGTTTATGCCAAAAGGTGCAAAGATTTAAAAACTCCACATATAGATTCCTTGTGATAAGGCCTTTCATTTGGGACCATGCTATTTTAACTAGTGAACTTCACCTTGGAGCTCGACGAAGTTTTCAAAAACTTAAACATTGGCTATATCTTTTGTACCGAAAGGGGTGGGAATTTGGAACTTCATATATAGATGACTTTTGATAAGATCTTTTATTTCGGACCACTTTTGACCTAATGACCTTGACCTTGAAGTGTGACCTACTTTTCGAAAACTTGAACGTTGCCTATATCTTCTACACAAAAGAGTGTAGAGCTTTGAAACTTCGAACAAAGATTCTTTGTGGTGAGACCTTTCATACTTTGCGAAAGGGACAAGGATATTACATTCTTGTGGTTGGTTGGTTGGTTGATTGGTGTTTTACGTCGCTTTCAACAATATTGCAGTTATATCGCGACATGGAAGCAGGAGGTTACCAACCTCTTAAACATAGTGGCGTAACCCGGGAATCGAACCCGGATCGTCGGCGCCGCAAGCCAAGCGCTTAACCACTACACCAAGCCTGCCCCCTTACATTCTTGTGTTCATGATTTATAACATCTGCGACTAGACAAGTGATTTTTGCACGTATAAATTCTTCTATTTATCATTGGAACATTTTGATTGATAAATTCCTAATTTACTTATTATGTATTACGAAAAGGTGCCTGCGATCGAATCTTGAGTCATGGCGTGACGTTATGAATGATATCTATACGAAAGTAGACGACAATTTTTACAATGAACTAATAGGAGAAAATACCATACTATGGCAAATATACAAAAGAAAGACACATATCCAAAAAGGAAATGAATAAATAAAAAAAAAGAAATAATAACCCCCTACCCCCCCCCCAAAAAAACCCCACTTAACTGTATATTGAAACACCTTAACAATAACCCCATCGGTTTGATCCTCAGGCTATAACTATAGTACATGTAAATTTCAAATGCTATCTGATTGATACAATAAGAACGAACGTAAAGTTTCCAAACCGTCACGTAAGGAGACAGTCTTTTTTCCGCCATGTGGGAAAAACTACTATATGGCCATTTTTCAGGGGGACTGCTATGGGGAAAACTACTATATAACACCGGTCAACAAGGATTGCTTACTCTCCCATGGTACCTGATCTCATCATTATCATATATTTCATCTTGTTTTGCAAATATTCCTTTCTGTGTACTACTTAGCACTATAGTATTTTATATTATTTATTTATTCATTTATGTATTATTATTATTCTTATTATTATTATTATTTAGAACCTCCACTTATTTGTTACCAGTACAAAAAGCCTATAAGAAATTTTATTTTAAATTATAATAAAGTCACATCTAACCCTGATGTTTCAGACTCTATTCCTTCGTCGTGTTCTTGTGAAAATTCTAAATATGTTTCTAAACCGGCAGGTCATGTTATTACTGGTGACCTAAACTGTATTTCGGACAAGAAATTGCGCACCCTTTTTGGAAAAGGACCTAAATATAGGTTACCGTCCAGGATAGATTTCAATAAATGCCGTGACGTTATAGAAGATGCTTTAACTACATAATGTAAACGTTGGTGTAAAAAAGAACAGGTAAATGTTCATGCTCTTAATGATTGGAAATTCGAGATTTTAAGAATTGTCGATATCCGTATTAAGAACTTTACGGAAGATCTGCATTTATTTCAACAGCCTAATACATTGATGACAAATTCTATTAAAAAGAAGATAGCTGACTTACATGCTAAATATGTCTTTCTTCCGGCTGATAAAGCAGGTAATAATAGTTGTTTGAAAACTATATTATATTGAAGTACTTAAAAACGAATTAAACTCCACTCATACATATGTTGAAAGCCCTACCTCAAAAGAGAGCACCTAGCACGATCACCTCATGACCATGTCCGACTTCAAAATTAAAACTGATAAATCTGATCTACCAACCATGTATTGGCTCCCAAAACTACATAAAAGTCCATATAAATCACGCTTCATATCTAATTCTAGCCACTGCTCTACTACGGTACTATCGAAACATATTACGTCTGCTCTAACTGCTATAAAAGATCATATTATCAAATATTGTGATGTCGCATTTCATAATAGTAACATCAATTACTTTTGGTCGATTAAAAATTCTCATGAAGTTATAGACAAACTTCTTTCGCTAAATTTCAAAGCGACTCAAATTTCTACATTTGATTTTTCTACACTTTATACATCTCTGCCTCATGATTTGATTAAAAGCAAGTTGCTGTCTCTTATACAATGGTGTTTTCACAGAGAATCTAAAACGTACATATGTACTTCCAATAACTCTGGATTCTTTTCCAACAAACAATATACTTCATATAAATACTGGACTTGCAAGGAATTATGTAAAGCACTAGATTTTCTCATGAATAATATTTTTGTGCAATTTGATGGCAAGATATATCAACAAATAGTTAGGATTCCTATGGGTACTAACTGCGCGCCTCTGATAGCAGATTTATTTCTTTATTGTTATGAGAGGGATTTTATGGTTTCTATTCAAAAATCTAAACGTTTTGACCTCATTGACAAATTAAATAATACTTGCAGATATCTGGATGACATTTTGGTTATCGATAACCCTGAATTCGAACAATTTATATCAGAACTATATCCACCAGAGGTCACATTGAATAAAGCTAATACTTGAGATAAATCTACACCTTTCTTAGATTTAAACATCAAAATTATCAACAACCTAATATATACTAATATTTATGATAAACGTGAGGATTTTTGATTTCCTATTGTAAATTTCCCTTACTTGGATGGCGATGTCCCTCGACTCCCATCATATGGTATCTATATATCTCAATTAGTTCGATTTGTCAGAGGCTGCACCGATGTTTTGGACTTTCATAAACGAAATTTACAAATTACTACTAAACTTTTAACTCAGGGTTACAGATATCACAGGCTAAGAAAAACATTCGGCAAATTCTTCAGATCTTATTCAGAACTTCTATCTAAATTTGGAAATATTTCTTTTCAACAGTATGTATCCAATGGAATTTCCCATCCTAATTTTTACGGTGATCTCGTATATAAACTAAGGAAAGTAAAAGGCTCCGATAACGTTATTTTATCATGTAATAAAATAGTCAAACGTCTCCTAAATAGACAATATGATATTGAGATCATCAAAAAGACTATAGGTCTTGTATTTGGCCCCTCTACAGCCTTATGCAGACTTTTACTTGAACGTTGCACGCTGACTAACAGGGCGGTGGGGACTATATGACGGGCCTTGTCCAAACCTCTTTCAGAGGAGACATGGTCCTGAACCTCGTCCCCTCTGACTGTTAGTCAGGACTCCTACAGATCTAGGGTCTTAGCTCGCTTTCAGACTGGCAGAGCACGGTTTATCATGTTGATGTCGCATATATTTTTATACCATTATGTGTTTTACAATACCTTACGTGTTTATATTTTTATGACCTCTCAATATGCGATTCCTGTTGACCCTAGTTCTTTACATGGAGGATTATTTATAAATTTTTAAATGTACGTCTTTTGATTGTTCTGCTGTTACGGTGAGTGGGAAGGTGGGCCCGTAAACCGGTTAACCACACCATTTGTTTGGCTTTTGTCAAATTAAATGACCGTCCTAAGTCGGTATCGTAATTGCACTACGATCAAATATTTTTGTAATATGTTAAATGTTCTATTATATTATTTATATTCATGTATTGTATAGCTCCATGGTGACTTCTGCCACATAACTGAGCCGGTAACTCCTCTTTTTTCTTTATTATTATTATTATTATTAGTAGTAGTAGTAGTAGTAGTAGTAGTAGTAGTAGAAGTTGTAGTAGTAGTAGTAATTATTATTATTATTATTATTCTTTTTTCATGATTTCATATTTCATTTTAGCAATCAAACCCGTCGGCTGCAAAAAAGCTTTTACCCAAGAAACGCAATGATACTGATAATGAGGGCAAGATAATTAGGGACAGCGCAAAGGAATTATATGCATCATTATTAGGCTACAAATGTATGTCTTCTGTGGTTAACAATATTCATTCTTTCTACATTCTTATCATAAAATTACACATTTAATATGAAAGTAAAGGTTGAAATATTTATCCTTTTGTAAAAGAGTTTATACATGTGAAGTGTATATTTTCTCTTGATTAGTATTAATTTCTATGTGATAAACCGAAATCAAATTTCATCAATTCAGTATTTTAAACGTTTCAAATACACACATTCATTTTGGGAATTATGTTGTAAAGTTTTCATCATACTAATATTGTGCTACATAAATTATCAGGAAAATAAAAACAAAAATCCAGATTTTAGAATAAAAAATCGATAATTAACAGAATATATGTACGTTTGTGTCACATTCGTCTATCAAAAAACGGCACTATGTAAGCGCAACTACTTTGGTGTGAAATAAAACAGAAAAATAAATCAAACAAAGAAATTCATATATTACACTACTTTTGTACCTATACCCGTGTAACTAAAGCTTGTAACAACTTTCATGTCGTGAGTTTCGATTAAGTGCCATAACACCCCTTTAGTGGAGTTGTAGGGTTGCAACCTTTTTAAATCTGGTGATGGAAATAGTGGTGTCTCTTTTCAGGATTTCATGAAAGGGACCAATATTCACACAGGAAACTTGTCTCACATAAATC
Organism: Pteria penguin; assembly: GCA_035048485.1. Lineage (NCBI taxonomy): Eukaryota > Metazoa > Mollusca > Bivalvia > Pterioida > Pteriidae > Pteria > Pteria penguin. The sequence continues at coordinate 134,466 of CM068580.1, forward strand.
CGTCTCTCTCTGTATGTGTGTGTGTATGTCTGTCTGTCTCTCTGATTTCCTTTCTCCCTTAAATAACTATAAATTATCACTTTTTGTGTCCGTAGAAATTAAATTAGAGAAATATGTTGATAGTTTAAATCACACAGAAAAGACGATTTCTTTCTTTTTATTTATTTATTTATTTTATTTTATTTTATTTTATTTTTTTTTATTTATTTATTTATTTATTTATTTTTGATTGTATATTATATTTATAATAAACACTAAATGTAATCACATTTGAAAAATGAACGTAGCAGTAATGCATAATAAATTATATATGTAGTACATATGTAGAATTATATTTATTAATCTGTATTCATATTTGACAGTTCATCCATATTTATAATGATTTGATGACATTTGTAGCAATTAACGCACAATTGGAACTGGAACAACTTTCAAATGACCTCCAGAACAATGAAAAGAAAGCGGACAATGAAATAATTGAAACACAAAAAATGGAAATCATATCTGACCTTCTCCTATGGTCACTGTATGCCAATAGAAAGGATCTCTCCGAAATTCTTTGGCTTAGATCACGGGATCATCTCAGTAAGTAGCTGCTGACATGATAGTATAAAAACTTACGATTAATCGTAAAAGAAAAATTATGTAAGAAGGAAATAGTATACATTATATAAACTATATTGCTATAAAAATGAAATCGGAAGTGAATGTCTGTTTAACGTTACAATCATGTTTTGTACTAACATTATCACAGTGACAGCATTAGCCTGCTCAGTGCTACTGAAGAAGCTCGCCGAAAAAGCCGAAAACGTCAAAGAGGAGATATATTCACAATCTCTTCAGGAACACGCAAAGTATTGCTATTTATTTACACTGATTTTATAGATGGTGCTTTTAATATATAATGCTGAAGTGTAATATCTTGAGTTAATTGTTCTATTTCATTATTAATGAGAATTGATTTATTGTTTCCTTGTATTTCTAAGATTTTTTTCCACAAAAAAAGTGAAATGAAAAAGACATGAATGTCTTCAAAGAAATGTGCTGCATGTATGTATCTGCCTATTAAAGTGAAAGATTAACTTTCAGATAATGCTCTTGCCGTATTTAATCTAACAGTTAAGCAGATTTGTGTGCGTTGGTACATGCACGCATGTATGCTTGTAAAATGTAAAGACTGTTCATGACAGATTTTGAAGTATTTTGCCTAATCTGTTCACTTTATAACAAAATTCATATTAGTTACTATATGGGAAACGCATTTAAAGAATCGTTATAATTTTATTAGGGCACAAATTAACAACTTTCTTTATAACAAAAATTTAGATTGTTTTCTGACCGCTGTACACGCTTGTTAACTGATATGTATGAAGAGGATGCTAGGGCAGCCATGAAGATTGTTGATTCTGAAACAAAGATTTGGGGCATCAAAACCACACCTCTTGTGTTTGCACATGAAAACTACGAACTTGAATTTATAGCCCACACTTGTTCTCAAAAGAGAATCAATCGTATATGGTATAACAAACAAGCCCCAGATTTTAAAACATATCTCAAGGTAATTATGCTTAATAAAATCAGTATGTCTTATTCATCATCTTGCAATTTAAAAAAAATATTGAGAAAATTCTTATCCAAAAGATAAATTGCAATAGGCCAGAATTAATGGGAGTTACCTTTCATATGCGGCCATCTTGTGTGTCAAACTCTGTATTTTCATGCATACTTCAAGCAACACTGATGATTTTAAGACAGTTCCAAAAAGAAACCTTGTTGATTTTCTCAATTTTGTCTACATCATTTATTTTGAAATATTGTCACCATATCTTAAAAGTGATATTAGAAATGCACACAAGATGTCCATCACCGGGGGTAACTGGAGCGGATTCTGGCTTACTGAAAACAATCAAAAAATAAAAAAAAACCCTTAATCTTTATTAATGTATGCCCTATAAACTTTTCTTTATTATTTCAGTCCATTTTCAAAACACCAACCATATTTTTGATGGCACCTATTACAAGGTTTATAACCAACTATGTAAGTTTTTGCTTGCTCAGTGACACATGTATTGCTCATATGTGGTAGATTTCAGTAGACTTTTAACTATATAACAAAGGCAAAGGAAGAACTCTGACTCAATTTCATGACAAAATCTTCCACCATTAAATAATAAAACTAACAGTTAAGAAAAGAATGCCTTCTTCTTCTTCTTCTCTTGTTATTATTATTATTATTTTTTTAATGTTTATTGATATTTCATGTCCTTAACAGCATAATTTTGATATCTCCCAGGCCCAGACACACACACACACATACACATATATATATATATATATATATAAGCACAAAAAAGGAAATTGTAACAACATTCACTATTCATAAGTATCGGATCAACCTCAATGAAGGTTAATGCAAATCGCTCGAGAAAAAGGGGTCAATATAAAAGCACAGGTAAGCGATAACGATACTAAAACAATTAAAAAATTGCCAAATTTTCGAAGCAATCTGCTTCTTCTTCAGGACACACACAAACACTCACACAAATATAAAGACACGGAAAGAAAGATAGAAAATATATACAAAGCACTAGTCTAATAAAAACTGGTTTCTTCAATTGGCTATATATTGAGCGTTTCTCTATGCGAAACGCTCAATATGTAGACAATTGAAGAAACCAGTTTTTATTAGACTAGTGCTTTGTATATATCAATACGAAATCACTTATCTTGGTTTCATTGGTTTTTAATGATAGGAAATTCGAGATTTTAAGAATTGTCGATATCCGTATTAAGAACTTTACGGAAAATCCGCATTTATTTCAACAGCCTAATACATTGACGACAAATTCTATTAAAAAGAAGATAGCTGACTTACATGCTAAATATGTCTTTGTTCCCGCTGATAAATCAGGTAATAACATAATAGTTGTTTGAAAACTATATTATATTGAAGTACTTAAAAACGAATTAAACTCCACTCATACATATGTTGAAAGCCCTACCTCAAAAGAGAGCACCTAGCACGATCACCTCATGACCATGTCCGACTTCAAAATTAAAACTGATAAATCTGATCTACCAACCATGTATTGGCTCCCAAAACTACATAAAAGTCCATATAAATCACGTTTCATATCTAATTCTAGCCACTGCTCTACTACGGTACTATCGAAACATATTACGTCTGCTCTAACTGCTCTAAAAGATCATATTATCAAATATTGTGATGTCGCATTTCATAATAGTAACATCAATTACTTTTGGTCGATTAAAAATTCTCATGAAGTTATAGACAAACTTCTTTCGTTAAATTTCAAAGCGACTCAAATTTCTACATTTGATTTTTCTACACTTTGTACATCTCTGCCTCATGATTTGATTAAAAGCAAGTTGCTGTCTCTTATGCAATGGTGTTTTCACAGAGAATCTAAAACGCACATATGTACTTCCAATAACTCTGGATTCTTTTCCAACAAACAATATACTTCATATAAATACTGGACTTGCAAGGAATTATGTAAAGCACTAGATTTTCTCATGAATAATATTTTTGTACAATTTGATGGCAAGATATATCAACAAATAGATGGGATTCTTATGGGTACTAACTGCGCGCCTCTGATAGCAGATTTATTTCTTTATTGTTATGAGAGGGATTTTATGGTTTCTATTCAAAAATCTAAACGTTTTGACCTCATTGACAAATTTAATAATACTTGCAGATATCTGGATGACATTTTGGTTATCGATAACCCTGAATTCGAACAATTTATATCAGAAATATATCCACCAGAGGTCACATTGAATAAAGCTAATACTTGAGATAAATCTACACCTTTCTTAGATTTAAACATCAAAATTATCAACAACCTAATATATACTAATATTTATGATAAACGTGAGGATTTTTGATTTCCTATTGTAAATTTCCCTTACTTGGATGGCGATGTCCCTCGACTCCCATCATATGGTATCTATATATCTCAATTAGTTCGATTTGTCAGAGGCTGCACCGATGTTTTGGACTTTCATAAACGAAATTTACAAATTACTACTAAACTTTTAACTCAGGGTTACAGATATCACAAGCTAAGAAAAACATTCGGCAAATTCTTCAGATCTTATTCAGAACTTCTATCTAAATTTGGAAATATTTCTTTTCAACAGTATGTATCCAATGGAATTTTCCATCCTAATTTTTACGGTGATCTCGTATATAAACTAAGGAAAGTAAAAGGCTCCGATAACGTTATTTTATCATGTAATAAAATAGTCAAACGTCTCCTAAATAGACAATATGATATTGAGATCATCAAAAAGACTATAGGTCTTGTATTTGGCCCCTCTACAGCCTTATGCAGACTTTAACTTGAACGTTGCACGCTGACTAACAGGGCGGTGGGGACTATATGACGGGCCTTGTCCAAACCTCTTTCAGAGGAGACATGGTCCTGAACCTCGTCCCCTCTGACTGTTAGTCGGGACTCCTACAGATCTAGGGTCTTAGCTCGCTTTTCAGACTGGCAGAGCACGGTTTATCATGTTGATGTCGCATATATTTTTATACCATTATGTGTTTTACAATACCTTACGTGTTTATATTTTTATGACCTCTCAATATGCGATACCTGTTGACCCTTGTTCTTTACATGGAGGATTATTTATAGTTTTTTTAATGTACGTCTTTTGATTGTTCTGCTGTTACGGTGAGTGGGAAGGTGGGCCCGTAAACCGGTTAACCACACCAGTTGTTTGGCTTTTGTCAAATTAAATGACCGTCCTAAGTCGGTATCGTAATTGCACTACAATCAAATATTTTTGTAATGTGTTAAATGTTCTATTATATTATTTATATTCATGTATTGTATAGCTCCATGGTGACTTCTGCCACATAACTGAGCCGGTAACTCCTCTTTTTTCTTTAATAAATACTCTACAGTTATATTTGTAGAATTCAAGAAACTGTAAACATACACTTTAATGTAACTGTCCGTGTTAATAACCCTGGAAACCGAACTCGCTTTTTAAGCTTTCAGTTTTTTTTTTCACATCGACTATACCAATTCCGCATTTCTCTATTGAGTTGATAAGTACATTTCTTTTTATTCTCTCTTTACTATTCCATATGAAATTATACATTAACTTATCTATGTTCTTTATGTATTCTGTATGTGGTAAAGGTAAAACAGAGGCTACATATACCAATTTTCACATTTTGAAATTTTCAAATGTACGTCTTTTGATTGTTCTGCTGTTACGGTGAGTGGGAAGGTGGGCCCGTAAACCGGTTAACCACACCATTTGTTTGGCTTTTGTCAAATTAAATGACCGTCCTATGTCGGTATCGTAATTGCACTACAATCAAATATTTTTGTAATGTGTTAAATGTTCTATTATATTATTTATATTTATGTATTGTATAGCTCCATGGTGACTTCTGCCACATAAGTGAGCCGGTAACTCTTTTTTTTTCTTGCTAAGAAATCTACAATACTACATTTACCTTAAATAGTCAGTTTTTTTCTTTTTTTCCAAGACTCGAATACTTTCCTATATTATCATGTATATCATAAACAATCATCCAATTTTTAGCATAACATTCGACAGGTCGACACTCTTTCGGAATGGATAAAATCTATTGCAGTACTGCTAAGATCAAAAATTAAAAAAATTAAGAGGCTCTGTAAACACCAGATTTGAATCTATTTTTAAAGATCCTGATGTTGTCAGAGAACTTACCTTCCTCCAAGAACATTATATCATTACACCAGCAGATAAAGCATCTAATAATTATACATTTCCTTGTAAGAAATATTACTTTGACAGCCTAGTGAAAGAATTAGGATTAAATTCAGCTCCAGGAAATCCTACTTATACTCTCACGAACTTTTCGGTTTCGGAAGTACTTGAGAATCATAAATCTGTCCTCAATACGTTTGGTATTGACACAAATAAATTAAATTTAGAACTTCCATATTTGTACTGCATTCGAAAAATGCACAAAAATCCTTACAAACAACGCTTTATCGCTGGTTACCCGAAGTGTTCCACAAAATCTGTATCGATGCTACTCACAAAAATATTATCAGAAATTAAATCTGGCCTTCATAGGTATTGCGAAACAGTATATTCCAGAAGTGGAATTATTCAAATGTTGATCCTTAAAATTTCAAAAGAGTTGTTAGAACATCTAAAATCAAAAACTGTTAGTAAAATCCACTCCATCAAGTCTTTTGACTTTTCGACTCTTTATACAACGATCCCTCATCAGACATTAAAAGACAGATTAGCGGAAATTATTCAAAATGCATTTACTAGTAAAAACGGAAGCCGCAAATTCAAATATACAGTCATAGGCCATAAGAAAACTTACTTTGTTAGGGAAAATTCTGATACCAAAGAAATACACTAAAACAGCTGTCATCCAGATGTTGAACTTTCTTATCGATAACATTTTCGTGGTTTTTGGTGGTAAGGTTTTTCAACAAATTGTCGGCATTCCAATGGGCACTAACTGTGCTCCGCTTCTGGCTGACATATTCCTTTAATCATACGAAGCTGAATTCATTCAGTCTTTGCTTTCGCAAAGAAAAAAACAATTGGTTCTTGGCTTCATATATGGATGACTTGCTTTCAATAAATAATCCTTCATTCGTGGATTACCTTAGCATCATCTATCCAAGTGAACCAGAGGTCAAAGAAACCACAGAAGGTAGTAATTCTACTTCGTATTTAGATATTATGTTGTCTTTCGACATTAATGGTCAATTGAACACCTCACTCTGTGACAAATGTGACGATTTCAATTTCGCTATCACAAACTTTCCTTTCATAAGTAGCAACATTCCATCATAACCCGCATACGGCGTATTCATATCTCAGTTAATACCTTATTTCAGAGCATGTTCAAATTACAATGACTTTGTTCTGAGGGCTAGGCGACTTTCAGTTAAGCTTCTCAACCAGGGTTATATATGTGCTAGACTAGCAACGTCACTGAGGAAGTTCTACGGACGTTACGAGACTCTTATTATTCCATATGATATCTCGTTATCCAGACGTTTAAATGATATTCTGGACTGAGGCCGATTCCGATCATTTTACACAGATTTGACACCTTCTATACTAGACGGTAACCTACTTTGACTTCGCCATATATAAATGCATATGGAATTTACACGGTTTGACTCTTTCTACTGGGTATATGTGACGGGTGTTGCTAGCAAGCAGGAGATGCTCACTCTCCCGGGCACCTGATCTCACTCCATCACAGGGGTTCACATATGCTCTTCAAGTAGACATATTTTGTTATTTTCCACTTGTTTTTCATTTTCACTGATTTTGTATGGCCTCTGGTTTCTTGGTTTTTAGACCTATGGTTTGGATTTATCCATCATCTTTGCATTCCTCTTGATTATGACCCATATAAATACCTTTACATTTAACGACACCTTTACTTACTTTTATACCTTGTATGCTATCGCATGTATTCTTCAAATTACCCCACAGTAGACATATCGTTTTGTTTATATTCACTTTTGAACCCGTATGCTTACAAAAATCATTTATAATTTTTATAGCATGTTCAACAGATTCTTTACTTTTTAAAGCTAATGTAAGGTTTTCGGCATGTTGTATACTCTTTATTTCTTTTAATAGATTTTTGCAAGTAAAGCCACTTATGTTATTATTAGATTTTATTTTAGATGATAAAATTTCGGCAACGAAAAGATACAAAAAGGCCGAAATTGGACATCCTTGTCGTATTCCACGGTGCATATTTTTTTTTTTTTTTTTTTTTTTTTTTTTTTTTTTTGACAACTATCCATTATTTTTAATCCTAAAGATTGGATTTTTATACACAATTTTTATCCATTTTATGAAATTGTTACTGAAGTTATATTTTTGCAATGTTTTGAAAAGAAAATTACACTCTACTAAGTCAAACTCTTTCTGAAGATCTAAAAACAACAAATCCCCATCTTCATTAAAATTTTCACAGTATTAAAAAATATCCCAAATAATTCTTGCATTTTCACCAATTAATCTTCCTTTAACATACGCACTTTGTTCTTTACTGATAAGATGATTAAGTACTTTTTGTAATCTGTTTGCAAAGCAAAATGTAATAATTTTGTAATCAATATTAGACAAACTTACAGGTCTATAATTTTTTAAAGAATCTTTGTCACCTTTTTTGTGCAATAAATAGATAACAGATAACCTTTAAGTATAACTCATTTGTTCTCTATCACAAATTTCTCTTATTGCTTCAAAAAACGAATTGTCAACAATCAATATCGAAGAAGTACCGAACCGTTAATGATTGTCAAAGTCCAAGGACAGAAAAAAGAGGAGTTACCGGCTCAGTTATGTGGCAGAAGTCACCATGGAGCTATACAATACATGAATATAAATAATATAATAGAACATTTAACACATTACAAATATATTTGATTGTAGTGCAATTACGATACCGACTTAGGACGGTCATTTAATTTGACAAAAGCCAAACAAATGGTGTGGTTAACCGGTTTACGGGCCCACCTTCCCACTCACCGTAACAGCAGAACAATCAAAAGACGTACATTTGAAAATTTATAAATAATCCTCCATGTAAAGAACAAAGGTCAACAGGTATCGAATATTACAAAATCGTGTAAGTTTCAAAAAGGAACTGCTGTGAATCCCGATATACTGAAAAATTCCGAGGTGAGACCAGGTGCCCGGGGAGAGTAAGCGTCTCCTGTTTGCATGAATCACCCGTCACAGCAGTTCTTAAGAAACATGTCAAAATCAAGAGTTTTCGTTTTTCTAATTGTACATACGATAGTACAAACTGGTATAAAAAGTCATATGTGGTGTTCACTGAACAGGTCATTTAGTCGCATTCCAGAATATTATCAATTATTCTAGAAAGAGATCCCCATAGCGACCGTAGAACTTCCTCAGTGACGATTTCAGACGTTCTTTAAAATATCCCTGCATGAGCAACTTAGTGGCCAGTCGTTTGGCCCTTGGAATAAAACCATCCTATAGAGAACAGGCTCTTGCGTACCTTATAAGCTGAGATATAAAACTTCCATACGCAGGTGAGGACGGGATATCGCTGCAAAGAAACGGAAAGTAAGTTATTTGGAAGTTAAAATCGTCACGTTTGTCATATAGAGAGGTGTTCAAATGACCATTATTGTCGAAAGATAAAAATATATCCAGATACAAGCGGAATTATTGCTCTCGGTTGTCTCTTTTATCTCAAGTTCATGGGGATAGATTTCATGTATGTAATTCTTAAAGTTAGAATTATTGATTGACATTATTCCACATGGTTTTATAAAACTCGCTAGGTATTCCATTAATTCCTGGAGACTTATTTAACTTCATATGTTTACAGCGTCAGAACGTTCTTCAATCGTAAGAAAACTTTCACAATATTGTTTATCTTCTGAAGATAAAATTGGAATATTACCAGTCTGTAAATATGTATCTATATCATCAAAGCTGATGTGCTCACTAGAATATAATTTTTCATAAAAATAGCACATTTCGCCGATCATATCGTTTTGCAAAGTGAGAAGGACGTTGTCGGCAGACTTAAGTTTTCTGATGACATTAGTAGATTGTGTTTTTGATTCTAAACCAAGAAAATACCTTGTATTTTTTTCACCTTCCGTTATCCATTTATATCTCGATCTTACTTGAGTCCCTCTTGCTCTTTCATTACATATTTTATCTAGAGCAGCTTCTAATGCCTTTTTCTTATTCATATTGCATTCAATATTTAGATCATTTTCTAATTTAGAGATTTCATTTTCGATATGCTTTATTTTAAAACTGCTTTTTTTTTATATTTTCAGCAAAATATATAGAAAAATCTTTTACTTTTCTCTTGAAAGATTCCAATTTTTCTAGAGGACTCCAATATCTAATTTTTGTAACAATATTTTCTATACCAGTTTATATTCTTTATGTTCAAAGTGCGAAACATTCATTTCCAGTATCCTGGACCACGTTCCATATCATTGACAATAAAATACACCTTTAACACTCTATGGTCCGTCATTCGAACACCATTTGAATAAGTACCAGGCGCTCTTCTAATTAAAAAGTCCTTGTATCTTACTTGGGTGCGTTTCCATACGTGTTAAAATGGCATTCCTATCTCAAGTCCTTTGGTCAGTTTACGGTCACAGGTCATCGCTTAACACGAATGATCGGATACGAGTAGTCCATTTACTCTCCGTCACTATCTGTGTGCGCGTCCTGTGTTTCGCGGTGGCTTTCAGGCGCGTATCCGCGCATCGGTCCCCTCTGTCCGGATCTACTCCTTTTCCTTGTTGGAGAATCTGACCTTAATTCATGGAACATAGTTGATATATCCATTTGATTTGCTGGTTTAGGTTTACGTGGTACAGACCAGGAAGGAACGGGGGGGGGGGGGGGGTTACATCTGTATGTTTTTGCCACATCAGATAGTATACATCCCAGTTTATTTTTCCCAGGCCACTTTGACTTTTTTGTGTTCTCGGTGCCTTGTTTGCTAAGTCCAGATGCCCAAAAGTCGTCATAAATTGTGTCGACGAATGTGGTGTTCTTATTGGAGTTCTTAAGTGCATCTTGGAATTCCGGCATTTGTGCGGCCTTGGCTTCTATTATTTCCCTCATGAGCTCCTCTGGCTGTTCTGTGAAGCTGGGTGAGGGTACAACCTTTTTGGCCTCTAGTGCTGTTGTTGCTGATTGAATAGCCATTGCTCTTGGAACGTCCCCAGATCTCATCGATGTAACGTACTGAAATGCGTGTTCAGACGATCTACGTTGTACTCCAAAGATGTTTATATTGCACAGGTAGAAATTTGATAGAACATTATCTTTCCCCATGAATATCTTTCCCCATGAATGTTTCAGTTGTAGGAGTTTTGTCCGAGTACTAACTACATTTCTTTTCCCCTGGGCCGTGTCCTACCTTTTTGCATACTTTGCATCTAGCTTCGCTCTCACAATCACTTTTATAATGCGTATTTTCCCAGCAATTTGTACATAACGGGGTTCAATGCCCTTGGCCATAATGATAGATGTAACATCGTAGCCCCGCACAGTAGCTTGTTCTCGGCAAGAATTTTCGATCTTCCATGTATTTCACATAAATAAAGCGATTTCCTTTCATAGTACTTATCAATTTCCTTGTTGTCGTATCTCTAATCTTCTCATATTTTATTGCACTCGTGAACCTCAAATTGAACTTTCCAACATACTTATAATTTGTCTGTCGTCCACTGAAAGTGGTACACCTTGACTGTTATTTTCACTACGTCTTCGTTTGGATCATTAATGCCTGCAGAGAAGGGGTTGGTATCAAACAGTTCAGATCAGTTCGAATCCCTTGCACATAAATTTTCCTTAGAGTCTACGTACAATCTCCATAACTCTCTGTCCTTCTGTACACATTTAAGATTTTGAGACAGCCATTGAAATTTCGAAATCCGAAATAACACTTTTCTTGTCTGACTGGATGTCTTTATCACGCATGTATACAGGCTTTAATAATTCCATGATTAGATACTCACTCACTGTACGAGGTTGTACAGGTAGACTTAAATCTGCAGTGAGAAGTTATCACATATAGTAATATCACATAGAAAGTGTTTAAAAACATCAAAATAAACATATAAAGTTAAAAATAGATTTAAATCCAAAATATATACAGTATATGTACATCACTTGAAAAACAGTCCATTCTGAAATATGAATTATTTCCACTGGAAATTGCCAAAACGACGGACCCGAAAACACACGTTCTGTTTCAACACCGTCACGTGACCGTTCATTTATTATTACACAATTACACATTCGTGAAAAATGTTAGTGGGTGCCAAACCAGAATTATATTCCATCAACACAAAAATAAGACACTCTTTCATTATGCTTACATTACCCAATCCATTTTAAATATTTCTGAAATGAACTTACTTTACTAAATCAAATTTCAGGCTCGATTTACATGAGTATTTTCGAAACACAACACTCCAGCTTTTTAATTATCCCGACGATAAGGAAACAAAATAGCCCATCAGTATGTAAGAGACTTTAACTTATTGAAATCATAATGAATTAGTCAATTACAAAGAAATTCAAAATGTAACATATGTAAGTAAAAGATGAAGAAGTACCGAAGGGGAAACCATATCTCATAGTCCATGGAACAAAAAGACAATACTGTGTATCGTGTCATTTTCAGACAAATGCGATCAGCAATAAAATGGGGGTGAGTCCCCTGATTGCATACAGCACCCATCGCAGAAGTCCTGCAATAACTTTTCAAGTCTTTTTTTAACGGAAGAAGTGGCCTGTGTTGTGTGCAGTAGTACCTATACACGTACGGTTTGTCGTGTCACTTATTGAAATTGAAAGAAAAGACGATATCTGACCACGTTTTTGATAACTATATTCATTATAATTACAAAATCAAAGAAGACACATTTAAAAATTTTTTAGATAATCCCTCATACATAGAACAAGGATCAACAGGTTTCTTAAAACGAGAGGTCATAAAGATATCCACACGATACATTTTATGGAATAATATGTAAATTGTAATATGTAACTGAAAGGGCTTTTTTTAAAGTTTGATCCTCTCGTCAAACCAAAGAGGAACTGGAAAAGGCCATTCCGTTTATTTAGACTCTGATTCTGCAATTTTGAATTTCCTTTGAATTTGAATTGGGGCCGTTTTCTATTAAGAGTACTACACGACCTAATTAGAGCGCATTTACAGACGCTCCATCCATTTAAATATTAATGCACACTTATATAAGGTTAAACTAGTTGACGGCATTAAAGATGACCAATTCTCCACTTATGATTGTGAAATATCTACATGTAAATACGGGACCAAAATTGCAAAACTTGCAACATCTTAATAACAGACAATTCTTTTACGAGTAATTTAATTAAACATACCTTTAATATGCATAGTTTTGACCATTTAAATTGTAAGAGTTCAAATATTGTATACGGTACTGAGTGTTCACTCTGTGGGATAATTTATGTTGGATAGACAAAGGGACAACTCCGAACAAGACTATCAGGTCACGGGTCCAAAATAAATTGTGGCAGTAACCAATTACTCTATCGCCACTTCAACCAGCCTGACCACTCTATTCTCTCAATGAAAATTAAAATTATAAAAAAATATATATCACCCTACAAACAATGCCAATTTGAGCACTCCTTTTCGTGAGAAAAGAGAAGAATACTGGATAAGACGTCTCGGCACTGCTCCGCCGTATGGATGCAATGACAATATTAGTAGTATTGGTAACCTAACTAGTCCTGCGTGCCATTCAGTTAACGTACTCGGTTTATTTAACAAAAGCCAGAAGAGGCATCAAAGTCATGGTCCACGCAAATACAACAAACATGAAATACATAATATGTCCTTTGATGCTCTTTTGTCATATCTAATTAAACCTTTGGGCCTTCATCACATTCGTACAAAACTTTATTCCATTTCACTCAGAAAATTACACGAGTTGTACGTATCGTCCAGACAACGTATATATACTGATATAAGGTCTGCAGAGTATAGACTAGATTGCATTATTATGGACATATCAACCGCTATACTTTTTTCATCCCGTCAAGTCAGATATATTTATGGAAAAATCTAATCGCCCTTTCATCAAAATTAAATTTGCAAATAAAGGCATTGATTATTTAAATTTCGGCCAAATTTTAAATCATAAGTCTGTATTAGAGAAAATACCTCCATATTTCAAAAACACAGATCCGCCATGTATTTCTTGTAGCTACACACCATTAGTTGCATCCAAAATTTATAATTACAAAGAGTTTCTACAGTGTCTTGATCTTAGCAACCCTGCATGCCATCCTCAACCGTGTGCATGTTCCTCATTAATTTTGTATATTTTCCTTGTGGCCATGTCAATACTGGTGATCTTGATATTGTTAAAAACACCACATTAAGAGAACTTTTACTTAAATGTCCAAAATACAGAGAACCAAGATCATTCTCATGGAGCCAAAACTTGATTATCAACTGTTGCGAGGAATATGCTACACGATCGGCAAAAAGAGAGGAAGTACACGTCGACACTCTTTCGGAATGGATAAAATCTATTGCAGTACTGCTGAGATCAAAAATTAAAAAGTTACAAGGCTCTGAAGACACCAGATTGGAATCTATTTTTAAAGATCCTGATGTTGTCAGAGAACATACCTTCCTCCAAGAACATTATATCATTACACCAGCAGATAAAGCGTCTAATAATTATACATTTACTTATAAGAAATGTTACTCTGACAGCCTAGTGAACGAATTAGGATTAAATTCAGCTTCAGGAATTCCTACTTGTACTGTCACGAAATTTTCGGTTTCGGAAGTACTTGAGAATCATAAATCTGTCCTCAATACGTTTGGTATTGACAAATAAATACAATTTAGAACTTCCACATTTGTACTGCATTCCAAAAATGCACAAAATCCTTACAAACAACGCTTTGGTTTCTCGAAATGTTCCACAAAACTGTATCGATGCTACTCACAAAAATATTATCAGATATTAAATCTGGCCTATGTAGGTATTGCGAAACAGTATATTCCAGAAGTGGAATTAATCAAATTTGGATCCGTAACAATTCAAGAGTTGTTAGAACATCTAAAATCAAAATGTTTTACTAAAATTCACTCCATCAAGTCTTTTCACTTTTCGACTCTTTACCCAACGATAACTCAAAAATTAAAAGACAGATTAGCGGAAATTACTCAAAATGCATTTACTAGTAAAAACAGAAGCCGCAAATTCAAATATATAGTCATAGGCCATGACAAAACTTACTTTGTTAGGGAAAATTCTGAATGCAAAATTAAATACACTGAAACAGATGTCATCCAGATGTTGAACTTTCTCATCGATAACATTTTTGTGGTGTTTGGAGGAAAGGTTTTTCAACAATTTGTCGGCATTCCAATGAACACTAACCGTGCTCCGCTTCTGGCTGACATATTCCTTTACTCATACGAAGCTGAATTCATTCAGACTTTGCTTTCGCAAGGAAAGAAAGAATTGGCTCTTGGCTTCAATTTCACTTACAGATATATAGATGACTTGCTTTCAATTAATAATCCTTCATTGGTTGATTACCTTAGCATAATCTATCCAAGTGAACTGGGGGTCAAAGAAACCACAGAAAATAGTAATTCTACTTCTTGTTGTTTATGTTGTCATTCGACATTAATGGCCAATTGAACACCTCTCTCTATGACAAACGTAACGATTTCAATTCGCTTTCACAAAGTTTCCTTTCATACGTAGTAACTTTCCATCATCGATCGCATACGGCGTATTCATATCTCAGTTAATACGTTATTCCAGAGCATGTTCAAATTACAATAATTTTGTTCTGAGGGCTTTCAAATAAGCTACTCAACCAGGGTTATATATGTGCTAGAGTAACAACGTCACTGAGGAAGTTCTATGGTCGTTACGAGACTCTTATTACTCCATATGATATCTCGTTATCCAGACTTTTAAATGATATTCTGGACTTAGAGCTATTTCAATCATTTTACACACATTTGACACCTTCTATACTAGGAGGTGTTCTACGTTGACGTGTCTATATATAAATATATATGGAATTTATACGATTTGACTCTTTCTACTGGGTCTATGTGACGGGTGTTTCTAGCAAGCAGGAGTTGCTCACTTTCCCCGGGCATCTGATCTCACTCCACCAAGAGGGTTCACAAATGCTCTTCAAGTAGACATATTTTGTTATTTTCCACTTGGTTTTCATTTTCACTCATTTTGTATGTCCTCTGGTTTCATGATTTTCGGATTAATGGTTTGGATTTATCCATCATCTTTACATTTCTGCTGTAGTACGGTCCAACAACGCAGCAGTGTTAAAGCATTACACAATTATATAATACTGCAGAAAACCCGCCAAAACATAACATGACGTCATTGTGGCATCACTATGGCCCAATCCATTATATTATGCCGGATAAATTTTAACAATCAACATGCCAAGAAAAATCCTATAGTGCAACCTTTTCCTCAACTCCATTTTATGTGTAATTTCAAATAAAGATTGTTTTAAATCTTTTTGACATGCGTTTTGCTGGGCCTAAATTTCAGATTGTACAATGTCAACGGAATTTCATTTTATTAGATCATTTCTTGTAAAGTTACACCATTCAGCAATTTAATCCCAGTATTTATACAAAATTACCCTTGTTATAAGTTGGACACTGCTATGAATATTATTGATAGCCTTCCATTTATTGATTAAAATTGATTACCAAATTGGACAATACACTCTTGCACTTTTTGTTGTTTATACTATATATAGCAATCACTATATATTGGAATCAGCTAAGGATAAAATCCAAATGTGTTAAAAACAAAATTAGACTTGTTAAACAATTTGCATTTTTGCCGTTTTTGCATAAATCAATATCGAAGAAGTACCAAACCGTTAATCATTCTCAAAGTCCAAGGACAGATACAAAATCGTGTAAGTTTCAAAAAGAAACTGTTGTGAACCCCGAAATACTGAAAAATTCCGAGGTGAGACCAGGTGCCCGGGGAGAGTAAGCGTCTCCTGTTTGCATGCATCACCCGTCACAACAGTTCTTAAGAAACATGTCAAAATCAAGAGTTTTGGTTTCCTAATTGTACATACGAACGTACAAAACTGGTATACAAAGTCATATTTGGTGTTCACTGAACGGGTCATTTAGTCGCATTCCAGAATATTATCAATCATTCTAGAAAGAGGCACATCATATGTACGTACAAGATTCCCATAGCGACCGTAGAACTTCCTCAGTGACGATTTCAGACGTTCTTTAACATATCCCTGCAGGAGCAACTTAGTGGCCAGTCGTTTGGCCCTTGGAATAAAACAGTCGTATAGAGAACAGGCTCTTGCGTATCTTATAAGTTGAGATATAAAAACTCCATAGGCAGGTGAGGACGGGATATTGCTGCAAAGAAACGGAAAGTTAGTTATTTGGAAGTTAAAATCGTCACGTTTGTCATACAGAGAGGTGTCCAAATGACCATTACTGTCGAAAGTTAAAAATATATCCAGATACGAAGCGGAATTATTGCTCTCGGTTGTCTCTTTTATCTCAAGTTCATGGGGATAGATTTCATGTATGTAATCCTTAAAGTTAGGATTATTGATTGACAATACGTCGTCTATATATCTATACGTAAAATTAAACTGAGATGCAAGACTTTTTCTGCCTGTGGAGAGCATGTTTTGAATAAATTCCGCCTCATACGAATATAAGAAAATGTCAGCAAGAAGAGGGGCGCAGTTAGTTCCTATGGGAATGCCAATGATTTGCTGAAAAATGTTCCCTCCAAACACCACGAAAATATTGTCTATTAAAAATTCCAGCATTTTGATGATTTGATCTTCGGTATACTTAATAGTTACTCAATACCAATAGTTACCTAATAGTTACTCAATTTGTTATGCAGTTATCAGTAGATTATAATATTTATGACGTCGTGGAGTGCCTTAACATTCTTGCGAAGAACTATTGAAACAAAATTCATTAATGTAACGGGTTTTTAACATTTGGAGTCAAGTAATGGTGAGGCCCATCGCAAATGAAGTTTAAATTGATTAAAATGCGGGATTTTTTTTTTCAATTTTCACATCAATAATTTATTGAGAAATATTTTAAACATGCAAATCAATATCATATCATGACAGTGGTTGATTGATTAATTGATTATTGTTTTACATCACTTCACGATTATTTCACGTATATGGTGACGGCATCTGCCATTTGCATTGCATACAAATTTTGACCTTTGCAAAAGACCCACCCGAAGCAAGGAGGGTCTTTTACGTGCCAAGCCTATTATGACACGCAACCTCTGTTTCTACTGTCACATCCGACAGACAGAAAACCGGTGTGCTCAGGGCGGGAATCGAACCCGGGACCTCTCGATCACGAGCCGAGAATCTTATCCACTAGGTTACACTTGCGTCATATCACGAGAATATTCATTTTGTTTTCTTGTCGCTTCTTAAATTTCATCTCATTTGGAGTAGAAATATAGGAAATTCGGCAATTTCAAAATAGCTTAAACCATTGATATATTTAACGATAGCGCAATGGTTCAGCGAGATGTTTAATTAGCCTGGTAATCGAGAGTGCGCTTAAACTTAATGAGCTTAAAAGCGGTATGTTTATTGGCGTTGACTGTTGTTACGTTTGTATTTAATCCGATGAAATGAGAATTTACAGGTAAATGCGTCTGTTACCTGTAAACAGATGATCGCTGAATCGAAAACGATGGGCGACACGGGAACACATAAGTTTTTAAAACTCTTATATTTTCAGCTTTAAATTTATCTCTGCCAGCGCTTAATCGAGGGTGTATGGTGATAGAGTCGTCTAGGGCGATCACCTATGGCATCAACGGGGTGTTTGACCCAGTAAAATTCGCCCTTCATTTTGTACCTTTTGTCATCTTTCAAGATATCAATCATCGATTTTAATAAAATGGGTATTTAAAGTAATGAAGGACAATTACTTATCATGTTTAATTTTTTAAGACATTGTTATGGATTATCATGAAGGAGACGTAAAGTACAGCAATTAAAATCAACCAAACTTTGCGACATTTTGTAGTTATTTGAGATAATAACACCTATAATCAAAGTCTTTATGTTCTTTATAATGAATATAATACATATGAATATGAAAAATTAATTTTAATTGTGATAAATTTTAAGGTATTTGATGTTTTTTCTTTTTATCCATTTAAAAGAGTTATCTGCCCTCGATTTAAGTAAATCGTTTTTGCTTTTATAAAGCTTATTTTGTTTTGTCATACACAGAAAATTCCTTCAAATATCCTTATAAGTAACCATTTTTAATAAGTTTTCACATAAATATGAAACTTGTATATCTTTTTTGAACATGTATATAGTACATAGAGCAGATTGATAGAGCAAAATACAAATTTTATACTTAATTGATTAAGTTATGTATTCATGAATGTGCGAAGTCGTGCATTTTGATATCATCCATTTTCAAATCCTCACACCTTGTGAAGTATCTGAGATAAATCGGTGAAATTTTCAGAACTTGTTAACTATTAATTGTACTTTGTAACGTATTTATTCTTATATATGATGATAAAATAAATTATTTCGAGTTATCGAAAACGCACATCCCATGTTTTTATATAAGATTGAACACCACATTGTATAATTAATTGTTAATTTATCTGGTAAATATTATACGGGTGATCAATTTAAACGCTCACCATATTACTTCGATATATTTTTATTTCTTAAATCCAGCTGCTTTTCATGATGATGCTGATAGCATTTAGTGCCTATGTCATGACAAGCATAGATGATCGCTTCTACAACAGACGTATTGCACGTGTTTGGGAATATTACATCTATATCTGGTCAATTGGTGACTTCTTTGAAGAAATTAAAAGGGGAATGGTAAGTTCTTCAATTTTCATGCTTGGCACATTCTTTTTGTAATCCAAACTAAACATACTAAAAATGTATGTAAGGTGGACGAACAAATATGATATCAAAATAGGCACACGGACACTCTAATTGTGGTTTATGTACTGCGATGGGGTTCTGTTCACTTTGTGAAATGGATGCAATACTGAATTATATATTTATCCATTTGAATTCACTATGCAAATCCAAAATGAAATAACATTGAACAAAACGTTTATTTATGTGCACAGTCATAGAAATTATGATGGTGAATATTTGCAATGATCGTGGTAACACCGAAACAATAATAGTCGAAATATAATATGAAAGTTTTTCAACATTTTAAATATATTGTATTTATTAAGAAATTTTTTCAATCCTCTTATGACTGTAATCATACTTTATTCTGTAACTTTGATTTCAGTTAATACGTCCTCATAGCTATTATTACCATGGTGTCTATATCGTCAATGGAGAATGTTAGTTAAATCATTTCTCTAGTTTTCAGTGCCTTTGCACTGATTGTCTAGTTTATATTGCTTTTGTACTGACATGAAATATATACTTAAAATTTTCAGCCATGAAATTTTGTATATCATTCTAAAACAAAACAGTATCTCACTTATGTATAACTTGTATAACTCTGTCCTATGATTGATTCTTTCGATACTTTTGAGGCCTCCTTGGTTAGAACACTCCTCTTTAAATATTTATATATTATGAGAATTCCAATAATTCCACCACAAGCATCACTGCAGAGACATAACCTGTCGAAATGCGCATCTGGTGTACAACATTATAAGGTATCTTTGTGTCTAATTTTTGGGCTTCCCAGGGCACTAACTGCCCTTCCATTATAGCAGACTTATTTTATATTGTTATGGGAGGGGGTACATGCATTCTACTCAAACCTCAAAACATTTCGACCTTATTGATAATTGCAATCTAACCTCTAGATATCTTGATGATCATTTAGTAATCGATAACCCTGAGATTGAAAAATATATTACTGACATTTATCCGCTTGAATTTCAATTAAACAAAGCCAGTACTTCTAATCAGGAAACAACTTTCTTAGATTTAAATAATAAAATTATCAACAATATCCATAAAACATGCATGATAAACGTGACGACTTCTAATTTCCTATCCATTAATTATAAATTTTCATTATCTAGACGGTGATGTCCTTAGAATTCCAACATATGGTATTTATATTAGTCAATTGGTACGGTTTGTTACAGCCTGCATTAACGTTTTGGATTTTCAAGCAAATATGTCCAAATCACTTTCAAACTTCTAACTTACGGTTATAGATATCATAAATATATAAAACATTTCGGTAAATTTTACAGATCTTATTAAGCAATTTATCTAAATTCGGAAATAGGATTTTCAACAATACGTATCCAGCGGAATTTCGCATCCCAATTTTTACTTTAACCCTAACCCTAACCCTTTTCTAGTTTACAATGTAAAGATAATGGATAAATCCAAACCATAAGTCCGAAAATCATGAAACTAGAGGACATACAAAATCAGTGAAAATGAAAACCAAGTGGAAAACTAAGGAGGGTTAAAGGCTCTTATAATTTCATATCGACAGATTCTAAAATAATTAATCGAATTCGACATCGACAGTATGACCCTGAGATCATCGTAAAGAATATAGGTCTTGTATTAGGCCCATCAACAGTCTTATAAAGACTTTTACTTGAGCGTTGCATGCTTACTAACAGGGCGTTGGGGAATCTATGATTGGGCTTGTCCAAACCATTTCAGAGGAGACAAGCCCCTAAGCCTCGTTCCCTCTGACTGTGAGTCGGGATTCCAACAGATCAATGACATAGTTGGCTTACAGACGGGTTTATTTATATTGATGTCGCCTAACATATTTTTTTATACTAGCATATTATTGCATAGAACGTTTCCTGTGTAAAAACTTTATGACCTCTTCTCTTAAGAAACCTGTGAATCCCTGTCCTCTATATGGAGGATCATTTATAAATTCTTATGTGTGTCCTTTGATTATGCTGTGTTTGGGGTGAGTGGGAAACTAGGAGCCTGTAAACTGGTTAACGAAACTAAATGAGTCATGTTCGTCACTTTAATTGACCGTCCTAAGTCAGTAACGTCACTGCAGTGCAATCAAATATTTTTGTAATGTGGTTTACGGTGTTTAATTTACCTTTATCATTGTTTATGTTCATATCTTTGGTGATTTGTGTTATACCGCTTGGTCAGATGACTTTTCTCTTTCCGGGGCTATCATTAATTTAGTTTTTAATGCTTCGACACCAACATGAAATGTATCCTTTACAAGTTACTATGAACAAAAGAAAAAAGAGGAATTACTGGCTCAGTTATGTGGCAGGAGTCACCATGGAGCTATACAATACATGAATGTAAATAATATACTACCACATATAACACATTACAAAAATATTTGATTGTAGTGCAATTACGATACCGACTTAGGACGGTCATTTAATTTGACAAAAGCCAAACAAATGGTGTGGTTAACCGGTTTACGGGCCCACCTTCCCACTCACCGTAACAGCAGAACAATCAAAGGAGGTACATTTAAAAGTTTATAAATAATCCTCCATGTAAAGAACAAGGGCAACAGGTATCGCATATTGAGAGGTCATAAAATAAAAACACGTAAGGTATTGTAAAACACATAATGATATAAAAATATATGCGACATCAACATGTTACACCGTGCTCTGCCAGTCTGAAAGCGAGCTAAGACCCTAGATCTGTAGGAGTCCCGACTAACAGTCAGAGGGGACGAGGTTCAGGACCATGTCTCCTCTGAAAGAGGTTTGGACAAGGCCCGTCATATAGTCCCCACCGCCCTGTTAGTCAGCGTGCAACGTTCAAGTAAAAGTCTGCATAAGGCTGTAGAGGGGCCAAATACAAGACCTATAGTCTTTTTGATGATCTCAATGTCATATTGTCTATTTAAAATGCGTTTCACTATTTATTACATGATAAAATAACGTTATCGGAGCCTTTTACTTTCTTTAGTTTATAAACGAGATCACCCTAAAAATTACGATGGGAAATTCCATTGGATACATAGTGATGAAAAGAAATATGTCCAAATTTAGATAGACGTTCTGAATAAGATCTGAAGAATTTGCCGAATGCTTTTCTTAGCTTGTGATATCTGTAACCCTGAGTTAAAAGTTTAGTAGTAATTTGTAAATTTCGTTTATGAAAGTCCAAAACATCGGTGCAGCCTCTGACAAATCGAACTTATTGAGATATATAGATACCATATGATGGGAGTCGAGGGACATCGCCATCCAAGTAAGGAAAATTTACAATAGGAAATCCAAAATCCTCACGTTTATCACAAATAAGAAAGGTGTAGATTTATCTCAAGTATTAGCTTTATTCAATTTGAGCTCTGGTGGATATATTTCTGATATAAATTGTTCGAATTCAGGGTTGTTGATAACCAAAATGTCATCCAGATATCTGCAAGTATTATTAAATTTGTCAATGAGGTCGAAACGTTCTGATTTTTTAATAGAAACCATAAAATTCCTCTCATAACAATAAAGAAATAAATCTGCTATCAGAGGCGCCCAGTTAGTACCCCTATAAATCCCAACATTTGTTGATATATCTTGCCATCAAATTGCACAAAAATATTGTTCATGAGAAAATCTAGTGCTTCACATAATTCCTTGCAAGTCCAGTATTTATATGAAGCATATTGTTTGTTGGAAAAGAATCCGGAGTTATTGGAAGTACATATGTAAGTTTTAGATTCTCTGTGAAAACACCATTGTAAAAGAGACAGCAACTTGCTTTTAATCAAATCATGGGGCAGAGATGTAATGTATAAAGTGTACAAAAGAAATTTAAGTCGCTTTGAAATTTAATGAAAGAAGTTTGTCTATGACTTCATGAGAATTTTTAATTGACCAAAAGTAATTGATGTTACTATTATGAGATGCGACATCACAATATTTTATCTTTTATAGCAGTTAGAGCAGACGTAATGTGTTTGGATTGTACCGTAGTAGAAAAAATCATTTAATATTTAACATGTAAAACGCATTTCGATTGGTTAAAAAGTTAGTGGTATATCTAAATCCACGATTTTTTTTTCTTTGACGAGGTAACTCCCGCATTTTCGTAACTTTGACGTAAACAATCACACCACCGCGGCAGAAATTTAGAATTGGTGAGATATAGTGCAGATATAGCTTACCAATTTTTGAGAGTATAAGACATGTTGGAAATAAATTAAATAATAAGTAATGAATCTAATTACTTTCTCGTTTGATGGAGGTATAACACGAAAAGAAGTATGGAAAATCAATATCGAAGAAGTACCAAACCATTAATCATTCTCAAAATCTAAGGACAGATACAAAATCGTGTAAGTTTCAAAAAGGAACTGAATACTGAAAACTTCCGAGGTGAGACCAGGTGCCCGGGGAGAGTAAGCATCTCCTGTCTGCATGCAACACCAGTCACAGCAGTTCTTAAGAACCATGTCAAAATCAAGAGTTTTCGTTTCCTAATTGTACATACGAAAGTAAAAAACTGGTAAACAAAGTCATATTTGGTGTTCACTGAACTGGTCATTTAATCGCATTCCAGAATATTATCAATCATTCTAGAAAGAGGCACATCAAATTTTCGTACAAGATCCCCATAGTGACCGTAGCATTTCCTCGGTGACGATTTCAGACGTTCTTTATCATATCCCTGCATGAACAACTTAGTGGCCAGTCGTTTGGTCCTTGGAATAAAACCGTCGTATAGAGAACAGGCTCTTGCGTACCTTATAAGTTGAGATATAAAAACTCCATAGGCAGGTGAGGACGGGATATTGCTGCAAAGAAACGGGAAGTTAGTTATTTGGAAGCTAAAATCGTCACGTTTGTCATATAGAGAGGTGTTCAAATGACCATCATTGTCGAAAGTTAAAAATATATCCAGATACAAGCCGGAATTATTGCTCTCGATTGTCTCTTTTCTCTCAAGTTCATGGGGATAATTTCATGTATGTAATCCTTAAAGTTAGGATTATTGATTGACGTCTATATATCTATACCTAAAATTAAACTGAGATGCAAGGCTTTTTCTGCCTGTGGAGAGCATGTTTTTAATAAATTCTGCCTCATACGAATATAAAAAAAAAATGTCAGCAAGAAAACTTATGCATCATGCACTGATGTTACCCGTCCTTTTTGTGGTATACCTCCACCAATAGGAAAAAAGCCAAATAAGATTCATTCCTTAATTTTTTAAAAGAAAAAAGAGGGGTTACTGGCTCAGTTATGTGGCAGAAGTCACCATGGAGCTATACAATACATGAATATAAATAATATACTAGAAGATATAACACATTACAAAAATATTTGATTGTAGTGCAATTACGATACCGACTTAGGACGCTTAGCGTGACTTAATACGCCCGTCGCTTACTTTGGACAGGATCAATGTGAACATATGGTTTTACTACCCCCAAACTTTGGTCTCTTTGGTAATACTTTTATGAAATATTGAAATCCAAAAAGAGGGATCCAAGTCCTAGGACTCTGTAACGACAAAATGGAATTTGCTCAAAAGTGAAAGGTGACTTCCCCTTCACTATTTAAGCATTCTTTATAAGTTTCATAAAAAAAGAATTACTGGCTCAGTGATGTGGCAGAAGTCACCATAGAGCTATACAATACATGAATATAAATAATATACTTGAACATATATCACATTACAAAATTACCAAGTTATCGCTTTACGTAGCATCTCCATAGCATCTTATCATAGCAAAAATAAAATCCAAGTTCCATAACTCCGTAACGACAAAACAGAATTTGCTCAAAATGAAACGGCCACTTCCTCTGCCCTATTTAAGCACTCTGTATTAGTTTCATGAAAAACAGCTTGCATTTACTAAAGTTATTGCGTTCCATGGCATTTTACTATTTATTTAAAACCATGCACAGGGGAAGAGGTAATGGCCCGAACAAGCTTTTATTCACTTTGCGTATTGTGACCTTGACCTTTGACGGTCAAGGTTATAATACACCCTTGGGTCCTATGTAACAATTCTGTGAAATATTATTGAAATCAATGCACAGTGGAAGAAATTATGGCCCGAACAAGGTTTTACTCACTTTGCATGTTGTGACCTTAACCTTTGAACTATGACCTTGGGTCAAGGTCATGACACACCCTTGGGTCCTAAGTAACAATTCTGTGAGCAATTATTGAAATCCATACGCAGGGCAAGAAGTAATGGCCCAGACAATGTTTTACTCTTTTCGCATGTTTGACCTTGACCGTTGACCTATGACCTTGGTTCAAGGTTATGACACATCATTGGGTCCTACGTAACAATTCTGTAAAATATGATTGAAATCTATACACAGGGAAAGAAGTAATGGCCCAGACAATATTTTAGTCACTTTGCATGTTGTAACCTTGACCTTTGACCTTAGGTCAAGGTGATGACACACCCTTTGGTGCTAAGTAACAAGGCCGGGAAATATTATTGAAATCCAAGCACGGGAGAAGAAGCAATAGCCTCGGACAATGTTTTACCCACTTTGCATATTGTGACATTGACTTTTGACCTATGACGTTGTCATAAGGTTTTGACACACCCTTGGTCCTAAGTAACAATTCTGTGAAAAAGTATTGAAATCTATGAACAGGGAAAGAAGTCTAAAGACAGGTGTATAAAACAACAAAGGAGTATACTCATCGTTTCTTCTCTCAAGATTTGATGTTTAGACTCTTTATGATAAGTTGTATTGATCTATTTATTTTTATTATCAATGGGGTGTGTTCGTAAATCGCATTTCTTATTTTTATTATCAATGGTGTGTGTTCGTAAATCGCATTTCTTATTTTATTTATTCTTTTCATATAAAGCTCATAAAAAGGGTCTCTTTAGAATCACATGTTATTAGCATATATATTGTAATATTCTCGGTTATATAATGAGATGTAGGTAGGGACAATCGTAAAATTAGGGATGGGATCAGAAGCCATGGACATTTCTTAGTTTAAATGGCAACGGTATAAGTGTGTCATAACTGAAAAGGCATCTGTCCAAGCTGCATGTAGGAAAATCGCCATGGACATACAGACAATACAAGCATAAAAGCACAAAGACATAAAAAATATTCAAACGATCATTAAAATGCAAATCGTCACTCAGTTGGCTTTGGTAGGAGATTTATGGACTCGCCTTCCCATTAAACACCAACGTAACAGTCACAGAACATTTAAAGTTTTATAATTCTCCATAAAGAGAGCATGGATCAAATGTTTATTCAGGTTAATTTATTATTAAAGTATGTGTAAGAGAGGAATGCATGGAAGAAATATCTAAAATGAACGTAGGTTGCTCGGAAATTTCGTGGATGGAGTCTTGTACTTAGTGATATGATCTTGAACTATATTTTTTAAATCCACAGTTAATGGAAACACTTATAATATTAAGATTAACGAAGACATAAACTGAAATACCGCCAATTTAATATATGTTATAACCTGAGTAGCAAGAGGATGTAGGGCTCAGTATGTAGGGGAAACTTCCCAAATATTAAAAGGCCGTTTTCGTAATCATTCATATAAAATCAGAAATAATTCTAACTCAGCGTTATCGATGACTAAAATATCATCGAGATATGTAGAGGTGTCATTGAACTTGTCATCAAAATAATTACAATATTGATAAAGTTATTAGTACTCCTATTGAAAATTTTACAAAACTTCCTGGAGAAACTAAATCTGAAATGAAAATGCTACGTGTAGTGGCTGAACTTTATTGGATTGAACGTCTACAAACCCCATATCCCCTTGCTCTAAATAACCAAATTTTTCAACAAGGTAACATTTCCTCTTACCATAACAATATCAATATATTTTCACTTAGACCAGACGTTAAGAGGAAACAAAGGTCGTACGGTCGTCGCCGTAATGACAACCGCAGGAGACATGGTAGGTTAAATAGGTCATTAGACGATCTACTGAGGATTTCCAGAAATAACTGTCGTCACTAACTTCTACATGCTTTATCATGTATTCCGGTCACCAGAATAAAACCTATCCTGGATGAGGCTGATTTATTAAGTTTACGATATACGGACTGATTTAGACTTAACATGATTATAGCATTTTCCTATAACAAACTTTTCCCACGTATACCATCGCTTCCTCCAAAATCGCAATTTATCAAGATTAAATTTGTAAATAAAGGTTTAGATTTGCTTACAATTTCTAATATATTTCGTGATCATAGGGTCAAATCTAAAATCCTTCAGTATTTTGAGAATCTTGAACCACCTCTGATTTGCTATCAGTACAAAAAGCCAATTAGAAATCTTATATTTAATTACAATGCAGTCACATCTAATCTAATTTCTCTTGATTCGATTCCATCGTTCTGTTCATGCAATAATTCTAAATTCATTTATCAGCCCTCGGGCTATATTATTACAGGTGATCTGAATTGTATTTCGGATAAATATTTACGTTCACTTTTTAATATAGGGCCACAGTATAGAGTACCTTCCAGGATAGATTTTACCAAATGCCGGAATATTGTTGGTAACTCCTCTTTTTTCTTTCATATCTACACTTATTCTCAGATGCAGTGTGGAGCCTGTAAAAAGGTTCCCCGTGTCTGGGTGTTTCAACAGGGCTGACTAACAGGGCGGTGGGGACTATATGACGGGCCTTGTCCAAACCTCTTTCAGAGGAGACATGGTCCTGAACCTCGTCCCCTCTGACTGTTAGTCGGGACTCCTACAGATCTAGGGTCTTAGCTCGCTTTCACACTGGCAGAGCACGGTTTATCATGTTGATGTCGCATATATTTTTATACCATTATGTTTTTTACAATACCTTACGTGTTTATATTTTTATGACCTCTCAATATGCGATACCTGTTGACCCTTGTTCTTTACATGGAGGATTATTTATAAATTTTTAAATGTACGTCTTTTGATTGTTCTGCTGTTACGGTGAGTGGGAAGGTGGGCCCGTAAACCGGTTAACCACGCCATTTGTTTGGCTTTTGTCAAATTAAATGACCGTCCTAAGTCGGTATCGTAATTGCACTACAATCAAATATTTTTTTGTAATGTGTTAAATGTTCTATCATATTATTTATATTCATGTATTGTATAGCTCCATGGTGACTTCTGCCACATAACTGAGCCGGTAACTCCTCTTTTTTCTTTTCAAGTGTTATTATTCACCCAATAGTTACTGACTTGGTTGTGTGGCAGCTTTCCCCTGGGTTTGTACATCCTTAACCCCCCCCCCCCTTTTCATTAAAATTGCTTCAAATATAATAAAATTAAAATACAAATCTCCTCAAGTTATAATCACACCACTTAGATTGCTCTGTGTGTCCACTCCTCATATACCTGGTATTTTTTGTAGAAAATTATTCGGCACCATTAAAGTTCATATTTCTCCACTTAAAAGTAGTTTCCCGTTTCCCTATTAAACGTTCTATCTCATTTTCAAAAACATTCACACCTATAAATTCTTACAGAGCTGTCAATTCTATACGCAGAGGGTATTCTAAGATTAATAAGTGCAACGCCAAGGAATGTCTTACTTGCCATCATTTAAGCTGCAAGTCCAATATTGAATCTTCGGTTAATGGAAATACATTTAACACCAAATTAGACAAAGACATAGATTGAAATACTGCCAATGTTATATATATCATCACTTGAGAAGCTAGAGGATGTGGGGCTCAATATGTCGGGGAAACTTCTCAAACTTTGAAACAACGTTTTCGGAATCATTCCTATAAAATTCGTAATAATTCACGACGTAAATACCTGAATTTTCTTTATAACCACTTTAATAAATACCAACATAATATTAACAATGTGAAAATAACTCCAGTAGAAAACATCTCTAAATTACCAGGTGATAAGAAATCAGTTGTTAAAAAACGACTTTTGGAAACCGAGCTCTACTGGATTAAACAACTACAAACCCCATACCCTCTCGGTCTCAACGACCAAATATATCGACAAGGTAATATTTCTTCTCGTCAGAATAAGATCAATATTTTTACATACAGAAAACGTAGGTCACATGGTCGTCGTCGTAATCGTAACATCAGAAAATGTAATCGTTTAAATAGGCCATTAAACGATCTTCTATTTATCGCAAAAAATAATGGCCGTCATGAACTTTTGCATGCACTATCCTCTATTCCGGTAAATAAATTGAAACCTATCCTGGACGAAGCTGATCTTCGAAGTTTACGCAATTCGGATTGATATAAACTCAATTTGATTATTTTATTTTCATATAATAAACTCTTTCCTCGTATTCCGTCTCTTCCACCCAAGCAGCAATTTCTCAAAATTAAATTTATTAATAAAGGCTTCGATCTACTTAACATTTCTAATCATAGATCATAGAGTCGCATCTAACATCCTCCAATATTTTAAGAATTTAGAACCTCCACTTATTTGTTACCAGTACAAAAAGCCTATAAGAAATCTTATTTTAAATTATAATAAAGTTACATCTAACCTTGATGTTTCAGACTGTATTCCTTCGTCGTGTTCTTGTGAAAATTCTAAATATGTTTATAAACCGGCAGGTCATGTTATTACTAGTGACCTAAACTGTGTTTGGGACAAGAAATTGCACACCCTTTTTGAAAAAGGACCTAAATATAGGTTACCGTCCAGGATAGATTTCAATAAATGCTGTGACGTTATAGAAGATGCTTTAACTACATATTGTAAACGTTGGTGTAAAAAAGAACAGGTAAAGGTTCATGCTCTTATTGATTGGAAATACGAGATTTTAAGAATTGTCGATATCCGTATTAAGAACTTTACGGACAATCCGCATTTATTTCAACAGCCTATTACATTGACGGCAAATTCTATTTAAAAGAAGATAGCTGACTTACATGCTCTACTACGGTACTATCGAAGCATATTACGTCTGCTCTATCTGCTATAAAAGATCATATTTTCAAATATTGTGACGTCGCATTTCATAATAGTAACATCAATTACTTTTGGTCGATTAAATATTCTGATGAAGTTATAGACAAACTTCTTTCACTAAATTTCAAAGCGACTCAAATTTCTACATTTGATTTTTCTACACTCTATACATCTCTGCCTCATGATTTGATTAAAAGCAAGTTGCTGTCTCTTATACAATGCTGTTTTCATAGAGAATCTAAAACGTACATATGTACTTCCAATAACTCCGGATTCTTTTCCAACAAACAATATACTTCATATAAATACTGGACTTGCAAAGAACTATGTAAAGCACTAGATTTTCTCATGAATAATACTTTTGTGGAATTTTGATGGCAAGATATATCAACAAATAGTTGGGATTCCTATGGGTACTAACTGCGAGCCTCTGATAGCAGATTTATTTCTTTATTTTTATGAGAGGGATTTTATGGTTTCTATCCAAAAATCAAAACGTTTCGACCTCATTGACAAATTTAATAATACTTGCAGATATCTGGATGACATTTTGGTTATCAACAACCCTGAATTCGAACAATTTATATCAGAAATATATCCACCAGAGCTCACATTGAATAAAGCTAATACTTGAGATAAATCTACAGCTTTCTTAGATTTAAACATCAAAATTATCAACCACCTAATATATACTAATATTTATGATAAACGGATTTGAGGATTTTGGATTTCTTATTGTAAAATTCCCTTACTTGGATGGCGATGTCCCTCGACTCCCATCATATAGTATCTATATATCTCAATTAGTTCGATTTGTCTGCACCGATGTTTTGGACTTTCATAAACGAAATTTACAAATTACTACTAAACATTTAACGCAGGGTTACAGATATCACAAGCTAAGAAAAACATTCGGAAAATTCTTCAGATCTTATTCAGAACTTCTATCTAAATTTGGAAATATTTCTTTTCAACATTATGTATCTAATGGAATTTCCCATCCTTGTTTTTACGGTGATCTCGTATATAGACTAAGGAAAATAAAAGGCTCCGATAACGTTATTTTATCATGTAATAAAATAGTCAAACGTCTTCTAAATAGACAATATGATATTGAGATCATCAAAAAGAATATAGGTCTTGTATTTGGCCCCTCTACAGCCTTATGCAGACTTTTACTTGAACGTTGCACACTGACTAACAGGGCGGTGGGGACTATATGACGGGCCTTGTCCACACCTCTTTCAGAGGAGACATGGTCCTGAACCTCGTCCCCTCTGACTGTTAGTCGGGACTCCTACAGATCTAGGGTCTTAGCTCGCTTTCAGACTGACAGAGCACGGTTTATCATGTTGATGTCGCATATATGTTTATACCATTATGTGTTTTACAATACCTTACGTGTTTATATTTTTATGACCTCTCAATATGCGATAACTGTTGACCCTTGTTTTTTACATGGAGGATTATTTATAAATTTTTAAATGTACGTCCTTTGATTGTTCTGCTGTTACGGTGAGTGGGAAGGTGGGCGCGTAAACCGGTTAACCACGCCATTTGTTTGTTTGGCTTTTGTCAAATTAAATGACCGTCCTAAGTCGGTATCGTAATTGCACTACAATCAAATATTTTTGTAATGTGTTTTATGTTCTAGTATATTATTTATATTCATGTATTGTATAGCTCCATGGTGACTTCTGCCACATAACTGAGCCAGTAACTCCTCTTTTGTTTTTGAAGGTGCATTAAACACTTATTGTAAACGATGGTGTAAAAAAGAAGGTGTAAAAATACATGCCTTGAATGACTGGAAAAGTGAAATCTAACAAATTATTCATATTCGCATCGACAATTTTACAAGTAATCCCCATTTATTCAAACAACCACATTATATACCAGTCCAGTCTATAAAAAAAGAAAATAGCTGATTTACATAATACTTATGTCTTCGTACCTGCTGAAAAAGCAGCTAAAAATATTATCATTTGTTTCAGTTCTTAAAACGGAATTGAACTCTACTTCTACGTATGTTGAAACCCTACTGTTTAAAGATAAGATCCTATCTGACCACTGTAAAGCTATGTGTGACTTAAATTTAAGCATTGATGAAAATAATCTTCCACAATGTATTGTAGACAAGTATTGTAATGCTGTCTTTAACAACAGTACTATTGTAATTGTCAATTACTTTTGGTCTATCAAAAATTCCAACGAAGACATTGAAAAATTCCGTTTGAGAAATTTTGAGGCTAATAACTTTTCTACTTTTGAATTTTCGACACTATATACCTCTTTACCTCATGACTTAATCAAAACCAAATTGTTGTCTCTCATACGCTGATGTTTCAACAGACAGTCTAAATCATACATCTGTACTTCAGTTACATCTGGATTTTTCTCTAACAAACAATATGATGATGATAAATATTGAACTTGTACTGAGTTGTGTAATGCCATCACATTTTTGATGGATAACATTTATGTACAATTTAATGGCAAGACTTATCAACAGATTATTAGGATTCCTATGGGTACTACTGCGCTCCCCTTATAGCAGATTTATTTTTCTCTGTTATGAGAAAGACTTTATGCATTCTATTCAACTTCTAAACATTTCGACCTTATTGATAAGTTCAATGAAACCTCTGGATATCTTGATGATATTTTAGTAATCGATAACCCTGAGTTTGAAAACTATATATCTGACATTTATCCATTTGAACTTCATTTGAACAAAGCTAATACTTGCGACCAGAAAACACCTTTTTTGGACTTATATATTAAAATTATTAACAACAATACTCATACCAACATATATGATAAAGGTGATGACTTTGGATTTCCTATTGTAAATTTCCCTTATCTAGATGGTGATGTCCCCAGACTCCCATCATATAGTATTTATATCAGTCAATTGGTTCGGTTTGCTAGAGTCTGCACTAACGTTTTGGATTTTCACGAAAAAAATATCAGATAACTTCTTACTCAAGGTTATATATATCATAAACTTCGAAAAACTTTTGGTAAATTTTATAGATCTTATTGAAACATTTTATCTAAATTCCGAAATTTTACTTTTCAACACTATGTATCCAGAGGAATTTCCCATCCCAATTTCTACGTTGATCTAGTGTACAAACTAAGGAGAGTCTAAGGTTCCGATAATTTCATATCGGCTGGTTCTAAAGTTATTAAACGCCTTCGACATCGACAGTTTGACCCCGAGATCATCGCTAAGACCATAGATCTTGTATTGGGTCCCTCTGCAGCACAATGCAGATTTTTACTTGAGCATTGCACGCTGACTAACAGGGCGGTGGGGACTCTATGACTGCATTTCGATCACATCCTGAAATCAAAGTTTTTAGTTTTGTCAATATGTATTTGGAATTAATTATTTTAACGAAGGAAAGTGTCATTTTTATCTTTTATTTGACAATGTTGCTTAAGGTGCCACTACACTTGTTTTTCTCATATCACATTTATAATTTGATGTAAATAAGGCCATACAGTGCCAAAACTTTTACATTTAGATGCAGCATTAAGCAGCTTTTTGCAGTTTAAGCTCCATATTTCCCCCTTTATAGTGCTGCAGCGCGTGAATTTATCAGAAAATCTTACGTCTGACATCGAGAAAGCTGATGTCACGATATGTGGTCAATTCATGTAAACACGATATCTTATAAAAGAAGTACGCCACTTTTATGAAATTAAGTAATCGAAACAATGAGTAAACAGCATATTTTTAATGATGATTTCTTGCGATTCATCGTCATTTGAAGAAGGAGAACATAACAGTGACGAGGAGGCAAGTGATGTAATCTAGGAATGTACATGTGTACATCACTAGAGCCGTACTAGGACGAACCTTTATGATGTACGCGCATCTTTACCATTTCCACCACTGAAGAGGATCACACTGAACAAATTAATAGGATAAATGTATTAATATGGTACGATCTTAGACATATTGCAGTTAATCATGTATTTATACAAAAGGATTTTATTTACTTGGTTATCCTCGTATAAAAGAGAAAACAGAAGACATGTGACAAAGCTGTATAACACAAATCACCAAGGAACTGCATGTGGAGTACAGAATGACTACGATGGACCATACCATACTCCAATATAAACACGTCAGGGGCTCTTGTGTATAACCCCCAGCCTTTTCTCCAAAAATTCTATTTATAAAAATTATTTGGTGCACTTTTGGGAACTGGAACATCCCCTGTCCTGACCGGAGCCCCAATTATCCGGCAGAATCACCAAACCAGGTTGGCTATTCCTCTCATTTTTCAAAGATCACCGGATCGGCCCTTGCATAAAATGCATATTGTATGCATTATCAGCAAAATGGGATTGTCATTTCTATTCGTAATTGCGGTTGTGGAAACTGGCAACCAATACCGACAACAAGGGAGTGTGTTTGTTGCCATGAAATTAAGAAGGTTAAAATGTTATGTTAGGAGAAGGACAATCTTTAAATGTATTACAGAACATTCTGGAATCCACGTGATGTGCTGCAATGTGCATTTAGCATACTACCAGAATAGACAGGACTTTGGAGATCATCCAGAACAAGGAAATGAGTATGTTTGCATCTTAATCAAGGAAAAAAAAAACTTTAATCTTAAATATAGGATCAAGTAATGCAATATAAAAAATAGAGTGTAGTACGACAAAATATGACACATAATAACAATTAATAACAGTGATTATTATTCTGTTGACAGGCTTGAGAGATACTCGGCCTTCAGATAGTTTGTCCGCTGGTGCTAGCAATTTCTTGGAAGGGAGGACAGAGTTCAGTGCCGTTCTTGCCATTAGAAACTCCTTCCTGGACAACAATCTGGATTACAGGGGCTTTCTAAATGTTGAATCTCGTTTGTGTAGACTTGATAGCTTCGTCCGTATTTGCTCTTTCATACTGGCTACAGAGAGGGATGAACTTCTATAACCAGTATATTCTGAAAACTTCTGCAAGCCTGAATGATGTCGGCATTAAACTCCAAGCATACTCTGATATATTTGCAAAGTTATATTTTAAAGCAGCGAGTCCATTTAATTTAATATAACTGATGGTATCAATTTTATTCCACTGGTATTACCTCTTTCTTTTTTTGTTCATATTATCATCAGAAATACACACCGTAAGCAGTACAAATCCAAGATATTGTTCCGAAATTCACAATTCGAAGTCGAAGAAACACGACAATACATATGTAAATATAATATAAACAATCACGAACCTTTGTCAAAACAGAGGTGGGATCAGGTGCCATGGAGGAGTAAGCATCCCCTGCCGTTGTGATGTCAAAATGATTGACCACTGATTGAGGCAAGAAATTTATTGTCCTGCTAAGTCGTTTGACTGTCACCATGATGTTGAGAAAAATTGTAGCTTTTCGCATACATAATAATAATAATAATAATAATAATAATAATAATAATAATAATAATAATAATAATAATAATTCTATATTTTTAGAAGGTTCATACTATTCTTCCCTGAGGCCTTCTCTTAAACAATACATATATATTCAAAATATTAAACACAGAAACAGAAACATTTATACACAGAAGTGACATAACTTACTAGTATAAAAATATTGTATCTATTTGTGCTTATACATATACACATACATACACACATACATATACATACATATATGCATATACATACACACACATATACATACACATATACATACATACATACATACATACATATACATACATATACACATACACACATATACATACATATACACACATATATATACATACACACATATATATACGTCATCATCGTTTTGATATAATAAAGTTAAAGAGAGCATTCTTAAATATTGACAGACTACTGGCTGTCCTAATGTGGATGGGGAGATTATTCCAAATTTGCACTCCTGTGTATTGAAATGTTCCTTTGAATAATTCATTATTATGGTGCGGGATACACAAATCACGATTACCAATAGATCGAAGGTTATAAACGGATGATGATTGGAAAATAAACATATCAGAAATATAATTAGGACAGAGACCATAAAGAGATTTATACAGGAGTATGCCCTTATTATAATCAATCCTCTCGTAAACAGTTAGCCATCCTAATTTTACAAATAAAGGCTGAGATGGCGAGTCGTGTGGTTCATCTAAAATAACGCGAGCGACACATTTTTGAAGTTTGTGTATTCTGTCTACGTGAGTTTTGGCGGCGTTTCCGTAAATTGTAAGACAATAGTCTATGGAGGGTAATATATAGGCATTGCTGCCTGCAATAAAAATTGATTGTTTTATGTCCAGATTGAAGTACATCATAACGTTAAAACTATTTTACTGGTCTTTACAATGGTTGATCCAGGATTTCATGAGGGGCTTATAAAATCTTGTAAATTGAAAAAGGATTTGACTTATGAGGACTATCTGAATAAGGGAAATTTACAATTGGAAATCCGAAGTCGTCACGTTTATCATATATGTTTGTATGGATATTGTTGTTAATAATTTAATATCTATGTTCAAGAAAGGTGTTCCTTGATCAGAAATACGGGCTTTGTTTAATTGAAGTTCAGGAGGATAAATGTCAGCTTTCAGATGACAGTAATATACATGTAGCTTTAAAGAAAAAGCAGTTCACCTGGTTGTTTTTGTTTTTGTTCATTTGGGGGTGGGGGGTTTCGTTTTATCGTTTTGTTCTTTTGTTTTGATTTGTTTTGTTTGGTTTGGTTTTGTTGTTGTTGGTTTTTTTTTTGGGGGGGGGGGGGTTGGTTGTTGTTTTTGTTGTTGTTATATATATATTTCTTTCGACAGGGAACTATCACAGCTAAAGGAAGATCGCATCGTGGCTATTTTGCGCGAATCAAGCAGTACCTGTACGATTTCTGGAACTTCATAGATATCCTTTCCTACTTGTTGCTGATTCTGGGGTTGTTTACTAGGCATCTGATAGAAGATTATCCGTTTACTATTGCTAGACGCTTATTTTCCATGTCACTGTTACTGATGTTTTTAAGATATCAACAAATTTTCCTAATGAACCGTCTCCTGGGTCCTACTCTCATCATGATCAAGGAAATGGTAAAATTACGCATATTCAGGGGGAGTTACTCATACAGATAAGTCAGATGTCATTTTACCTTTCTCTAAAGTTCTGCTCGGGTATGCTGTATTGACACTGAAAGTGATGCTGCATTAGTTACCATCGTATTTTTATTTACTTTCTAAGGACTGTTCACATTGAATAACGACTGTCACTTCAATTCACCGTCCTATGCTGGTACCGAAAACGTATTACATTATCTGTGAAATGTCTTTATATGTTCTTATAAGCATGGAGCTCGTAGAAAAGTCCCCGTGGAGGGGTTCACTTAAAGCTGGCCTCTCACCATAAAAGGCCGAGACGTTTCGAATTTTAACATATATTTTGTGGATACTAAATGAACGTCTGACCCAAATGTATTCACTCATCATATAGAAAAAATGTCAAATCGAGAAACCGTGACATTTAACTGGCAGCTACCTGCACGGACGGTCAACGTGGCTGTACAAATCATAAGAAAACTTTGTTTCCTCACCATGCACAGTACATCGATATTTAACATTTACAGCACTAGACGAATTCATTTATTTATATTTGTATATTTATTTAATTCCTTTACGACAAATTAGTAATGTAATTCCTTTACGACGATTTAGTTATGTGTCTATTATTTCATTTTGACTGGTAATATACAATACGGATGCAAGTCTACATATATGATGTAAACATGTTTATGCTATTACATTTCATAATATGATCCACGACTGTGTATAGGTGAGGCAGGGAGCTTTTTTGGCTAAACATTCCCGTTTCTTACCTTATCCTTGTCTTCAATATTCTACTCGGTAGCATTCACGTTCACTCCCCTGAAATTTGTACTTCTTCCCTGCATTTCACCCCTTCCCTTATTTCGTCTCTTTCCCGCTTCATCTCATAGTTAAAATGAAATTCGGAATTAGTATAAAGCATTTCCACACTTTCCACACTTTTTTGAATTCAGAGTGTTCGATCATAGGTATTTTTACATTTAGGGAGATAGTAATGATGGAGGGAAGACAAAAGCTGTCTATTCTTCAAACAACAAAATTTTTTTATCTTGTTTTTCCTTTGTTGTGGGAATTGGGGTAGCATCGGTGGTGGGTAGGAAGTTCCCCCACGGCTTTATATAATAGTATGAATTGGGATTCATGTGAAGTCAAATATTTATAAAGGAACAGCATTTTTATCGTGAGTTTTCAATTACCTATATCTCATTTGCATTCGCATGGAGAAGGTGGGTCCTTACAAGTAAAAATGAGCACACGGTACTTGATATAATTTGTACATTATGATATATGTCATACCTAGTCATATTACAGTATCTAAATAACTAGTACATGAATTATAATTTGTTCATTCAAATTGTGTTTACTTACGTTACGCACGGTTGGGTGGGTGGCCGTTTTCTGGCAAAATGCATACAACATTACAGTGTAAAGATGATGGATAAATCCAAACCACAAGTCCAAAAATCATGAAACCATAGGACATACAAAATCAGTGAAAATGAAAAACAAATGGAAAATAACAAAATATGTCTACTTGAAGAGCATATGTGAACCCCTGTGATGGAGTGAGATCAGGTGCCCGGGGAGAGTGAGCATCTCCTGCTTGCTATCATCACTCGTCACATATACCCCGTAGAAAGAGTCAAATCGTGTGAATTCCATATGTATCTATATATGGAGAAGTCGAAGTAGGTAACCTTCTAGTATAGAAGGTGTAAAATCTGTGTAAAGTGATCGGAATCGGTCTCAGTCCAGAATATCATTTAAAAGTCTGGATAACGAGATATCATATGGAGTAATAAGAGTCTCGTAACGACCGTAGAACTTCCTCAGTGACGATGCTAGTCTAGCACATATATAACCCTGGTTGAGCAGCTTAACTGAAAGTCGCCTAGCCCTCAGAACAAAGTCATTGTAATTTGAACATACTCTGGAATAACGTATTAACTGAGATATGAATACGCCATATGCGGGCGATGATGGAATGTTGCTACTTATGAAAGGAAAGTTTGTGATAGCGAAATTGAAATCGTCACGTTTGTCATAGAGTGAGGTGTTTAATTGACCATTAATGTCGAAAGACAACATAATATCTAAATACGAAGTAGAATTACTAGTTTCTGTGGTTTCTTTGACCTCCAGTTCACTTGGATAGATGATGCTAAGGTAATCCGCGAATGAAGGTTTATTAATTGAAAGCAAGTCATCTATATATCTGTAAGTAAAATTGAAGCCAAGAGCCAATTGTTTTTTTCCTTGCGAAAGCAAAGACTGAATGAACTCAGCTTCGTATGAATAAAGGAATATGTCAGCCAGAAGCGGAGCACAGTTAGTGCCCATTGGAATGCCGACAATTTGTCGAAAAACCTTACCTCCAAACACCACAAAAATGTTATCGATAAGAAAGTTCAACATCTGGATGACAGCTGTTTCAGTGTATTTATTTTTGGAATCAGAATTTTTCCTAACAAAGTAAGTTTTATCGTGGCCTATTACTATATATTTGAATTTGCGGCTTCCGTTTTTACTAGTAAATGCATTTTGAATAATTTCCGCTAATCTGTCTTTTAATTTCTGATGAGGGATCGTTGTGTACAAAGTCGAAAAGTCAAAAGACTTGATGAAGTGAATTTTAGTAAAACTTTTTGATTTTAGCTGTTCTAACAACTCTTTTGAATTTTAAGGATCCACATTTGATTAATTCCACTTCTGGAATATACTGTTTCGCAATATCTATGAAGGCCAGATTTAATTTCTGATAATATTTTTGTGAGTAGCATCGATACAGATTTTGTGGAACACTTAGAGGAACCAGCGATAAAGCGTTGTTTGTACGGAGTTTTGTGCATTTTTGGAATACAGTACAAATATGGAAGTTCTAAATTCAATTTATTTGAGTCAATACCAAACGTATTGAGGACAGATTTATGATTCTCGAGTACTTCCGAAACCGAAAAGTTCGTGAGAGTATAAGTAGGATTTCCTGGAGCTGAATTTAATCCTAATTCTTTCACTAGGCTGTCAAAGTAATATTTCTTACAAGTAAATGTATAATTATTAGATGCTTTATCTGCTGGTGTAATGATATAATGTTCTTGCAGGAAGGTAAGTTCTCTGACAACATCAGGATCTTTAAAAATAGATTCGAATCTGGTGTTTACAGAACCTTGTAATTTTTTAATTTTTGATCTCAGCAGTACTGCAATAGATTTTATCCATTCCGAAAGAGTGTCGACTTGTACTTCCTCTCCTTTTGCCCATCGTGTGGCATATTTCTCGCAGCAGTTCATAATATTCTCAAAATTTTTGCTCCATGTGAATGATCTGGGTTCTCTGTATTTTGGACCTTTAAGTAAAAGTTCTCTTAATTTAGTGTTTTTAACTATATCGAGATCACCAGTAATGACAAGGCCACAAGGAGAATATACGAAATTAGATGAGGAACATGCACACGGTTGAGAATGGCATGCAGAGTTGCTAAGATCAAGACACTGTAGAAACCCTTTGTAATTATAAATTTTGGATGCAACTGATGGCGTGTAGCTATAGGAAATACATAACGGATCTTTGTTTTTGAAATATGGAGGTATTTTCTCTAAAACAGACTTATGATTTAAAATTTGGCCGAAATTTAAATAATCAATGCCTTTATTTGCAAATTTAATTTTGATGAAAGGGCGATTAGATTTTTCCATAGAAATATCTGACTTGACGGGACGAAAAAGTCTAGCGGTCGATATGTCCATAATAATGCCATCTAGTCTATACTCTACAGAGCTTATATCAGTAAATATACGGTGTCTGGACGATACGTACAACTCGTGTAATTTTCTGAGTGAAATAGAATAAAGTTTTGTACGAATGTGATGAAGGCCCAAAGGTTTATTTATAAATGGCAAAAGAGCATCAAAGGAAATATTATGTATTTTAGGTTTGTTGTATTTGCGTTGTACCATGACTTCGATGCCTCCTCTGGCTTTTGTTGAATAAACCGAGTACGTTAACTGATTGACACGCAGGACTAGTGAGATTACCAATACTACTAATATTGTCATTGCATCCATAGGGCGAAGCAGTGCCGAGACGTCTTATCCAGTATTCCTCTCTTTTCCGACGAAAAGGAGTGCTCAAATTGGCATTGTTTGTGGGGTGATATATTTTTTCTATAATTCTAATTTTCATTGAGAGAATAGAGTGGTCAGGCTGGTTGAAGTGGCGATAGAGTAATTGGTTTCCACCACAATTTATTTTGGACCTGTGACCTGATACTCTTGTACGGAGTTGTCCCTTCGTCTCTCCAACATATATTAACCCACAGAGTGAACACTCAATACCGTACACAATATTTGAACTCTTACAATTCAAATGGTCAAAACTATGCGTATGAAAGGTATGTTTGGTTGTTATGCGATCTATTGTTATAGCTAACTTTGTATTATTTATGTATGTTACTTAAAACACGAAAGGAAAAATGAAATATATACAGATAAATTACATGTACATCTGTATGCGACCCCATGTTGCCTTTGTCGTGTCTTCGATCAAATATTACGGTGGCGTGACTCCGCCTGTTTCTTTTTTTCACTGTTCGCGCATCTGGGACAGACGTATATTTAATATTCATAAAACATACGGGAGTGAGGTGGACCTAGGTCAACTTCGTTCCCGTTAAGAAAGAATCGAAACACCACGGTTTTTTTATGGTGAGATGCCAGCTTTATATGTTATTATACCTTTTTCCTGATGTTATGTGGGAATTTTGACATTTTCCACACATTGTTGGTTCACATTCATTTATATATACCGTTTTGATATTAAATAAGAAAGTTACTTGTGACACATGATTATGGCACTGAATACAATGTACCACAGTGGGCATTCACAGACCCCTGAAATTCAGGTGAGACCAGGTGCCCGTTAGGAGTGAGCGTCTCCTGTTTAGTTAGACACACCCACCATAAAAGCCCTCACTTACACACGAAACAAATATAATTCAGCACTGTATATGTAAATGTATGTGAAAAGAACTGTGTAGAAGGTGCCACTGCCACATAACATCAGGAAGAAGGTATTATAACACTTAAGTCAAACCCTCTGCGGGGAACTTTTTACGAGCTCCACACTACAAACGGAATAAGTTAATGTAAAATATACATATACAGTTTTACCCGACTTTTATCAATCTGTATCATATGGTTGTTGTACAAGAAAATATCTGTTGAGATGTATATATTTATACACTTTATCATTGTTATGTTTGTTATCGTTTCCATTTTTATAAAATAATATTATGCAAATAGAAGTGCTCCAAAACGGATGTAGTAATACAGTACCAAAATAATTCAATAATGTTCCAATTGAGAAACGCTTGTCAATATATATCTGTATCACGGTATTATTTCAGTTAAAGGATTTGTTGTATTTCTTGCTGATTGCTATTCTCGCTGTAATTGGTGTTGGAATCTACTATCATGCAAATCTGTATCCAAATCATATAAACTTAGTGGGACCTGGCACATGGGACTCATGGCACATCTGGCGAGTGTTTTACTATCCCTACTGGCAGTTATACGGCGAAACATTCGCTGAATTCTTGGAAGGTACAGTAAGAATGTTATTATCATATACATCAAATTTCATTTTATGAACATACGGTTACATTGCAGCCAGAATTTTTAATAATGCATTTTACGTGAACGTTCAAGATGATTTCACATCTTTAATAGTTTACTATTAAATCTGCTTTCTGATTTCCTAGTAAACAAAAATATCAAAAATAATATACCAAATAGATATACAAATATGACCTGATATTATATACGTGTATTAATTTGGAGATTCCACGTTTACGCCAAGTTCTCTGTAAGTGTGGTTCACGTTTTATACCGATTCACT
The DNA here is from genome assembly GCA_035048485.1 of Pteria penguin. NCBI lineage: Eukaryota > Metazoa > Mollusca > Bivalvia > Pterioida > Pteriidae > Pteria > Pteria penguin. The sequence goes on from CM068580.1 coordinate 177,953, forward strand.
TCATTTGGATTATAAGACAAAATCACATGAACATGACTATAGCGTTTGAAGTTTTATAAAACATGCTAGAGTTTCTGGAAAAATAATAAACTAAGAGATGGGTATCCGTTAAGGTATCAATATTCATAATATTAAAATTTGTGATTCTGAAATTGAAATTATCACATTTCCAAAGAGTGAGATTTTGAAATGCACACAAGTATATCTTTTGGACTTTTTGCCCTTAGGTGAAAAAGAATCAATCTGCACGAGTGACCCTGCTGTCTATGAGAATAACCCTTCTGTGGAGCGATGTCCTACGAAAGATTCTACAGTGCCCATCATTTCTGCTGGATACATGTTGATATCTAACTTACTCCTGGTCAACCTCGTCATCGCCATGTTCAGGTATATCATTTTAAAAACACACCTTTAGAATAGTGGGCTCCATGTTCAAGGGATTCTCTCGGACGTGAATGGCTGCAGTCATTTGCTGTTCTTACAATTGATAACACTGAGTTTGAAAAGTATACTACTGATATTAATCCTTCTGAACTTCAAGAAAACAGAAGATATCTGACCAGACTGTATAACACAAATCAGCAGGGACATGCACATAAAACACGACAATAGTAAAAGTCAGACAGAAAACGACATTACTGACATATTCGATTGTACTGCAATTAATATACCGAATAAGAATTACCAATTATTCAATTGGTGCAGTTAATCAGTTTATAGCCGCCTACCTTCCCACTGACTGCAAAAGCAGTAGAATCAAGAGACACACATTTTAAATCTATAAAACTCCTCCATACAGAGAACAAGGATTAACAGGTTTCTCAATGGTGACTTCTGCCACATAACTGAGCCAGTACCTCCTCTTTAATCATGTTTTTGGTGATCGGTGAAATACAGCTTTGTCTTCTGCTTTACATTATACTCAAATATATCTTTAGGTTACGTATACTTTATTATTCATATCCTTATCTATTAATGTAAGCACTCAAATAATTTACGGATGTACATACTGTGACTTTCATTCAACAAAAGACAGAGAAGGCATCGAAGTCATGCCACAAGCAAATACAACAAACCTGAAATACATAATATTTCATTCGATGCTTTTTTGCCTTTTATGAATAAACCTTTGGGCCTTTGTCATATCCGTACAAAACTTTATTCTATTTCAGTAAGAAAATTTCACGAGTTGTACGTATTGTCCAGACAACGTATACGTACTGATATAAGCTCTGCAGAGTATAGACTAGATGTCATTATTATGGACATAACGACCGCTACACTTTTTCGTCCCGTCAAGTCAGATATATCAGTTGCATCCAAAATTTATAATCACAAAGGGTTTCTACAGTATCTTGATCTTGATCAACCCTGCATGCCATCCTCAACCGTGTGCATGTTCCTCATCTAATTTTGTATATTCTCCTTGTGGCCATGTCATTACTGGTGATCTTGATATTGTTAAAAAAAAACAGATTAAGAAAACTTTTACTTATATGTCCAAAATACAGAAGAAAAAAGAAAAAGAGGAGAAAAAAGAGAACCAAGATCATTCACATGGAGCCAAAATTTGATTATCAACTGCTGCGAGGGATATGCTACACGATGGGCAAAAAGAGAGGAAGTACAGGTCGACACTCTTTCCGAATGGATAAAATCTATCACAGTATTGCTGAGATCAAAAATTAAAAAATTACAAGGATCTGTAAACACCAGATTCGAATCTACATATATCTTTAAACATCATGGTGTTGTCAGAGAACTTACCTTCCTCCTAGAACATTATATCATTACACCAGCAAATAAAGCTTCTAATAATTATACATTTACTGGTAAGAAATATTACTTTGACAGCCTAGTGAAAGAATTAGGAGTAAAGTCAGCTCCAGGAAATCCTACTTATACTCTCACGAACTTTTCGATTTCGGAAGTACTTGAGAATCATATATTTGTCCTCAATACCTTTGGTACTGACACAAATAAGTAAAATTTAGAGCTTCCATATTTGTACTGCATTCCAAAAATGCACAAAAATCCTTACAAGCAACGCTTTATCGCTGACTCCTCGAAGTGTTCCATAAAATCTATATCCATACTACTCACAAAAATATTATCAGAAATTAAATCTGGCCTCTATAGATATTGCGAAACAGTATATTCCAGAAGTGAAATTAATCAAATGTGGATCCTTAAAAATTCAAAAGAGTTGTTAGAACATCTGAAATCAAAAAGGATTTTGGATTTCCTATTGTAAATTTCCCTTACTTGGATGGAGATGTCCCTCGACTCCCATCATATGGTATCTATATATCTGAATTAGTTCGATTTGTCAGAGGCTGCACCGATGTTTTGGACTTTTATAAACGAAATTTACAAATTACTACTAAACTTTTAACTCAAGGTTACAGATATCACAAGCTAAGAAAAACATTCGGCAAATTCTTCAGATCTTATTCAGAACTTCTATCTATCTTTTCAACAGTATGTATCCAATGGAATTTCCCATCCTAATTTTTACGGTGATCTCGTATATAAACTAAAGAAAGTAAAAGGCTCCTATAACGTTATTTTATCATGTAATAAAATAGTCAAACGTCTCCTAAATAGACAATATGATATTGAGATCATCAAAAAGACTATAGGTCTTGTATTTAGCCCCTCTACAGCCTTATGCAGAGTTTTACTTGAACGTTGCACGCTGACTAATAGGGCGGTGGGGACTATATGACAGGCCTTGTCCAAACCTCTTTCAGAGGAGACATGGTCCTGAACCTCGTCCCCTCTGACTGTTAGTCGGGACTCCTACAGATCTAGGGTCTTAGCTCGCTTTTAGACTGGCAGAGCACGGTTTATCATGTTGATGTCGCATATATTTTTATACCATTATGTGTTTTACAATACCTTACGTGTTTATATTTTTATGACCTCTCAATATGCGATACCTGTTGACCCTTGTTCTTTACATGGAGGATTATTTATAAATTTTTAAATGTACGTCTTTTGATTGTTCTGCTGTTACGGTGAGTGGGAAGGTAGGCCCGTAAACCGGTTAACCACACCATTTGTTTGGCTTTTGTCAAATTAAATGACCGTCCTAAGTCGGTATCGTAATTGCACTACAATCAAATATTTTTGTAATGTGTTAAATGTTCTATTATATTATTTATATTCATGTATTGTATAGCTCCATGGTGACTTCTGCCACATAACTGAGCCGGTAACTCCTCTTTTTTCTTACTATATACCGCAATAAAATTTTTGTGACTACGAGGTTTAATAGCTTGCATAATCCTACGGCATTACAACGAGCGTGACAGGTCATTAGGGAAATGAATCTTCTCAGTGGGAGCTGATCTTATCAATGGTCCTTCAAGGCTAGTGACAGTTAGTATCTCAATTTCGACTAATATTAAAGATGTTCATTATTGACTGCTGCTAAATATCTAAGCATTTTATTTGAATATAATGTGTTATTTCTTTTTCAGCTATACATTTCATAAAGTAATGACCAACTCAGAAAAGCTCTGGCGATTTGCACGATACACTGTTATCACAGATTATGAAGAAAAAGTACCATCTCCAATTAATATCATCTTTCGACCTGTGTCTTGGTTTATATGTTATTATAAACGTTACAAAAGCAAAGTTGCATGCGCATGCGGACAAGACAAAAGTAAGTTAATGATCGATTTCGTATTTTCTAAATAGAAAATTAACTTTTAAAAAGCCATTGTGAACATTGATTATATCTATAGATTTCCGAAAACCAGTACTTTATTTCGTGCCTGACTTACATACCAAAGCAAAATAGGAAAGTTACTGGTGCTATATAACACTTTGCCGCTACTCACAACCAACTTGATACGTAGTTTGTATAGATACCACCTAATCTAAAATCTAAATACTTTTCAACGGATACTAATGTTCGACTTTCCATTTTGAAGGTATATATTTCTTCAATAAAATAAGTTAATCATAAAAGTTTTTATATTGAAATGTTTATCTTATAAATGTACATCTGTATATGCTTTTCATATTTATTAATTTTCCTTATAGAATGAATGTCTTTTCCTAAGTTTTGCAACATTAAGCTCATTTAACTGTTCCCTATGAAAGGTTGGGTTCACATATTAATGAACCCTCTTCAATGTGTGTCTGATATTTATGTACAGTAGAAGTCTTTATTAATCTCTTGTGTAGAGTGTTGATATATGCGTGGTGTATACTTTTATGCCTGATATAACTACACCACAATACTATTCTAAAGAGAACATTTTCGGTCTCACTTCTGAACCCTGGGCTCCAATAGATTCAACAGTAATACGTTGTTTTGATAAATTCTTCCCCTATTATTTGTTTTCTCATTAATGTATTATATCCAACGTCACACTATATAAGGCTTTCTAAGACACAAACACTTGACAAAAGTTAGTATTTAAAAGATTGACATCTACATACAGAATATTGCTATGAGGAAGAAAACTGAATCTAACGTATCATTTGTGGTAACCTACGTGTTACGGTGTTTAGACTGCAATAATACAAGGCCTAAAAGACTAAGGATTAGTAGTTTTAATGAGAGGTCTCGAGCTTCTTCGTTCACTGATTACACTGTACAACAAGAAACCCCAATGTTAACCATGTAAACATAAAATGTAGCAACCCAATGTGAAACCTGTAACCATTTTTTTTTTTTTGTTGGAAACTACAGCAAACAGAGATACAAGGAAATCGGATGTATAGCATCTACTTCATTAAAGAGTAAATCTATAAACGTGTCAATTAAGGTATAAAATATCAAACGATTTCAATTTCGCTATCACAAACTTTCCTTTCATAAGTAGCAACATTCCATCATCGCCCGCATACGGCGTATTCATATCTCAGTCAATACGTTATTCCAGAGCATGTTCAAATTACAATGACTTTGTTCTGAGGGCTAAGCGACTTTCAGTTAAGCTGCTCAACCAGGGTTATATATGTGCTAGACTAGCAACGTCACTGAGGAAGTTCTACGGTCGTTACGAGACTCTTATTACTCCATATGATATCTCGTTATCCAGACTTTTAAATGATATTCTGGACTAAGACCGATTCCGATCATTTTACACCGATTTGACACCTTCAATACTAGAAGGTTACCTACTTTGAATTCTCCATATATAAATACATATGGAATTTACACGGTTTGACTCTTTCTACTGGGTATATGTGACGGGTGTTGCTAGCAAGCAGGAGATGCTCACTTCCCCCGGGCACCTGATCTCACTCCATCACAGGGGTTCACACATGCTCTTCAAGTAGACATATTTTGTTATTTTCCACTTGTTTTTCATTTTCACTGATTTTGTATGTCCTCTGGTTTCATGATTTTTAGACTTATGGTTTGGATTTATCGATCATCCTTACATGAATAAGAACACGTTGAAAAGAAAGAAGAATCACCCTTTATTCAATATAAAAATGGCAATATCAGTCTTTAAATGAAGCCAAATATGAAAAACTGTGAGTAACAATATGTGTTTGTAAAACGTGAATTCCGGCGGTATCAAATTCCAAATGAGGCAAATTTTGCAATGTCCTTTATCTTCATTACATCTCTCTCCATGGGAATATGCATGTGACGTATGAAAGCCGTAGCTGGTATGAATCAAACAATTTAACCAATGTTAATGTTTTTGAAATGGAAATCAAAGGTCACGATCAATGTCAAGAGGTAAAGAAACCATTTACCGAAGGAAAGGTCTTGTCACATAGGAAAGGCATCTGAAATATGAAAATCCTAGCTCTCACCATTCAAAAGTTATACCCAATGTTAAAGATTTTATTTTGAAATGTAGGGTAAAGTCCACGAAGTGGAAAATCATTGAACCGAGGGAAAGATCTTGTCACAAAGAATGCACATGTGAAAAAGAGCCCTAGATCTTACGGTTCAAAAGTTATAACCAAAGTTAAAGTTTCAGAAATGTCTGTCAAAGGTCAAGGTTGAAGTCACAAAGTAAAAATAACATATCACTCCGACAGACAGTTCCTGTCACAAGAAATACGCATTTGAAATATTTAAAGTTCTATCTCATATAGCTAAAAAGTTATTAGTAAAAACGAAGAAGTACCGGCGAGTTAACCATATTTCGTAGTCCATGGAATTAAAAAAAAACAATATCGTGTATACTGTCATATGTAGACAAATTATATCCAGGTGAGACCAAGTCCAGGAAGTCAATACATAAGTATACACATATGACCACGCTTAGAAGACAAGAACACTCAGTCAGTTTATGCTATTCACGGTATAGAATACTGTTGAACTGAAATTCCGGCGTCGGAAATGCAAGTGAACAACTGTATGTATATATACATATTTATGTCAAATTAAGTATAGTCCAAAAGTTCAGATAGTTAGTGTCTATGTTCAAATACCAAAAATGTTAAAGTTCTTTTTCCACAGACAAACGGTCAAATAAGCACATAGTACAAAAACTAGAACTTTTGATTCCGAGGGCATAAAAGTATATGTGATATCAGATTATGTCTTTTGTTATTTTCAGGAGGATTATTTATAAATTTTTAAATGTACGTCTCTTGATTGTTCTGCTGTTACGGTGAGTGGGAAGGTGGGCCCGTAAACCGGTTAACCACACCATTTGTTTGGCTTTTGTCAAATTAAATGACCGTCCTAAGTCGGTATCGTAATTGCACTACAATCAAATATTTTTGTAATGTGTTAAATGTTCTATTATATTATTTATATTCATGTATTGTATAGCTCCATGGTGACTTCTGCCACATAACTGAGCCGGTAACTCCTCTTTTTTCTTTCTTCTATATTTAACTAAAATTAATCAATATTTTCTGATGTCTTTGTATCTTTCCCGTTAAAATCATTTAAAGGAATTTTTGGCTTTTCATATCTTTATACCAACATTCCTCATCAAAAATTGAAGAAAAGAATTACATTAATTATTCAAAACGCCTTCTTCAACAAAAATGGAAGTTGCAGGTACAAGTGCTTCGTTTTAGGCCACAACTATTCAACCTCTACTCTATAAAGGCAATACACAATTAGCATCTCGGTTCAACCTTACATGCCGATATATTGATGACCACCCTGTATCTAAACACATCTCAACATCATATATCCAAAGGAACTCGACATAAAAGATACGACAGAGAGAGCATCTTCTGCTTCATGCTTCGATATACTCCTATCAATATGTAATGATAGGTCAATAGTTAACTCAATTTATGACAAATGTGAAGATGTAAAGATGATGGATAAATCCAAACCACAAGTCCAAAAATCATGAAACCATAGGACATACAAAATCAGTGAAAATGAAAAACAAGTGGAAAATAACAAAATATGTGTACTTGAAGAGCATATGTGAACCCCTGTGATGGAGTGAGATCAGGTGCCCGGGGAGAGTGAGCATCTCCTGCTTGCTAGCAATACCCGTCACATATACCCCGTAGAAAGAGTCAAATCGTGTGAATTCCATATGTATTTATATATGGAGAGGTCGAAGTAGGTAACCTTCTAGTATAGAAGGTGTCAAATCTGTGTAAAGTGATCGGAATCGGTCTCAGTCCAGAATATCATTTAAAAGTCTGAATAACCAGATATCATATGGAGTAATAAGAGTCTCGTAACGACCGTAGAACTTCCTCAGTGACGATACTAGTCTAGCACATATATAACCCTGGTTGAGCATCTTAACTGAAAGTCGCCTAGCCCTCAGAACAAAGTCATTGTAATTTGAACATGCTCTGGAATAACGTATTGACTGAGATATGAATACGCCGTATGCGGGCGATGATGGAATGTTGCTACTTATGAAAGGAAAGTTTGTGATAGCGAAATTGAAATCGTCACGTTTGTCATAGAGTGAGGTGTTCAATTGACCATTAATGTCGAAAGACAACATAATATCTAAATACGAAGTAGAATTACTATATTCTGTGGTTTCTTTGACCTCCAGTTCACTTGGATAGATGATGCTAAGGTAATCCGCGGATGAAGGATTATTAATTGAAAGCAAGTCATCTATATATCTGTAAGTAAAATTGAAGCGAAGAGCCAATTGTTTTTTTCCTTGCGAAAGCAAAGACTGAATGAACTCAGCTTCGTATGAATAAAGGAATATGTCAGCCAGAAGCGGAGCACAGTTAGTGCCCATTGGAATGCCGACAATTTGTGGAAAAACCTTACCTCCAAACACCACAAAAATGTTATCGATAAGAAAGTTCAACATCTTGATGACAGCTGTTTCAGTGTATTTATTTTTGGAATCAGAATTGTCCCTAACAAAGTAAGTTTTATCGTGGCCTATTACTATATATTTGAATTTGCGGCTTCCGTTTTTACTAGTAAATGCATTTTGAATAATTTCCGCTGATCTGTCTTTTAATTTCTGATGAGGGATCGTTGTGTACAGAGTCGAAAAGTCAAAAGACTTGATAGAGTGAATTTTAGTAAAACTTTTTGATTTTAGATGTTCTGACAACTCTTTTGAATTTTTAAGGATCCACATTTGATTAATTCCACTTCTGGAATATACTGTTTCGCAATATCTATGAAGGCCAGATTTAATTTCTGATAATATTTTTGTGAGTAGCATCGATACAGATTTTGTGGAACACTTCGAGGAACCAGCGATAAAGCGTTGTTTGTACGGAGTTTTGTGCATTTTTGGAATACAGTACAAATATGGAAGTTCTAAATTCAATTATTTGAGTCAATACCAAACGTATTGAGGACAGATTTATGATTCTCGAGTACTTCCGAAACCGAAAAGTTCGTGAGAGTATAAGTAGGATTTCCTGGAGCTGAATTTAATCCTAATTCTTTCTCTAGGCTGTCAAAGTAATATTTCTTACAAGTAAATGTATAATTATTAGATGCTTTATCTGCTGGTGTAATGATATAATGTTCTTGGAGGAAGGTAAGTTCTCTGACAACATCAGGATCTTTAAAAATAGATTCGAATCTGGTGTTTACAGAACCTTGTATTTTTTAATTTTTGATCTTAGCAGTACTGCAATAGATTTTATCCATTCCGAAAGAGTGTCGACTTGTACTTCCTCTCTTTTTGCCCATCGTGAGGCATATTCTTCGCAGCAGTTCATAATATTCTCAAAATTTTGGCTCCATGTGAATGATCTGGGTTCTCTGTATTTTGGACCTTTAAGTAAAAGTTCTCTTAATTTAGTGTTTTTAACTATATCGAGATCACCAGTAATGACATGGCCACAAGGAGAATATACGAAATTAGATGAGGAACATGCACACGGTTGAGGATGGCATGCAGAGTTGCTAAGATCAAGACACTGTAGAAACCCTTTGTAATTATAAATTTTGGATGCAACTGATGGCGTGTAGCTATAGGAAATACATGGCGGATCTTTGTTTTTGAAATATGGAGGTATTTTCTTTAAAACAGACTTATGATTTAAAATTTGGCCGAAATTTAAATAATCAATGCCTTTATTTGCAAATTTAATTTTGATGAAAGGGCGATGATATTTTTCCATAGAAATATCTGACTTGACGGGACGAAAAAGTCTAGCGGTCGATATGTCCATAATAATGCCATCTAGTCTATACTCTGCAGAGCTTATATCAGTAAATATACGTTGTCTGGACGATATGTACAACTCGTGTAATTTTCTGAGTGAAATAGAATAAAGTTTTGTACGAATGTGATGGAGGCCCAAAGGTTATTTATAAATGGCAAAAGAGCATCAAAGGAAATATTATGTATTTCAGGTTTGTTGTATTTGCGTGTACCATGACTTCGATGTCTCCTCTGGCTTTTGTTGAATAAACCGAGTACGTTAACTGATTGACACGCAGGACTAGTGAGATTACCAATACTACTAGTATTGTCATTGCATCCATAGGGCGAAGCAGTGCCGAGACGTCTTATCCAGTACTCTTCTCTTTTCCGACGAAAAGGAGTGCTCAAATTGGCATTGTTTGTGGGATGATATATTTTTTCTATAATTCTAATTTTCATTGAGAGAATAGAGTAGTCAGGCTGGTTGAAGTGGCGATAGAGTAATTGGTTTCCACCACAATTTATTTTGGACCTGTGACCTGATACTCTTGTACGGAGTTGTCCCTTTGTCTCTCCAACATATATTAACCCACAGAGTGAACACTCAATACCGTACACAATATTTGAACTCTTACAATTCAAATGGTCAAAACTAGGCGTATGAAAGGTATGTTTTGTTAAATTACTCGTAAAAGAATTGTCTGTAATTAAGATGTTGCAAGTTTTGCAATTTTTGGTCCCGCACTTAGATATTTCACAATCATAAGGGGAGAATTTCAATTTCAGTATTACCATCTTCCCTTTCCTGAGTAGCAACATACTTTCCTTCTCCGCACATCGCATCTTCATTTCACAACTGATACGATATGTCAGTTGGTGTTCTAAATATGCAGATGTCGTCCTGGGAGAGAGGCCTCTGGTTACGAAAATGCTCTCAAAGGGATGTATTAAAGAATGTTTGGAATTGTCATTGAGGAAGTCCTTTGGCCGATATAGAAATCTGGTGCAAGTTGACATTCCCTTTTCAAGAATGTTAAGAATGTTAACCGATATTATGGGATCTGCTCATATAAACTAACCATCTTGAACTTTTTGACCAAAGGGCAAGGGGCAACTTTTGGCTGATCTGGCCGCGATTTTGCCGATAGTTTACAAGGCCTACAGTAACGTCAAGACCATGGCTCGATGACGGCATGAATGAAAATGTCGTCATTGTGGTAATGACGTCACAAACGCGCGCCAAACTGTACTCGCTTTGAAAAAATCGGTCATTTCAATGCTATTTTGAAACTTTATTCGTAATTTTCAACACTTTTACATATTACAACTAATTTCATATTTTGCACGCACGATAAACATTCATTTTTTCAACCCTACACGAAAACTTGTTTGGAACTTGTAAACAATGTGTGTTCTGGAGACCCATTTGTATGTTCTTTATGACATACAACCAAGATTAATTGATATTTGAAACATAACGGAGTCGCCTGAGATACTAAGTATAGAATCGAAGATTTGTCATCACGTATAACGATTAACCTCTCGTATGCATAATAGATAATTGAAATAGTAATATGTTTGAAGTATTCATTAATTATAATTTCGACAGCTCAGTTCCATTATTTCACCTTTCCTAGATAAATGGTGGTTGAATTTCCTCCTATAGACATGTTGACGTTGCTTGGGGTACACATAACAATCGGGCGTAAGGATACTGCACCGTGTTATAATTGGAAAGGAACATTATTTCACACGACAACATTATTCACAAGACACTTAAACTCGACAGAAGGTATAGCCAAGGTCAAAGATTTTGAAAAGTAGGACAAACTTCTAGGTCAAGGTCAACTAGATGACAATGATCTTCATGAGACAGGATAACTCATCATGGCAAATATTCCCTGCAAATTTTATGGCAATCAATATTGAAGAACTACCAAACCGTTAATCATTCTCAAAGTCCACGGACAGATACAAAATTGTGTAAATTTCAAAAAGAAACTGTTGTGAACCATGAAATACTGGAAAAGTCCGAGGTGAGACTAGGTGCCCGGGAAGAGTAAGCGTCTCCTGTCTGCATGCATCACCCGTTACAGCAGTTCTCAGGAGACATGTCAAAATCAAGAGTTTTGGTTTCCTTATTGTACACACGTAAGTTCAAAACTGGTATACAAAGTCATATTTGGTGTTCACTGAACAGGTCATTTAGTCGCGTTCCAGAATATCATCAATCATTCTAGAAAGAGACACATCAAATTTTCGTACAAGATCCCAATAGCGACCGCAGAACTTCTTCAGTGACGATTTCAGACGTTCTTTAACATATCCCTGCATTAGCAACTTAGTGGCCAGTCGTTTGGCCCTTGGAATAAAACCGTCGTATAGAGAACAGGCTCTTGCGTACCTTATAAGTTGAGATATAACTCCATAGGCAGGTGAGGACGGGATATTGCTGCAAAGAAACGGAAAGTTAGTTATTTGGAAGTTAAAATCTTTACGTTTGTCATATAAGTTAAAAATATATCAAGATACGAAACAGAATTATTGCTCTCGGTTGTCTCTTTTATATCAAGTTCATGGGGATAGATTTCAAGTATGTAATCCTTAAAGTTAGGATTATTGATTGACAATACGACGTCTATATATCTATACGTAAAATTAAACTGAGATGCAAGGCTTTCTCTGCCTGTGGAGAGCATGTTTTGAATAAATTCCGCCTCATTCGAATATAAGAAAATGTCAGCAAGAAGAGGGGCGCAGGTAGTTCCCATGGGAATGCCAATGATTTGCTGAAAAATGTTCCCTCCAAACACCACGAAAATATTGTGTATTAAAATTCCAGCAGTTTGATGATTTGATCTTCGGTATACTTGTGTTTTGAATCAGAGTGTTCTTTTACAAAATATGTATCTTCCCGCCAAATGACAAGATATTTATATCTACAATTTCCATTTTTATGGAAAAAAGAATTGCGAATAATTGAAGCAAGTCTGTTTTTGAGCTTTTGATGCGGAATTGTAGTGCAGACCGTGGAGAAGGAAAAAAAATTTGGTGCTGAAAATATTATTAAATTTCGGAGATTTTAAATTCTCTAAAAGTTCCCCGCAGAGGGTTTGACTTAAGTGTTATTATACCTTTTTCCTGATGTTATGTGGCTTTGACACTTTCTACAGTGTTTATTCACATTCATTTATATATACAGTGTTGAATTATTGTTGTTTCGTCTGTGTGTAAGGACATTCGCGGCGAGTGTGGCTAGCCAAACAGGGGACGCTCACTCCTCCCGGGCGCCTGGTCTCACCTCTGAATTTCAGGGGTCCGTGAATGTCCACTGTGGTACATTGTTGTTAGTGCCATAGTCATGTGACACCAGTTACTTTCGTATTTTGCATGAATGTCACACTTATTCCCTTTGCAGTGTGGAGCTCGTGAAAAAGTTCCCCGCGGAGGGTTTGACTTAATTGTTATTATACCTTTTTCCTGATGTTATGTGGCTTTGACACTTTCTATACAGTGTTTATTCACATTCATTTATATATACAGTGTTGAATTATTGTTGTTTCGTCTGTGTGTAAGGACATTCGCGGCGGGTGTGGCTAGCCAAACAGGGGACTCCCACTCCTCCCGGGCGCCTGGTCTCACTTCTGAATTTCAGGGGTCCGTGAATGTCCACTGTGGTACATTGTTGTTAGTGCCATAGTCATGTGACACCAGTTACTTTCGTATTTTGCATTAAAATTCATTAGGATCCACATCTGATTTATTCCACTTCTTGAGTATGCGGTATCACAGTAAATTTGAAGATCATGCTTGATGTGTGTCAATATCTTCGTTAGCAATATGGCTAGATATATGGCAATGTGATATATATTATTGATGTTATAAGCACTTTTGTGAAAGTGCGATTCTTACCACACAGACGGACAGACAGACGCCGGACAAAGTGATGCCTATGTGCCGATATGCTTCGCAAGCGACAGAAAAATGTAAATCTAAAATTAAGTTAACTTAGCCCGCCTCCTTTGTCAACCGATTATTAATTATATAAATAAACGTATATGTATGATATTACTCATCTCGAGACAGAATTATGTATCACGTTTTGCTCTGAAGTAGAAGACTGATAGATCTGGTCTTCGTAACATGACAAAATTGTCAGATTTAAATGAAAGTACAGAAACACTGAGGTTTTGTCAGAAGTCAATCTGATTATCAATTATGTTTCAAGGTGGCGGATCGATACCAACAAGGATATATGTAATGTCACACACTCGGTAAAAAATTATGTCGTTACGGGGCATAGTCGTCCAGTTTCCAATAATTGTGACCTGCTGTCGGGCACCCACGCCATGGAAATCTAGGGGTCTGAGCCTGCTGAGGGGCGATCTCCTTCTCTGATGGAAAGAAGAAAGACGGATTGAACATGATGATTACGCCGCCATTGGCCAAACAGTTAGCGCGTGTGACTAGTGTTTCTTTCTGCAAATTTATATTTATACAGCATGGTATTGTAAATGTAAGGCAGGATCCGGGGTTGTATGCTGTTGTGCTCACATTAGCAGCGCGATATGGTATCCGTCTTATGCGCGGCACAAAGAGAGTGATGTGCGAAACGTCAAGGACTGGTCGCAGAATTTGGAAGATGCCGCGAGAGTAATTGACGAGTCTGAAAGCGAGGGGGAAGCAATAAATAATTTACTGCTACTTTGTCTTTATGTGGTCATTCCGTAAAGATTTACGGAAAATAGTATCACAATGTAACTTATTTCAGTTATGTACAAGAAACAAGACAGAACAAAATCAAAATGTCCCCAATCATTCGACCCGGGGCATAAAAATGAATGATCAGCATGTCAAGTGATGTTGTCAGATCCAATATTCCTATCTGTAATTAGACTGTGTGCTTTATTTTTTGTGTCCAAATATTTCTCTTAACGTTGTTAAATTCATATAACATGTACATGTCATGTATCGCATGAGTACAAAGCCGTTTTCGTGCCATTTTAAAGAAGAAAAAACTATTTTTCTATCTCGTTCGAATGAGAAAAAATCTTGTTCGAACGAGAAATTATCTCGTTCGAACGAGAAACTATCATATACCATAGTATGCAGTGCAAGTAAATTTTAACCGATAAAAAGAAATGTAATATCGTACATCTATAAATCTTTTGATATTTTCTAACAATTTTTTTGGTAGCAGATGCTTGTTCGTTTAAATAATTACATAAACAAGAACTATATTTGGTCGTGATTTGCCTGAATTTAGTTGAAATACAATATACGTATTATTTCAGTCTATCAAATGGCAGATCTCAAATATGTTTGATTTGGAATTTCATCTCCTTCCTTTTATTTTTACGCTTTAAGCCACTGGAATTAACTTAACTGGGCTCGGTAACCTCACCATTCATATCAATCTTTAATGAAATTATAATGCATGATTATAAGTGTTTTACTGCATATCAGTAAGTACTATTCAGTTTACATTTCAATTCTGAAATTTATAAATCATAATTAATAGCTATTATAATACTTTTAATTAGAAGGGGATAGCAGAATATCTCTGATGGCATAATACACCCCCCCCCCCTTTCTTTTTCCTCACATTCATTTTATTCTTCGCGATGAAATGAATTATACTTAAACATAAGTATTTCCTTTCTATTGAATGATAAGCTGTGTGTTTAAGAATAAACATGCATAAGTACATTATGTGTGTAAGTGTGAAGTGGACTTAGATTTATATGAATTGAAATGTATGCAATTCTGCATATATTAATAAAAGTATTACAGTATGTATCAATTGAAATAATTCCTAATCATACTTTTCTTAAATAACCAAACATCTTAATGTATAAATAATAGTTTCTTGTTCGAACGAGATGTTTTCTCGTCCGAACGATATAATTTTCTCGTTTAAACGAGATACTTTCTCATTCGAACGAGATTTTTTCTCGTCCAAACGATATTTTTTCTCGTCCGAACGAGATAATTTTCTCGTTTAAACGAGATACTTTCTCATTCGAACGAGATTTTTTCTCGTCCGAACGAGATAATTTTCTCGTTTAAATGAGATACTTTCTCATTCGAACGAGATAATTTTCTCTTGAAATTAATGTACTCCTTTAATATTCACTTCAACACTAATTGATCTGTGAACGCATAAGCGAAGCGTCAATTGGCACCGGCATGATGTTGTAGGCAAAACTTTCAAATATTACATTTTTGTTTATCTTTGAAACAATGCATTCGATGTTAAGTAAACATATAAGATAAAATTATAAAGGTATAAAACTTAATTGTGCACACAGAAAAGGCAGGCGAAAGCGCATGGTCTGCACTTCGACCGATAATCACCCGAATGAGTCCGACATAATAGAATGATACGATCTCTCTGTATATTAATGTTGTTTTACGATTAATTGCATTAATGTTTAACGTATTGTCAAAAATGGAGCTGACGGTGAACCAGCTCTTTTAAATAAATTTCTTTTTCAACAGTTTTATATACAATGCCAAAGACGCGTCCCGCATTAATATCGGTGTACTGGCGGATCCAGACGGGGTGTCTGTGGTTTTGACATCCTCTTTGTCGGAAATATTTACTAATAACAGTCATTCTTGGCAGTTCTCGAACTTGAAGGCAGCCCAATTTTATCGTCACATGGACCAAAATTGGTTTGCCACTTCCCCGCCGTTGAAATTTTACCGATCCTACCCTCCAGATGTATAGAAATTTGACTAACCTTAATGAAATGACAGATTTTATATGCTAGCATTTATGCATATTATTTTATAGTCTAATTTATCACGTCGACTTTGGCTGCTGTTTTCAACGTGTTAATGGAGAAGTAGAAAGCATGCTCTATATTTCTGCAATATATGTATATGTGTGTGTGTGTGTGGGGGTGTGTGTGTGTGTGTGTGTGTGTAGGTGTGTGTGTGTGTGTGTGTGTGTAGGTATGTGTGTGTATTTACTTCTTTGACTTGAATAGTTGAAGTGGAAGACGGGCACCTGGTCTCGCCTCAATTCAAAATATGAGGTTCGCATTGGCCTGAATATGACACGATACACGATATTGTCTTTTTAAACCTGAACCCCGTCCTCTCTAACTGTTAGTCGGGACTCCTGCAGATTAAGGGTCTGAGCTCGCTTCTCTACTGGCAGAGCAATGCTTCCTCATTTTTATGTCGCTTTATATATTTTTAATACTATGCTTTTTTCCTGCATTATGTTTTTTATGACCTCTATACTTGAGACAATAGTTGACCCTAAGCTTGATCTCTATATGGTTGAATATTTATACTTTCAAATATGAGTCATTTGATTATTCTGCCTATAAACCATTCAACCTCACCAATTGAATGAATATTGTGATATCAAATATATGTCCTAAGTCGGTATCATATTTGCACTATAATCGAATATTTTTGTGATGTCCTAATTTGTTT
Source organism: Pteria penguin (assembly GCA_035048485.1). Taxonomy (NCBI): domain Eukaryota; kingdom Metazoa; phylum Mollusca; class Bivalvia; order Pterioida; family Pteriidae; genus Pteria; species Pteria penguin. Next base: position 194,962 of record CM068580.1, read on the forward strand.
TTTCGTTGTCGTTGTGCTGACATGTGCCATGGACATCGAGATATGGCTAACCAGTCGGTATTTCGTAGTTTACTTTTAACTGAAGCAGATTTTATTTTGTTTCTTTCTCACTTTATCATTATTATTGTTGATATTTTGCAGAGAAAAAGGTAAGCAGATTCCTCAAATTATTAAATAAAAAACATCATCGTCTCCACATTCAAAGGACAACAGCTATAACAGGTTCCATGATGTCATCTACAATAAAATAGGGAAAAACTGAAAGTATATACATCAAGAAGAATCAATATTGTAAATGACTTTACTAATTCAAGAATCAATGAAGAAATTTGGGCAGCGAACTACAAACAAGCAAAATGTAGCTGACGCCCTATATCACCGCATAATTAGACTAGTGCTTTGTATATAGCTTTCTTTTCTCATATTTCTATTCATGTAGTTTTTTATATTGTTTTGTCCTGAGGAAGGGTCAGATCGCCTCGAAATGTAAAGATGATGGATAAATCCAAACCACAAGTCCAAAAATCATGAAACCATAGGACATACAAAATCAGTAAAAATGTATAACAAATGGAAAATAACAAAATATGTCTACTTGAAGAGCATATGTGAACCCCTGTGATGGAGTGAGATCAGGTGCCCGGGGAGAGTGAGCATCTCCTGCTTGCTAGCAACACCCGTCACATATACCCAGTAGAAAGAGTCAAATCCCACTCCATATGTATTTATATATGGAGAAGTCGAAGAAGGTAACCTTTTAGTATAGAAATTTGACCATATTGTTTTTTTTTTTTATTATTTTAGTGTCGTTTGTCGCTTTCTTGTGCTTTTATATTTACATTCAAAATGTCGGATCAACCGTGGGTCAATGCAGATCGCTAAAGAATTAAAGAGGTCAAATACAGAAGCACAAGAAAGCGACAAACGACACTAAAATAAAAAAATATGGTTAAATTTTCGAGGCGAAATACATATATATATAATTCTATTTTGTTTTTTTAATTTTTACTTGTAATTTTATTTTGGTTTTATTTCATTTAAATATGATTTATATTTGTGATATGTGTGATGTCCTCAGACTCCCATCATATGGTATTTATATTAGTCGATTGGTTCGGTTCGCTAGAGTCTGTACAAATATTTTTGATTTTCACGCAAAAGAATCACAGATTACTTCTTACTCAGCGTTGTATATATCATAAACTTTAATACTTTTGGTAAATTTTACAGATCTTATTCAAATATTTTATCTAAATTTTCGGATATGTGACTTTTCAACAATACGTAAACCGGTTAACCACACTATCTTTTATGTTATTTCAAAATTAAAATATATACTTTTTTTACATTTTATTAACTGCATATAAACCCATTTACAGTGTTAGACAGTATCCCGGGTCAGGATAAAATCGATAACAAAATATATGCTTATTTCATATACAGGATACATATATTAATGCCTAAATACAACGTGTAAGTACATATAAGTATATTTTCCTGTACACCGATATAACACATTTTAAAAGTAGGTGTTGAGATTACATTCGTCTATGCATTACAGAATTTACCTATGTATGCGATTACTTGCATTCATTTACAATTAAGCTCGTGTGGATTTGCAAACATAAATATGTACATCATACATGTCGATATACAACTATACTTTTCATGTATTCAATCATATTCATTTATGCATATATATTTAAAAGACTGTACCCTTGCACATTGAGATACACATACACATGCAGACATATAGAAATCACACAGATATGTGCATATGCAAAAAACATATACACATGCATGCATATACATACATACACAAATACATACATAGACACATGCAGACAAAACTAGACACATACATATCCACATACTCAAATACATATATACATATGAACATTCGCATACATGTATCTATGTTGTTATACGTATAGATATACATATATATACCCGTATGCACACATGAACACACATGTATGCATATACATACATACACAAATACATACTTTAAAAATACATGAAAACAAAAAATTTCACAGGCGTACCTGCATAAATATGTATACATACATATATACATTCATTCATATACATTTGTATATAAAGAGCTATGTAAACATAAGATTAATAAGAGTTTGTGAAGAACTGTAGACCAATTTCCCGTTTGCTTTTTTTATTTATTTATTATTATTATTTTCTTTTTATTAACAAATGCCTGTTTACATATATCCCGCAAGATCCAGGCTATCTGCGGTGCTCTATTCATATGATTGTCTTATACTCAATACATTACAATAACCAGACATGAATTAAACCGTTATGAGTTTTGTCAACCTTTCTGTAAAAATGTGTTTCCTGTTAATAGTAGTACCCCATGAATGTATAAATCAATCCCCGATATATCTTCCCCTCCTGGATATGAACATTAATACAGTTATTTGGTGATGCGCGCGGTGTTGACAGCGTATTAAGAAAATAGGAATTCTTAACCAATGTACATGCAAGGTAAGTAAAGGTATTTAAAATGTAGCATTATGCATTATTGTAGATTTTAGTGAAAAAGAAAATATGTTATATTTTATATAAGTTATAAGCATATTTGCCCAGGTGATTGATAAATCAGAATTTAATACATATATGCTATATACTATAGATCACAATAAAGTAACAGGTGTCTGGCCTAGATGCAACAGTGCAAGACGTGGCATTGACTTTCTATTTATAGATATGGGGAAAACCAGTTCTGGATGACTTTTTATTTTAAGTTTGGTGAATCCAAATTGTATGTCAGTGCATACATGTATATGCAGTAGTATCATTTATTCATAAGAAATTTGTGATAGTATTAAAATGAAATATTGAATAACTATTGTTATCAATAAATTTGTAAAATATTATATGTGTTGTTTACTATTTTCAGACATATATGGTGTGTATGGAGTGCAGCACTGGTGGCCTTGTTTATTAAAATATATACTTATATCTCACTCTATAGTATGTTGTGAATTTTCATTACTACAACATTAATGGTTAGGTCCATTAATAAGGGTCAACTCTCTCTCTCTTCATTGCTTCTGTAATAACCCGAAATATAAACTTGCACTTCACTGTGAGAAAAGTTTGTGGATTATCCTAAATTGAGGAGTATCTTCCTCATGCACATCTCTGTCCTTAGATTAGTGGGGTTTTCTTGACTCCTAAATTTGTGTCAGTTTGGCAATTGATATGTTCTTCAAATATATACACTATGGATTTCCACAGCTTTGACCTTGATTATCACTGGAGAACATAAATTTGCGTATGGTTGCACTAAATCGTATGCGTATATATCTGAATAATATAACGTATTTTATGTGCCCTTGTAGGAAACATTTCTATCAATTAATTCATGCCGGATTTTCCATGCCAACTGTTGTACAATTTGTTTATATGAGGCATTTACGTTATCAATGAATAGCGTGATTAGCAGTCTGGTTAAAATTATATCTATATTCCGCTTCTCTGTTTGTCCCATTGAGGATAAATATCTGGCGAAGCCCATTGCAGATAAAGATGTGACGAAATCCCGTAAGAGGCCATGTTCTGGTGAACTGTTATTTTCAGTGGTTACAAATTCCAAGGAATGAATTAAACATCCTCAGCGTTTTTATGTTTCACTTCGTGTAAGCGTGACATACAAGGTAGTTTTTGAATAGTGTATGTTACATATTGGGTCATTTACACCTGCCTAGCAGAGTCATTGATTAGCTATGGAAAATAATGGTATCGGTGACTGATTGTAACGTCATCAGAGTTCACCGGAACATAACCTCTTACGAGGTGTCGCACGATCTTTATCCTCAATGGGGCAAAAAGAGAAGCGGAATAAAATATGGTATTAATCAGATTGCGTGATTAGCAGCAATTTGAAAAACAACAAAATTAACACTAGTTTGTATAAGATTTCTCGTTTTCGTCCCTGCCCTATGTACATAAATACCATAGTTTGATCTATAGCTGTGCGTCCTGGCAACATTTTCATGAACTGACAATTACTTAATATATCGAAAAAGAAAAAATGAAACCATTATCTCATTTGAAGTCTGGAAAAAAATATATATATATACCTCGATTTTCGATTCTTTCTTTCCGAATTGATTCACGGTGCTAAAGTATTGATAATGGGGAGAATGTCTAGAATATGCTAGTCTCACGGACGCCGAAAACATAACTTCTTTAGAATTAATGCTTAAGCAAATTGCTAATTTTTCTATTGTTTAGAAAAAATATTGTCGATGATTCTTCTTCAGTAAATTTCAAATGCTAATCATACCGAATGCATGATGGAATAACTGGAAGTCATTTTTTCTATTCCATTAATACCATGATAGAAGACAGAATACATTTTACAGCGCATTAAGAGCTTTTTGGAGGTAGTTTCCGGAAGCCTGAAAAGAATATTACTCTCCATTATGAAGCCTTTGAGACAGAAAAAGAAGTTAGCAATACCTTTATGACCGATTCTTATCAAAAATATCTACTCACACCCGTAAAACCCCTCTTTGGCTCAGAACCACTTTTTGCAACGCTTCAGATTTATTTCGAACTGCCCCTTTGGGGAAGCCTATTTTTAGAAACAAAATTTATAGGGGAAGTTATTTTAATAACCTGTGATTCCTTGGAAATCCCCTATGTAAATAAAGGAAAGAAAAGGAAAAAAAGAATTAGAGAGTGAAAAAGTGAAAGTAGATGAGAAAGCACTCGATCAAACATTGTCTTGGTGTAAATAAATTAACACACCTCTAAGAAAGAGGAGATCCCGTATGGTAATCCCATTCCCGCTCCCCTTCTGTATGCAAAATAGTGAAAATCATTGTAGAAATGTCATTGACCGACTCGTAATAATGAAAGGAAATAATGGATGAATATACAGTACAGAGCAACCGTTGAATGTTAGAAATGTAGCTTATAAAGCTGAGGATTGGATGTCGTGTGTATCACGAATACGTTTTACAGTGTAGCCTCACTCGCGTAAATGCCGTTAAAAGTTGTCCCAAATTGTATGTCTTCCGTGGCACCATGGATAAGATGCTGTACTGGAAAGCTGGTAGACCCAAGTGCGAATCTCGGTCGGCATATATTTTTTTCATGATATAATTTAAATATTCTATTATTGTGTTTACGCTTCATTATCCTTTTTAAAGTATTTTATTATAATTATTAAAGTTGTATACCCTACAATTCTGTATAATTTCAAAAATTAGAGCATGTAAAACAAAAACTGTATTTTTCTCGTATGGCTGAAGTTATTAACTTTGTGTAAATAACATCTTTTGTTGCTTCAAACCCTCGGAGATATCAAAATAAAAAGAAAATACTTCGTAAATAAAGTGGGTATTCCATAAATACAACCATGACCTGACTTCGCACATGCGCAGTTTAATTAAAACAAATACGATGAAGGGAGACTCCAAAAGATATCGATTTCAGTAAATACTAACTTTAGCAGACTTGAATACAGATTTTTAAAGTTACTCGTCAAGTTTATTTACCTCGCCCTCCACCAGTGTCCGTGATGCGGCGGCTTCCGAATTAGATCACGTGATAAGTTGCTGGTAAACATTCTGTTTACAAACATCGCGATTTAGACAGCCATATCTCACTTAATACGACGAATTTGATCCCAATATTTGCAAGGGTCCTTTTTTAATATGTTTTAGGCTTATTTATATATTCAAAATAATTTTGAATAAATCAACCCATAATATGCATTCTACTAGCGAACATAGGGTATACAGCTTTAATCCTTTTTTTAAGATAACAAAGAGGTACTAACATGTTGATTTGGTAGCAATATAAACACATGTTTTCATGTGGTGGAATCACTCGATTACGTGTGGAGAGATCACTCCACCACGTGAGGGGGAACACTCCACCACCTGAAAGGGGGATCACTCCACCACGTGTGGGGGATCATTCCATCACTGAAGGAGGAACCACCACGTGTGTGAGGGGTTGGTTGTCACTCCGCCACGTGAGGGGGGATCTCTCCACAACATATTATATTAGGGTTTTTTTTATTTTTTGTTAAATTTAATCAACAAATATACATGTAACCCACATGGTACAGGAAGGAAAAGTAAACCAAACAAAATGTGGGAAAAATAAAGAGAACTAAATAAAAGGAAAAAGTAATAATATCGTATGAAAATATCATACACGAACCAAGGGAAAATAAGGCTTAATGATATATACATATGTACATATAGCATGACAATCATTTATTATAACATTTTGGGGGAAAGCCAATTTCAACAAGCCGGTGTGGCCTAGTGGATAAGGTGTTCGACTCGTGATCTAGAGGTACTGGGTTTGACACGTCGGATGGGTCTGTTGCAAAGGTCAAAATTTTTATGCCCCACATCAGGCAGATGCCCTCACTAACCAAAATGTCATCCAGATATCTGCAAGTTTATTAAATTTGTCAATGAGATCAAAACGTTTTGATTTTTGAATAGAAACCATAAAATCCCTCTCATAACAATAAAGAAATAAATCTGCTATCAGAGGCGCGCAGTTAGTACCCATAGGAATCCCAACTATTTGTTGATATATCTTGCCATCAAATTGCACAAAAAAATTATTCATGAGAAAATCTAGTGCTTTACATAATTCCTTGCAGTCCAGTATTTTTATGAAGTATATTGTTCGTTGGAAAAGAATCCGGAGTTATTGGAAGTACATATGTACGTTTCAGATTCTCTGTGAAAACATCATTGTATAAGAGACAGCAATTTGCTTTTAATCAAATCATGAGGCAAAGATGTATAAAGTGTAGAAAAATCAAATGTAGAAATTTGAGTCGCTTTGAAATTTAGTGAAAGAAGTTTGTCTATAACTTCATGAGAATTTTTAATCGACCAAAAGTAATTGATGTTACTATTATGAAATGCGAGATCACAATATTTGATAATATAATCTTTTATAGCATTTAGAGCAGACGTAATATGCTTCGATAGTACCGTAGTAGAGCAGTGGCTAGAATTAGATATGAAACGTGATTTATATGGACCTTTATGTAGTTTTGGGAACCAATATATGGTTGGTATATCAGATTTATCAGTTTTAATTTTGAAGTCGGACATGGTCATGAGGTGATCGTGCAAGGTGCTGTCTCTTGAGGTAGGGCATTCCACATATGTATGAGTGGAGTTTAATTCGTTTTTAAGTACTTCAATATAATATAGTTTTCAAACAACTATTCTGTTATTACCTGCTTTATCAGCAAGAACAAAGACATATTTAGCATGTAAGTCAGCTATCTTCTTTTAATAGAATTTGCCGTCAGTGTATTAGGCTGTTGAAATAAATGCGGATTTTCCGTAAAGTTCTTAATACGGATATCGACAATTCTTAAAATCTCGTATTTCCAATCATTAAGGGCAAGAATCAATCAATCAATTAATCAATTAGTTGGAGGATTTCTTTTGACAATATTAACAACAACAGTAATAACAACAACAACTATTGATGTTTTTTTATTCATTTATATTTTTGACAACAATAACAACAACAATAACAACAACAACATTATTAAATTATAATAAAAACAAAATGCATGTGTGGCAGGTACATTCGGGGAGAAAATCATAATTTGTTGACAATACCATTTAACAATTGCATCATTTCCCAACGTGTCTTGAGAGAAAAATGACTGTAATTATCTAAGAGGATATCCTTTGTATCTTTGTATGACATAAGATATACAATGGTGTCCACACACTGAGGAAAAGAGGTTCTGTATCTGTTTGTCGTTCCAGATCCAATTCTTGCAATGGTAATTTAGAAATGTTTTGATTCCAAGGTGAAGTGGGGTGGGTTTGGGGATAGTTATCATAATATTCAACGCTTCCGTCCTCGTCTATGTGTATAGCAATCCAGTGTTCTCCATTTTTGGTATTGCAGACCATGGAAAAGGGAGGTAATGCCACATATTGTAATTTGTTTCTGAGATATGTACCCAAATAATATGCCCCACCATCCCTTTTATTATTTTATCAATTTGCTTGTTGTTCATGTTTAAGGCGAGAAATCGAATATTTCGATTCTTGTCGATTTCTATGATTTTATCGAATTCTGCATTTACCACAACGTTGACCTGAGGTTGCCTCGATTTATCAAGTGAAAATGGTCCCCATACGAAAAGTCCGGTGTCAGATCAAATCCGTAGAGTGTGTATCCTTTTGAATGTTCGCTTTTATCGATGTTGTTTCCTTCGTCGTGATAAACCTTTCAAGTTCCTGAAAACAGACTCTCCAAACATCAATGTATAGTCCACGAGCGATGAGAGGTATTTCTGGTATTTGCTGGCCATTCGTATACAGTTCGATGTAGTTCTGCCTTGTCTTTATAACATCCAACGCTCGTCAGATGAGATGTCCTAGCCGATTGACCGTAACTGAGTAGGTTCTCCATGTATGCACAATAAACGTAGGTATTGCTGGAAGCGGTGACCACTTTGTCGTTGAGAGACATTTTGATATCACTAAATAATGAATGTGATGTTTGTACCGTTAGCATTAACGATTTGCACTTTCAGGTACAGATAGGTATTGTGTAGATCAATGTTATCGTCACCGGCTCCCGGAATCTGAAATTGTATATTGGTTCCGTCATAGAGGGAATACATCGGTTTGTCTTCGAGCCAATGTCTTGTTTTGACATTTGCCTGCGTCGGTAGGACGACAAACAGATCTAACTCACTTTTCATGCATATGCATGATTGCAAGTGGACTAGAGACATTACAACTCGTCGAAAATGTCTTTTTCGTTTCTTTTGTGTGACGTCTCCTCTTCTTAGAAGGATGTGTTGATTTTATTGGGAGTGAGCGTTTCCTATTTATAGATTTTGGTTCCTTCCCACTTACCATTTGCAAACCAAATATTTACACGTGTTTGTGCGCATCTTTTTCATTCTTCGATTGGCAGAATACCTTTGCACCACTTTTCACTAGGGGGACGTTTGATTTCAACAGACCGTAAAACATGCTACCAATATCATGACCGCTTTGTATCCTTGCGCGGCGAAATTCAGATAATAGGATTCCGACTTGATGTTTTGCCTCTCATCGCAGATTTATTTCTTTATTGTTATGAGAGGGATTTTATGGTTTATTCATACGAAGCTGAGTTCATTCAGTCTTTGCTTTCGCAAGGAAAAAAACAATTGGCTCTTGGCTTCAATTTTACTTACAGATATATAGATGACTTGCTTTCAATTAATAATCCTTCATTCGCGGATTACCTTAGCATCATCTATCCAAGTGAACTGGAGGTCAAAGAAACCACAGAAACTAGTAATTCTACTTCGTATTTAGATATTATGTTGTCTTTCGACATTAATGGTCAATTGAACACCTCACTCTATGACAAACGTGACGATTTCAATTTCGCTATCACAAACTTTCCTTTCATAAGTAGCAACATTCCATCATCGCCCGCATACGGCGTATTCATATCTCAGTTAATACGTTATTCCAGAGCATGTTCAAATTACAATGACTTTGTTCTGAGGGCTAGGCGACTTTCAGTTAAGCTGCTCAACCAGGGTTATATATGTGCTAGACTAGCATCGTCACTGAGGAAGTTCTACGGTCGTTACGAGACTCTTATTACTCCATATGATATCTCGTTATCCAGACTTTTAAATGATATTCTGGACTGAGACCGATTCCGATCACTTTACACAGATTTGACACCTTGACTACCTACTTCGACTTCTCCATATATAGGTACATATGGAATTCACACGATTTGACTCTTTCTACGGGGTATATGTGACGGGTGTTGCTAGCAAGCAGGAGATGCTCACTCTCCCCGGGCACCTGATCTCACTCCATCACAGGGGTTCACATATGCTCTTCAAGTAGACATATTTTGTTATTTTCCATTTTTTTTTCATTTTCACTGATTTTGTATGTCCTATGGTTTCATGATTTTTGGATTTGTGGTTTGGATTTATCCATCATCTTTACATTCTATTCAAAAATCAAAACGCTTTGACCTCATTGACACATTTAATAATACTTGCAGATATATGGATGACATTTTGGTTATCGACAACCCTGAGTTCGAACAATTTATATCAGAAATATATCCACCACAGCTCACATTGAATAAAGCTAATACTTGAGATAAATCTACACCTTTCTTAGATTTAAACATCAAAATTATCAACCACCTAATATATACTAATATTTATGATAAACGTGAGGATTTTGGATTTCCTATTGTAAATTTCCCTTACTTGGATGGTGATGTCCCTCAATTCCCATCATATGGTATCTATATATCTCAATTAGTTCGATTTGTCAGAGGCTGCACCGATGTTTTGGACTTTCATAAACGAAATTTACAAATTACTACTAAACGTGTAACTCAGGGTTACAGATATCACAAGCTAAGAAAACATTCGGCAAATTCTTCAGATCTTATTCAGAACTTCTATCTAAATTTGGAAATATTTCTTTTCAACAGTATGTATGTATGTATCCAATTGTATTTCCCATCCTAATTTTTACGGTGATGTCGTATATAGACTAAGGAAAATAAAAGGCTCCGATAACGTTATTTTATCATGTAATAAAATAGTCAAACTTCTTCTAAATAGAGAATATGATATTGAGATCATCAAAAAGACTATAGGACTTGTATTTGGCCCCTCTACAGCCTTATGCAGACTTTTACTTGAACGTTGCACGCTGACTAATAGGGCGATGGGGACTATATGACGGGCCTTGTCCAAACCTCTTTCAGAGGAGATATGGTCCTGAACCTCGTCCCCTCTGACTGTTAGTCGGGACTCCTACAGATCTAGGGTCTTAGTTCATTTTCAGACTGGCAGAGCACGGTTTATCATGTTGATGTCTCATATATTTTTATACCATTGTGTGTTTTACAAAACCTTACGTGTTTATATTTTTATGACCTCAATATGCTTAAGACCACAATATGCGATACCTGTTGACCCTTGTTCTTTACATGGAGGATTATTTATAATTTTTTAAATGTACGTCCTTTGATTGTTCTGCTGTTACGGTGAGTGGGAAGGTAGGCCCGTAAACCGGTTAACCACACCAATTGTTTGGCTTTTGTCAAATTAAATGTCCGTCCTAAGTCGGTATCGTAATTGCACTACAATAAAATATTTTTGTAATGTGTTATATGTTCTAGTATATTATTTATATTCGTGTATTGTATAGCTCCATGGTGACTTCTGCCACATAACTGAGCCAGTAACTCCTCTTTTTTCTTTTGTATTAATGGTCTATGACTGTGTGTTCACAGCAATATCGCTTTCTTTCTATTAATGCCACCATGTTATCATAGTAAGTGCGCCAAATGCAGATCAAATAGTACTACTTATAGATTACAACCCGGGTCTGCTTTTGCGAAAGTGTAGTGTTACCATCACCTTTCCATGTTCAAAAGGTACCACTTCGCCCGTATCTTTCGTAATCTGTATTTCAGGGGTCTCGAAATTATTCAGTTGAACTGGATGTTATTGGATTTTTTCGTAAGAGCGTGTGATCATATTGCAGGACTTTCCTTCGATAGGTACGTTCTCAGTAAAGGGACGCAAGTGTCTACCACTATGGTAGGCTGCACGATATAACGGTATACGTGCAGAGAATAAAACCCCTGATCTAAGTCACACACCCGAGATCCCTCGTTTTCTCCGAAGGGAATATTCAATACGTCAAATTCCAAGAAGGCAGAGAGAGAGATAGAAAGAGAGAGGAGGAAAGCTTAGTGCAAGTATTGGGTACTAATAGAAATAGTCACTTTATAAGTTGTGTCGTGAAAGGAAATTTTACTCTGCGGCTGAGTTTCTCAGATATCATTTTCCTTGCAGGTTCAGAGAATCTATCATAGTTTTTGGGGAGAAGAATAAAATCCTTTATTCAATACGACAGTGTAGGCGGCAGCAGTGTCGTCGTCCAGTACGTGTAAATCTATGTAATTGGTATTATCTCCTTTGTTGCACTAGGAATGAAAATATTGAATCTCAGTTAATCCCACAGTCCCACGATCCGGTTAAATCGATTGGATTTCTTATAAGGTCGACAAAAATGCGTGAAAAGTCACAGGAACGTGCAGAAAGTCGCCTTTGAAACAAGTGTAAAACGTCCCCTTTTGCATAAAAATGTTCAAAAACGCTACTTTTGTGGAAAAACGTCACCTTTTGGAAATACTTTAACATGGGATTGCCCATAGATTTGGTGAAAAAAGCAAAATTTGCAAAAAGTTTTTCTTTTGCACAAAAAGTTCCCCTTAAAAACCTACAAACAGTCGCGATTTCAAAAATAATGGCTGTTCAAAAACATGACTTTTGTCATGAAATAGAAAAGAGAAAACAGAAGACATCTGACGAAGCTGTATGACACAAATCACCAAGGACCTGCATACAAAAAAATGATAATAGTAGAATATACACGGAACGACATTACATATATTTGATTGTGCTGCGGTTACGATACCGATTTAGGACAGTCAATTGAAGTAACAAATGTCACTCAATTGGTGTGGTTAATCGGTTTACATGCGCCCACCTTTTCACTCACCACAAAAGCAGCACAATCAAAGGACACACATTTAAAACTTTAAAATGTGCAAAAATTCACCTTATTAACATCTTATTATCAACATGAGATTGACAAAATGTGCAAAAAGTAACATATTTGCAATACATCACTTTCAAAAACTCCCTTTTTAAAATGTAGAACGTCCCCTTTTGCACTAAAACCCTGATAAAAGTCGCCTTTGGTGGTTCTACCTCCCCCCCCCCAAACTTTCAGGTGATGGAGTGATCCTCCACGTGGTAGATTCATCCCCCTCACGTGGTGAAATGATCCCCACACGTGGTTGAGTGATTCCACCACATGAAATCATTTGTTCATTTTGCTACCAAATTGTTATGCATGTTAGTGCCTCTTTGTTATCTTAAAAAAGGAATGAGTATTATTCTGCCCTTGAATTATGCAGTAACCAAACCTGTCTTCAAATTCAAGATCTTTATTCCTTGAGTATACATGTCAGTATGTGTGTGTTAAATGGCTCTAAAATAATAAAAGCCATTCTTACAATAATGTTCAAATGATTGATTAGAAAATATTAGATACATTCAAAATTATTATAAGAATACAAGAAATATAAAATGATATAAAAATTCAACTTCAAATATTATTACTCAGATGATTCACCATACACAAATATCAACCACAAACACCAAATAGAAAACCCGAACAGCTTTCCATAGTTACAAATTTGAACAGAAATATTTCTTATATCGCAAAATTTATGAAACGACAAAACTTTACGTATATAATATGATATATATCTAAAGGATTAAACACATATTAATGTAAATTACATTCAAAATAGAAAGAAGAAAAGATATGACTAATGTATGGATGACTCTTTTAACATGTAAGCAAAACACTTAATGAATGCAATGACTGAACTCAAATTTCAAATAATAATGATGATGAATAAATTGTATTACTTACACTGTGACCTCGAATTAAATTTCCAAAAGCAAGAAACACGTGTGTTTAAAAAGATAATATGGCTGATTACTTTACAAAAAAATCAAGGAGGATAACTCTAGTATGGTGATTGAACTGTTCATTTAAAATTACGACAAAAACATGAAAATTGTAATTTAATAAATAAAATTACAATAAGGGGCAGCACAATCCCCGTCTGATGTTTATCTTAATAACATCACTAACATAAATTAATAATTTGAGTCAAGTATCAGACAACACGACTTCCGTCACTGGGCGAGTATATACAAAAAAGTACCATCTCGATAAGCGACACGTACTTCTACCTTACTGACCATCCCATCGCTGCTCGAAAAGACGTTCGCTATTATTCCCATTGGCCAATTATTGCGAACGTGTGTTCTTGTCTTTCAGTAGGAAGACATATCCAGGAGGGATGTTTTGTTGATTGTTATGACAGTTTCTTCGTGTTTGAAGCGTTAGAATGTACTGAGTTCTCCGCCGATGCCAAAACAGATCGGCAAGATGCTGAAGACGCTTCCACTGAGCCGTGTACATACTTTTATTATCAATAGGTAAGTCTGCCAATACTACATCCGGTTTTTAAGTCAGCAACAATGATGGACTGAGTGGAATGGGATCGGAACAATCTGACGATAACGGTGCAAGCGGCCTCGAGTTGACGATTGCTGATGCCTCTGCTAAAAAAGCCGTGAGAACTTTATGCGTAAGACCGCCATGAAGAATTTCCATCATTAAAGAATCGAGAATCCGTCTGGTCACTCCTATAGGAGGAATGTGGGGAATTAAAGATCCACGTTATCCCACTGTTGTATAGGATTTCCTTCATTTTGCCATCCTCCACATTGATTGTATCGATTTGCAGATCATCAGTGCCTTCAACAAAATTTTCACCTCTATCCGAACGAATCTGTTTAACATTACCACGGATCGCACCGAATCGTTTAAACGCATTAATGAACGACGCAGAGGTCATCTCTTCTATCACCTCAATATGAATCGCTCTGATTGTAAGGCATGTAAATAAAATTTCCCAGCGCTTCCAGGAAGCAGATCCTCCTCGTGTCCCGGATCGCTCTGAATCGTTTAAACGCATTAATGAACGACACAGAGGTAATTTCTTCTAACGCCTCAATATAAATCGCTGTGATGGAGGGGCATGTAAATAAAATTGCCCAGCGCTTTGAGTAAGCAGATCCTCTTAGTGTCCTACGAGTAATGACTGTCCATGGTCCGAAGGTATAGAGTCCTACATATGTGAATGGTGGACAGGGCAGCAAACGATCCTCCGGAAGATTTAACCATATTTTGGAATTGGAGCTTGCCACTCAGCTTTCCATACTTAAAGCATTTATGTATAACGGATAAGATTAAACTTTTACAGCCCTGTATTAATATCCCAGCGATTCTGACAGCACCAGCCGTGTAAAGCCTTCCTTGGTGCTTAACCATTTCGTGATAATGCTGGACAAGTATGATAGCTATATGATGACAAACGGGTAGGATTATTGGATTCCTTGGAAAGTGGTTTGTCCTTCAAGAGAAAACAGAAGACATCTAACAAAGCTGTATGACACAAATCAATAAGGACATGCACACAAAAATGATAATAGCAGAATATATACGGAACGACATTACAAAAATATTCGATTAAAGTGCGGTTACCATACTGACACCTTTTAAAATTTTTTAATAATCCTCCATATAGAGAACAAGGATCAACAGGTTTCTCAAGAAGAAAGAAGCACATGCGATTTTTTTCTTGTACGATTCCTCCTGCAATACCTTAGAAATCATTTTCTCTGCTTCACGATAGGCATCCACCGTTTTAGACCGACAACACAAATGCCAGCCAGAACAAATGTGTTCAGCAGTAAACGATTGCGCAATATACCGAACCTTACGATCGTCTCCGCAAGGCGCTTCCATTCTGAAAACCGTTCGAACCGATGAGATCATAGCAATGAATCAATGATTTCTGTTTTTAAATAAGACAACTCGTCGGATCTCCTTGTCGGATCAGTGGCTTAATAGATTCCCTTGCTGTGTCCAAGAGGTATGATGGACCTAACAACCACGAACTTTCCTGTAAGTTTTGAGGCGGCATTGGTCTTATACCTTGATCAGAAGGGTTCCTCTCTGTTGAGACCTAAGTATAAAATCGTTTGGACTGATTACAAATCTACCCTATCAATGGCTTGATAGATTCCCTTGCAGTGTTGCTCATCGTCCAAAAGGTATGATGGACCTAACAACCACGAACTTTCCTGTTAGTTTTGAGGCGCCATTGGTCTTATACCTTGATCAGCAGGGTTCCCCTTTGTTGAGACGTACGACCATTGTTCAGGGCGAATAACCTTCCTAATGAACATCGCTCTGTTCGTAACGTAAGTATAAAATCGTTTGGACTGGTTTCAAATGTACCCTAATATAACTTTACTATCAGTGTAAGAAAAAAGAGGAGTTACTGGCTCAGTTATGTGGCAGAAGTCACCATGGAGCTTTACAATACATGAATACAAATAATATACTAGAACATATAACACATTACAAAAATATTTGATTGTAGTGCAATTACGATACCGACTTAGGACGGTCATTTAATTTGACAAAAGCCAAACAATTGGTGTGGTTAACCGGTTTACGGGCCCACCTTCACACTCACCGTAACAGCAGAACAATCAAAGGACGTACATTTAAAAATTTATAAATAATCCTCCATGTAAAAAACAAGGGTCAACAGGTATCGCATATTGAGAGGCCATAAAAATATCAACACGTAAGGTATTGTAAAACACATAATGGTATAAAAATATATACGACATCAACATGATAAACCGTGCTCTGCCAGTCTGAAAGCGAGCTAAGACCCTAGATCTGTAGGAGTCCCGACTAACAGTCAGAGGGGACGAGGTTCAGGACCATGTCTCCTCTGAAAGAGGTTTGGACAAGGCCCGCCATATAGTCCCCACCGCCCTATTAGTCAGCGTGCAACGTTCAAGTAAAAGTCTGCATAAGGCTGTAGATGGGCCAAATACAAGACCTATAGTCTTTTTGATGATCTCAATATCATATTGTCTATTTAGAAGAAGTTTGACTATTTTATTACATGATATCGGAGCCTTTTACTTTCCTTAGTCTTTATACGAGATCACCGTAAAAATTAGGATGGGAAATACCATTGGATACATACTGTTGAAAAGAAATATTTCCAAATTTAGATAGAAGTTCTGAATAAGATCTGAAGAATTTGCCGAATGTTTTTCTTAGCTTGTGATATCTGTAACCCTGAGTTAAAAGTTTAGTAGTAATTTGTAAATTTCGTTTATGAAAGTCCAAAACATCGGTGCAGCCTCTGAAGAACATGGAGTTTGCCACCTCTACAGCCAACACTGCAGCACATAGTTCCAGTCTAGGAATAGAATGACCATGAAGAGGCGCAACTTTGGCCTTTCCTACTATGAAACCAAGATTCTTGTCAACAACAAGTTCTTATATACGCGACAGCGGAAATTGCCCTTTCAGATGCGTCAGATAACACATGAACTGTTCTGTCCTTGCAGTCGCTTAACGAAACAGGAACACATGTGCGCGGAATCCGAAGGTCTTCCAGATGGGTTAATGAACATTTCCAGTGCTCCCACTGTGCGTACTGATCTGCAGGCGATGGTTCGTCCCAGTCGACAGTTCATTGCATAAGTCATCTAAGAAGAATCTTTCCTTGTACAACAACTGGAGCGAGGAATCCAAGGGGATCGAAAATATTATTGACTGTTAAAATACCCCTTCTTCTATATGGCTTCTCTGTGGTTGTATCCTTGTAAAAGAATGTGTCAGACTTTAATTCCCAATTAAGACCTAATCTACGCTGAGTAGGCAGTTTATCTTTAGCCAAATCAAGTTCTTTCATGTCTTTTGCTAGATCATCGTGAGGGAATTTCTTCTCGATTGGAAGCTATCTTATGTAATGTAAAGATGATGGATAAATCCAAAGCACAAGTCCAAAAATCATAAAACCAGAGGACATACAAAATCAGTGAAAATGAAAAACATGGAAAATAACAAAATATGTCTACTTGAAGAGCATATGTGAACCCCTGTGATGGAGTGAGATCAGGTGCCCGGGGAGAGTGAGCATCTCCTGCTTGCTAGCAACATCCGTCACATATACCCAGTAGAAAGAGTCAGATCGTGTAAATTCCATATGTATTTATATATGGAGAAGTCGAAGTAGGTAACCTTCTAGTATAGAAGGTGTCAAATCTGTGTAAAATGATCGGAATCGGTCTCAGTCCAGAATATCATTTAAAAGTCTGGATAACGAGATATCATATGGAGTAATAAGAGTCTCGTAACGACCATAGAATTTCCTCAGTGACGTTGCTAGTCTAGCACATATATAACCCTGGTTGAGTAGCTTATCTGAAAGTCGCCTAGCCCTCAGAACAAAGTCATTGTAATTTGAACATGCTCTGGAATAACGTATTAACTGAAATATGAATACGCCGTATGCGGGCGATGATGGAATGTTGCTATTATGAAAGGAAGGGATGTGATAGCGAAACTGAAATCGTCACGTTTGTCATAGAGTGAGGTGTTCAATTTACAATTAAGGTCGAAAGACAACATAATATCTACATACGAAGTAGAATAAATACTTTCTGTGGTTTCTTTGACCTCAAGTTCATTTGGATAGATGATGCTAAGGTAATCCGCGAATGAAGGATTATTAATTGAAAGCAAGTCATTTATATATCTGTAAGTGAAATTGAATCCAAGAGCCAATTGTTTCTTTCCTTGCGAAAGCTAAGAGTGAATGAATTCAGCTTCGTATGCGTAAAGGAACATGTCAGCCAGAAGCGGAGCACAGTTAGTGCCCATTAGAATGCCGACAATTTGTTGATACTATCTGGCTATTGAGTTTTACCAAGACATGTCTCTGCGATGATAGTCCAGCCAAGACAGAGTTTCTGAGCATAAGGTAGATTTCTTTTTCCAATATTTTGGTCTAGCACATGATGAACTGCTGTGATGTCTCTTCCAAGGAGCAGGATAATCTGTGCATCTTCGTCCAAAGGTGGTATTTTTTTCGGCTATGTTACGAAGATGAGGATAAATAAAGCAATATCTGACGTAGGGATTTCGTCTCGAGTATCTGGAATATGATCACACTCTATAAAAGATGGCATGTCAATCCTCACATCACCCTGTAGAGCCTCCACCACAAAACCACTGACTGTCCGTCCAGACATTTGCAATCTGCCACTGCAGGAAGACATGACATAATTAGTGGCATCGCCATCAATGTCCCAAAGATCAAAGAATTCTGTTTCACAAGCGATCTTTTAGACTGATCATCGAAGGAATTTTTACTCCTCTCTCGGGCTGATTTCTAGGAAACACACACACTAGGAGTATTTTCGTACACGATTTCGCTCCAAATTTGCCGCCAAACACCTGAGAGCATTTACCAGTCACAGAAGTGGTTGGATTATCCTTCTCCCCGCCATCCGTCGACGAGAGCTTCTTCTCTACAAACCTGACGACGTGTAATGCTGAATGATGTCAATTGCTGCCACACTCTTCACAGAGAATCGTACTGGTTCAAATGCGTTATTTGTGTGTGAAGTTGATTAACAGCAACAGAAAAAAAAGTGTTTTTTTTTTTTCAGAAACTTCCTCCTGTCCTCAAGAGATTTCATTCGGAATGCCCTACACTTGTTTAACGAATGGTTGGTGTTATGAAGAGGACAAAGTTTTTCAGTCGCTGCTTAGTGAATTGGAGCCTGACTTTCTCGTATATCTACAGAATATTGTGGCTGGGTTATTCCAATTTTCCTGCTAGCGATATTTACAGTATTTCCCAGCCGACTTGTAGCTACAGTTGCTCTATCATGTTTGTTTGAAGAGGAATTGTAGGCAAAAATTGGATTATTTTTTGTGCAGCTTTGCTCTCTCACAAATTCAACAATAACCTTAAACGGAGGATATGACACATTGTGCTCTTTCATGTATTTCACTGCGGCGCCTGTCCATTTATCATGTATATTGTATAGTAGTTTGCTAACAATTGGCGTTACTCCTGTAGATGCATCAAAATACGCAAGTAGTGAATTATACTGATCATCCTCTTTCACTGCCTCAATTTAATCAAGGATATCAGACAAGTCGTACAGACTTGTAATTATAGTCTTTATTTGTCACAATGGAAAAGATTCAATTTTCTCTTTAGCGCCAGTTCTATCATATCGCTCGTCTTACACCTGTCAACTTCTGGAGAATCCTCTTTTGGTGTTGCTAGCATTTGATGCTTTCAAAATAATGACATGATTTTGAGAATTCGGACCAGACCACTTGATCATCAGATCTATATCCCCTTGTGGAGTAGTTTGCGGTTCACTCATAACTAATTTGAAGCTAGCCTTCAAAGTTGGGTAAAATTCCGATTTGTCATTGAAATTGGTTAGACGAGATAACATAAGGACCTTTTTAGTAGGAAACGAGTAAATCCAATGTTAACTTTTCTTCGGGGTTTATTCCAGGGATTGGACCTCTCAACGGAACGTATGCCGGTGTGGACGGGTTTAAGACTAGATCTCTTTTTTAATTCTTGGCGGAGAAATATGATATGGCACATCTGTAACCACATCAATTTTATCTGAATTAATTTGAGATACCTCCTCAACGTAAGCTCTAGTACGAGCGACAGAGTCCAGATGTTCGCACTCCAACATGCGACTATCTAATGAGCCATGAAGTGATTCCTGTCGCGATCCTTCCACACACTGAAAAGTTCCTGCCTCGACTTCTGCAGCAGCTGCGTCACGTTCCTTTGCTAAGAGACTAAGATCAGCCGCAAGAGTATCCGACTGTTTTTTAACTTTAGCTTGCTCCAAAGCTAGAGTAGCTTGTTCCTTCTGAATTTGAGCCTCTAATTCTGCATACTTCATACTTGGCAGCTTCTGCCTCTGCTTTTGATCTTGCTAACAGAGCTCAAAGTAGACCGAACAGATCTGCTAAATGCTTTAGATTTTTTTTAAGATGCAGCAGATTCTAGTTCTTGTTGGTCCTCTATATACATGGTAAGCTTCCTAAGTGTTGCATCTGCTAGAATTACATATCATCTTGAAACTGTTCTAAAGTATCGATACTGGCATTTCTAACGCGGTCGTTCTGGCATTTAACCCATCAATGTAATGCTCTAACTGTCCCAGGCAGGAATTATCATAATCATCGTTGTTTAAGGAAGACGCCATAAATAGTCAAAGTATTAATTTACACTAAGACTAATTGTTGTCACAACATAATAACATCAACACAATATGAATTCACTCTAACTGAATAAAGTTATATTAATATCCAAAGTGATGAGTGGCGTGAATTATCCAGGAGAGAGTAAACAAGAGTGTGTCGGTAAAACGGGCACTTCCTTATATAGGTGATAAATGCTCCACATCGTCTGTAGGGACTGTGTGGAGTATCCTCGGTATGGCGACGGGTTTTACACAACAAGTAATGCTATTCTAATTATATATTAAACAAATATGATAAACAAGCATATAATCATATACGCGTCACATATTTTCCCGGAAAACTTAAAATAGCTAAAATAAACATGATTTATAAAACAAGGGAAAATCAAATCCTGACAACTACATACATATTTTTATTTTACCTACTATCTCAAAGTTGTTTGAAAGACACACTGCGTCACAACTGCAGGATTACTGATTAAAACATAATTTACTTTTGAGCGCAAGCTGCATTCATGCCAAACAGCTCTTACCAAACTTACTGAAAATGGATAGCTGATATTGACAGTGGTAATGTAACAGTTGTAGTTCTACTAGACTTAAAAAGTTTTCGATCTTAACCACCAAATTCTTTTAAAGAAAATGAACTGTTATAACTTTCACAATACCAGATTAGATTGGTTTCAGTCCTATTTTTTATATATATTTCATTTCCAAGAAATGTCTTACTTGCCATCATTTAAGCTGCAAGTCCAATATTGAATCTTCGGTTAATGGAATACATTTAACATCAAATTAGACAAAGACATAGATTGAAATACTGCCAATGTTATATATGTCATCACTTGAGAAGCTAGAGGATGTGGGGCTCAATATGTCGGGGACACTTCTCAAACTTTGAAACAACGTTTTCAGAATCATTCCTATAAAATTCGTAATAATTCACGATGTAAATACCAGAATTTTCTTTATAACCACTTTTATAAATACCAACATAATATTAACAATGTGAAAATAACTCCAGTAGAAAATATCTCTAAATTACCAGGTGTTACGAAATCAGATGTTAAAGAACGACTTTTGGAAACCGAGCTCTACTGGATTAAACAACTACAAACCACATACCCTCTCGGTCTCAACGACCAAATATATCGACAAGGCAATATTTCTTCTCGTCAGAATAAGATCAATATTTTTACATTAAGACATAAAACTATAAGAAAACGTAGGTCACATGGTCGTCGCCGTAATCGTAACATCAGAAAACGTATTCGTTTAAATAGGTCATTAAACGATCTTCTATTTAGCTCAAAAAATAATGGCCGTCATGAACTTTTGCATGCACTATCCTCTATTCCGGTAAATAAATTGAAACCTATCCTGGACGAAGCTGATCTTCGAAGTTTACGCAATTCTGATTGATACAAACTCAATATGATTATTTTATTTTCATATAATAAACTCTTTCCTCGTATTCCGTCTCTTCCACCCAAGCAGCAATTTCTCAAAATTAAATTTATTAATAAAGACTTCGATCTACTTAACATTTCTAATATTTTCCGTGATCATAGAGTCACATCTAAAATCTAAAATCCCCCAATATTTTGAGAATTTAGAACCTCCACTTATTTGTTACCAGTACAAAAAGCCTATAAGAAATCTTATTTTAAATTATAATAAAGTTACATCTAACCCTGATGTTTCAGACTCTATTCCTTCGTCGTGTTCTTGTGAAAATTCTAAATATGTTTATAAACCGGCAGGTCATGTTATTACTGGTGACCTAAACTGTATTTCGGACAAGAAATTGCGCACCCTTTTTGGAAAAGGACCTAAATATAGGTTACCGTCCAGGATAGATTTCAATAAATGCCGTGACGTTATAGAAGATGCTTTAAATACATATTGTAAACGTTGGTGTAAAAAAGAATAGGTAAAGTTTCATGCTCTTAATGATTGGAAATACGAGATTTTAAGAATTGTCGATATCCGTATTAAGAACTTTACGGAAAATCCGCATTTATTTCAACAGCCTAATACATTGACGGCAAATTCTATTAAAAAGAAGTTAGCTGACTTACATGCTAAATATGTCTTTGTTCCTGCTGATAAAGCAGGTAATAACATAATAGTTGTTTGAAAACTATATTATATTGAAGTACTTAAAAACGATTAAACTCCACTCATACATATGTGGAAAGCACTACCTCAATAGACAGCACCTTGCACGATCACCTCACGACCATGTCCGACTTCAAAATTAAAACTGATAAAACTGATCTGCCAACCATATATTGGCTCCCAAAACTACATAAAAGTCCATATAAATCACGTTTCATATCTGATTCTAGCCACTGCTCTACTGCGGTACTATCGAAGCATATTACGTCTGCTCTAACTGCTATAACAGATCATATTATCAAATATTGTGATCTCGCATTTCATAATAGTATCATCAATTACTTTTGGTCGATTAAAAATTCTCATGAAGTTATAGACAAACTTCTTTCGCTAAATTTCAAAGCGACTCAAATTTCTACATTTGATTTTTCTACACTTTATACATCTCTGCCTCATGATTTGATTAAAAGCAAGTTGCTGTCTTTTATACAATGGTGTTTTCACAGAGAATCTAAAACGTACATATGTACTTCCAATAACTCCGGATTCTTTTCCAACAAACAATATACTTCATATAAATACTGGACTTGCAAGGAATTATGTAAAGAACTAGATTTTCTCATGAATAATATTTTTGTGCAATTTGATGGCAAGATATATCAACAAATAGTTGGGATTCCTATGGGTACTAACTGCGCGCCTCTGATAGCAGATTTATTTCTTTATTGTTATGAGAGGGATTTTATGGTCTCTATTGAAAAATCAAAACGTTTTGACCTCATTGACAAATTTAATAATACTTGCAGATATCTGGATGATATTTTGGTTATCGACATTCCTGAATTCGAACAATTTATATCAGAAATATATCCACCAGAGCTCACATTGAATAAAGCTAATACGTGAGATAAATCTACACCTTTCTTAGATTTAAACATCAAAATTATGAACCACCTAATATATACTAATATTTATAATAAACGTGAGGATTTTGGATTTCCTATTGTAAATTTCCCTTACTTGGATGGCGATGTCCCTCTAAATTTGGAAATATTTCTTTTGAACAGTATGTATCCAATGGATTTTCCCATCCTAATTTTTACGGTGATCTCGTATATAATGTAAAGATGATGGATAAATCCAAACCACAAGTCCAAAAATCATAAAACCATAGGACAAACAAAATCAGTGAAAATGAAAAACAAATGGAAAATAACAAAATATGTCTACTTGAAAAGCATATGTGAACCCCTGTGATGGAGTGAGATCAGGTGCCCGGGGAGAGTGAGCATCTCCTGCTTGCTAGCAACACCCGTCACATATACCCCATAGAAAGGGTCAAACCGTGTGAATTCCATATTAATTTATATATGGAGAAGTCGAAGTAGGTAACCTTCTAGTATAGAAGGTGTCAAATCTGTGTAAAGTGATCGGAATCGGTCTCAATCCAGAATATCATTTATAAGTCTGGATAACGAGATATCATATGGAGGAATAAGAGTCTCGTAACGACCGTAGAACTTCCTCAGTGACGATGCTAGTCTAGCACACATATAACCCTGTTTGAGCAGCTTAACTGAAAGTCGCCTAGCCCTCAGAACAGAGTCATTGTAATTTGAACATGCTCTGGAATAACGTATTAACTGAGATATGAATACGCCGTATGCGGGCGATGATGGAATGTTGCTACTTATGAAAGGAAAGTTTGTGATAGCGAAATTGAAATCGTCACGTTTGTCATAGAGTGAGGTGTTTAATTGACCATTAATATCGAAAGACAACATAATATCTAAATACGAAGTAGCATTACTATTTTCTGTGGTTTCTTTGACCTCCAGTTCACTTGGATAGATGATGCTAAGGTAATCCGCGAATGAAGGATTATTAATTGAAAGCAAGTCATCTATATATCTGTAAGTAAAATTGAAGCCAAGAGCCAATTGTCTTTTTCCTTGCGAAAGCAAAGACTGAATGAACTCAGCTTCGTATGAATAAAGGAATATGTCAGCCAGAAGCGGAGCACAGTTAGTGCCCATTGGAATGCCGACAATTTGTTGAAAAACCTTACCTCCAAACACCACAAAAATGTTATCGATAAGAAAGTTCAACATCTGGATGACAGCTGTTTCAGTGTATTTATTTTTGGAATCAGAATTTTCCATGACAAAGTAAGTTTTATCATGGCCTATTACTATATATTTGAATTTGCGGCTTCCGTTTGTACTAGTAAATGCATTTTGAATAATTTCCGCTAATCTGTCTTTTAATTTCTGATGAGGGATCGTTGTATAAAGAGTCGAAAAGTCAAAAGACTTGATGGAGTGAATTTTAGTAAAACTTTTTGATTTTAGATGTTCTAACAACTCTTTTGAATTTTTAAGGATCCACATTTGATTAATTCCACTTCTGGAATATACCGTTTCGCAATATCTATGAAGGCCAGATTTAATTTCTGATAATATTTTTGTGAGTAGCATCGATACAGATTTTGTGGAACACTTCGAGGAACCAGCGATAAAGCGTTGTTTGTAAGGATTTTTGTGCATTTTTGGAATGCAGTACAAATATGGAAGTTCTAAATTCAATTTATTTGAGTCAATACCAAACGTATTGAGGACAGATTTATGATTCTCGAGTACTTCCGAAACCGAAAAGTTCGTGAGAGTATAAGTAGGATTTCCTGGAGCTAAATTTAATCCTAATTCTTTCACTAGGCTCTCAAAGTAATATTTCTTACAAGTAAATGTATAATTATTAGATGCTTTATCTGCTGGTGTAATGATATAATATTCTTGGAGGAAGGTAAGTTCTCTGACAACATCAGGATCTTTAAAAATAGATATGAATCTGGTGTTTACAGAAATTTGTAATTTTTTAATTTTTGATCTCAGCAGTACTGGAATAGATTTTATCCATTCCGAAAGAGTGTCGACTTGTACTTCCTCTAAGGAAAGTAAAAGGCTCCGATAACGTTATTTTATCATGTAATAAAATAGTCAAACGTCTTCTAAATAGACAATATGATATTGAGATTATCAAAAAGACTATAGTTCTTATATTTGGCCCCTCTACAGCCTTATGCAGACTTTTACTTGAACGCTGCACGCTGACTAACAGGGCGGTGGGGACTATATGAGGGGCCTTGTCCAAACCATTTTCAGAGGAGATATGGTCCTGAACCCCGTCCCCTCTGACTGTTAGTCGGGACTCCTACAGATATTGGGTCTTAGCTCGCTTGCAGACTGGCAGAGCACGGTTTATCATGTTGATGTCGCATATATTTTTATACCATTATGTGTTTTATAATACCTTACGTGTTTATATTTTTATGACCTCTCAATATGCGATACCCGTTGACCCTTGTACTTTACATGGAGGATTATTTATAAATTTTTAAATGTACGTCCTTTGATTGTTCTGCTGTTACGGTGAGTGTGAAGGTGGGCCCGTAAACCGGTTAACCACACCATTTGTTTGGCTTTTGTCAAATTAAATGACCGTTCTAAGTCGGTATCGTAATTGCACTACAATAAAATATTTTTGTAATGTGTTATATGTTCTAGTATAATATTTATATTCATGTATTGTATAGCTCCATGGTGACTTCTGCCACATAACTGAGCCAGTAACTCCTCTTTTTTCTTTTACAGAGTGCAGACCATCAATATAGGAAATACACATGCTACCATATCTTGTGGAGTACCCCAAGGATCTGTTTTAGGCCCAATGTTATACCTAATGTATATAAACGGTCTCCAGTGAAGGGACGACCATTTAATTGGGAAGAGGTGAGGCTGGCACTTGTTGGAAATAAATATTCTGACCCTGAAAATGTTGGAAATGAAACATCTGGCCTCGACTTAGATGAAAATAAATATTCTTGATGGTAGCATGTACATATACCAAAAAAAATATAAAAGTGAATATTCTATAGAAAACATGTTAATTTGTTTTCCTGCTCATTTTGCTGGCCAAGTTACTCTCTATAATATAATATGTAGCAGTTTAACTGTATAACTCATATTTCATTGGCATTTATGGCACTGGACAAATAGTGCTATTCAATATGTTCAACAAAACTTGATAGAATTGTAGCTTTTTATAAATAGCGTATTTGCATTTCCATTGTGAGGGGCAGACAGAGGACACGGGCTATACCATCTGCTTTCCGAGAGATGTTTTCCTTAGATTCTTGTTCGGTATAGTATCATTTGCGTTCCTTTGCCGCCAATTTCGAATACTTCCCACAACTCCTTCGGGTTGTCAGCCATTCATTTTTATGCCCGGCACAGTGATATTTTAACGATAAACCGAGTGGCCAAAAGGGGTCTTTTTGGGCTTAAATATTAAAATTATTAACAATAATATTCATACCAACATATATGATAAACGTGATGACTTTGGATTTCCTATTGTAAATTTCCCTTATCTAGATGGAGACATCCCCAGACTCCCATCATATGGTATTCATTTTAGTCAATTGGATTCGTTTGCTAGAGCCTGCTTTAACGTTTTGGATTTTCCCGAAAAAAATTTCTCAGATTACTTTTAAACTTCTTACTCAGGGTTATAGATATCACAAACTTATTCAGACATTTTATCGAAATTCGGAAATGTTACTTTTCAACAATATGAATCCAGAGGAATTTCCCATCCCAATTTCTACAGTGATCTAGTGCACAAACTAGGGAGGGTCAAAGTTTCCGATAATTTCATATCGGCTGGATCCAAAATTATTAAACGCCCTCGACATTGACAGTATGACCCCGAGATCATCGCTAAGACCCTAGGTCCTGTATTGGGTCCCTCTACAACCCAATGCAGAATTTTACTTGAGCGTTGCACGCTGACTAATAGGGCGGAGGGGACTCTATGACGGGCCTTGTCTAAACCTTTTCAGAGGAGACAAGGTCCTGATCCCCGCCCCCTCTGACTGTTTGTCGAAACTCCTATTGATCAAGCTTGCTTACAGACGGGCAGAACACAGTTTGCTTATGTTGATGTCGCATAAGGTGTTTTTGATAGCAACATATTATTCTATAATTCTTTCTTGTGTAATGAATTTTTATGACCTCTCTTCTTGAGAAACCTGTTGATCCCTGTTCTCTATATGGAGGATTACTTATAAATTTTAAATGTGTAACCTTTGATTGTGCTGCTTTTGGTGGGCACCTGTGAACCGGTTAAACACACCAATTGAATGACGTTTGTTACCTCAACTGACCGTCCTAAGTCGGTATCGTAACCGCAGCACAATCGAATATTTTGTAATATCGTTCCATGTATATTCTACTATTATCATTGTTTTGTGTGTATGCAGTTACTTGGTGATTTGTGTAATGTAAAGATGATGGATAAATCCAAACCACAGGTCCAAAAATCATGAAACCATAGGACATACAAAATCAGTGAAAATGAAAAACAAATGAAAAATAACAAAATATGTCTACTTGAAGAGCATATGTGAGATCAGGTGCCCGGGGAGAGTGAGCATCTCCTGCTTGCTAGCAACACCCGTCACATATACCCAGTAGAAAGAGTCAAATCGTGTGAATTCCATATGTATCTATATATGGAGAAGTCGAAGTAGGTAACCTTCTAGTATAGAAGGTGTCAAATCTGTGTAAAGAGATCGGAATCGGTCTCAGTCCAGAATATCATTTAAAAGTCTGGATAACGAGATATCATATGGAGTAATAAGAGTCTCGTAACGACCGTAGAACTTCCTCAGTGACGATGCTAGTCTAGCACATATATAACCCTGGTTGAGCAGCTTAACTGAAAGTCGCCTAGCCCTCAGAACAAAGTCATTGTAATTTGAACATGCTCTGGAATAACGTATTAACTGAGATATGAATACGCCGTATGCGGGCGATGATGGAATGTTGCTACTTATGAAAGGAAAGTTTGTGATAGCGAAATTGAAATCGTCACGTTTGTCATAGAGTGAGGTGTTCAATTGACCATTAATGTCGAAAGACAACATAATATCTAAATACGAAGTAGAATTACTAGTTTCTGTGGTTTCTTTGACCTCCAGTTCACTTGGATAGATGATGCTAAGGTAATCCGCGAATGAAGGATTATTAATTGAAATACAGCTTTGTCAGATATTTTTTGTTTTCTCTTTTGTATTTTTATGTAAAGATGATGGATAAATCCAAACCACAAATCCAAAAATCATGAAACCATAGGACATACAAAATCAGTGAAAATGAAAAACAAATGGAAAATAACAAAATATGTCTACTTGAAGAGCATATGTGAACCCCTATGATGGAGTGAGATCAGGTGCCCGGGGAGAGTGAGCATCTCCTGCTTGCTAGCAACACCCGTCACATATACCCCGTAGAAAGAGTCAAATCGTGTGAATTCCATATGTATCTATATATGGAGAAGTCGTAGTAGGTAACCTTCTAGTATAGAAGGTGTCAAATCTGTGTAAAGTGATCGGAATCGGTCTCAGTCCAGAATATCAATTAAAAGTCTGGATAACGAGATATCATATGGAGTAATAAGAGTCTCGTAACGACCGTAGAACTTCCTCAGTGACGATGCTAGTATATTAATGATGAATGGATAAATCCAAACCATAAGTCCGAAGGTTATGAAACCAGGAGACATACAAAATCATTGACATTGAAAACATAACGAAAAATGTCTACTTGAACAGCATATGGGAACCCCTATGATGGAGTGAGATCAGGTGCCCCGGGGAAAATGAACATCTGCTTACTAGCAACAATAAATTTATCGGAACCGTAGACCCTCCTAAGTTTGTACATTAGATCATCGTAGAAATTGGGATAGGATATTCCATAGTATACATATTGCTGCGAAAGTAGTATTTCCGAATTATAATCAAAGTTCTGAATACGATCTAAAAATTTCTAAGGTTTTCCTAAGTTCATGAGTTAAATGTCTCAACGTTATTTCCAATTTTTTTTTGTATGATAATCAAAAACGTTAGAGCAGGTTCTGGCTATTCCAACCAAATGAATTATATAAACACCATATGATGGGAGTCTAGGAACACCTGTCACCATCCAAATTAAGGAAATTTACAATAGAACATTTAAATCGTCACGTATATCGTAAATATTTGAATGAATTTTAGTGTTAATTATCTTGATATACAGCTTTAAGAAAGGTTTTTCTGCGTCAGATATTGTCTTTCATATTATAATTGAAGTTCAGGTGGGTAAATGTTAGTAATAAATCTTCCAAATCCCATACGGAGAAATAAGGCTGCTGTGTTAATATGCATGTTTTAGGTCACATCTTTCAGTTATCTTTCTAACCATACAGATATTAACAATAACAATAGATTCTACCAAAAATAATCCGGGGTTTTTTGTTTGTTTGTTTGTTTTCTGTATCTCGCATATAAGATCTTTTTTTCCGGGGCTATTAGTGTCGACACTACACCGTTACTACTTTACTGAACAACACTCGATCAAATAATTTACGAAATTCACAGTTCCCGTGCGAGAAAACATTTGAAACGATGTAATCTATTACACTGTATTGAAGAGCGGTTTGAAAATGGCGAAATGTCAATCTTGGTTGATTTCTTGCAAAGTTTTCACGACTTATTTTAATGAACTTCACTTTTCCTGGGCTTCAATCTGATTAAAACCATTTCTTTATTCCGTTTTTCTATTTGCCCCATTACGGATAAAGATCTGGCAAAAATCCGAAAGGCGTCATGTTCAGGTGAACTCTGATTTTCAGCCTATCAGTGGATCCGCTACAAATTCCTAGGAATGAAATGAACATCCACACCGTGCATGACTAACAAGATAGTTTTTAACAGTATTTGTTACATACTGCGTCACTGTCACGTGACTAGCCGAACCATTGATTGGCTATGGGTAATAACGGTTTCGTTGACTGAAACGTCATCAGAGTTCACCAGAACATGAGCTTTTACGGGGTTTCGCTAGATCTTTATTCGTAATGGGACAAATAGAGATGCGGAATAAAGATATGGTTTTAATTAGATTGCCGGGGCTTCTATCCGATTGACAGATGGAAATAATGCTGAGATATGGATAAATTGTCGCCTGTTTTTTATCTGGCGGTTGCCAGTCAATTTCAAAGTGGCCAATAAGGTGATAAATTACGGTATAAATATGGAACTAACGATGAGGTAGCCTAATGAGACTATTTCACAAACGTGTAGATGGTCCAGACTGGTGACTTGTTATGAGTTATACTCCTCGGGATTTATCTTCAATTTTTAAGTAAAATCTTAATTTTTAAATCTGTTGTTTTATCATCATTATTATCTTAAATGAGAAAACAATTAAATATATACCATCTATGGATGCGTCTTCATTGAATTAAAGTGTGGATTTCAAAATTTTTATCAAAATATTGGTAAACATCTACTGAAAAGTTGCAGTACTATGGCCTACGGTAATACCAAAATCATGAATCATCATGCATTTGGAATACTTCATCCGCCTCTTCTCATTAAAGAATGCTGCAATATAAAACGCAAAGCGGATACGTACAGTGAAATAACCCAATTTAAGAAAACCGCCATAGCATGTATGGGAAAGCGTCATAGCAAGCATTGGTATCAAATACGGAGTTACATGAAGAGTGCCTTTTTAAAACTAAACCCCCGCCCCCTCCATATTGTCTCGTTCCCTTTTCTCCTAAGGTAAGAAATGACAGTCAGAATGCAGCCACATTTAACCAGCATTTCCTACAAGTTGAGTGTTCACTCTGTGGGTTAATATATGTTGGAGACACAAAGGGACAACTCCGTACAAGAGTATCAGGTCACAGGTCCAAAATAAATTGTGGCGGAAACCAATTACTCTATCGCCCCTTCAACCAGCCTGACCACTCTATTCTCTCAATGAAAATTAGAATTATAAAAAAATATACCACCCACAAACAATGCCAATTTGAGCACTCCATTTCGTCGGAAAAGAGAAGAATACTGGATAAGACGTCTCGGCACTGGTACGCCCTCTGGATGCAATGACAATATTAGTAGTATTGGTAACCTAACTAGTCCTGCGTGTCAATCAGTTAACGTGCTAGGTTTATTCAACAAAAGCCAGAGGAGGCATCGAAGTCATGGTACACGCAAATACAACAAACCTGAAATACATTATATTTCCTTTATTTGCCATTTATAAATAAACCTTTGGGCCTTCATCACATTCGTACAAAACTTTATTCTATTTCACTCAGAAAATTACACGAGTTGTACGTATCGTCCAGACAACGTATATATAAACTGATATAAGCTCTGCAGAGTATAGACTAGATGGCATTATTATCGACATATCAACCGCTAGACTTTTTCGTCCCGTCAAGTCAGATATAACTATGGAAAAATCTAATCGCCCTTTCATCAAAAAGGCATTGATTATTTAAATTTTTGGCCAAATTTTAAATCAAAAGTCTGTTTTAGAGTAAATACCTCCATATTTCAAAACAAAGATCCGCCATGTATTTCCTATAGCTACACACCATCAGTTGCATCCAAAATTTATAATTACAAAGAGTTTCTACATTGTCTTGATCTTAGCAACTCTTCATGCCATCCTCAACCGTGTGCATGTTCCTCATCTACTTTTGTATATTCTCCTTGTGGCCATGTCATTACTGGTGATTTTGATATTGTTAAAACACTAAATTAAGAGAACTTTTGCTTAAAGGTCCAAAATACAGAGAAAATTTGCTGCTGCGAGGGATATGCCACACGATGGGCAAAAAGAGGGGAAGTACAGGACGACGCTCTTTCGGAATGGATAAAATCTATTGCAGTACTGCTGAGATCAAAAATTAAAAAATTACAAGACTCTGTAAACACCAGATTCGAATCTATTTTTAAAGATCCTGATGTTGTCAGAGAACTTACCTTCCTCCAAGAAAATTATATCATTACACCAGCGGATAAAGCGTCTAATAATTATACATTTACTTGTAAGAAAAAAGAGGAGTTACTGGCTCAGTTATGTGGCAGAAGTCACCATGGAGCTATACAATACATGAATATAAATAATATACTAGAACATATAACACATTACAAAAATATTTTATTGTAGTGCAATTACGATACCGACTTAGGACGGTCATTTAATTTGACGAAAGCCAAACAAATGGTGTGGTTAACCGGTTTACGGGCCCACCTTCCCACTCACCGTAACAGCAGAACAATCAAAGGACGTACATTTAAAAATTTATAAATAATCCTCCATGTAAAGAACAAGGGTCAACAGGTATTGACATATTGAGAGGTCATAAAATATCAACACGTAAGGTATTGTAAAACACATAATGGTATAAAAATATATGCGACATCAACATGATAAACCGTGCTCTGCCAGTCTGAAAGCGAGTTAAGACCCTAGATCTGTAGGAGTCCCGACTAACAGTCAGAGGGGACGAGGTTCAGGACCATGTCTCCTCTGAAAGAGGTGTGGACAAGGCCCGTCATATAGTCCCCACCGCCCTGTTAGTCAGCGTGCAACGTTCAAGTAAAAGTCTGCATAAGGCTGTAGAGGGACCAAATACAAGACCTATAGTCTTTTTGGTGATCTCAATATCATATTGTCTATTTATAAGACGTCTGACTATTTTATTACATGATATAATAACGTTATCGGAGCCTTTTATTTTCTTTAGTTTATATACGAGATCACCGTAAAAATAAGGATGGAAAACTCCATTGGATACATACTGTTGAAAAGAAATATTTCCAAATTTAGATAGAAGTTCTGAATAAGATCTGAAGAATTTGCCGAATGTTTTTCTTAGCTTGTGATATCTGTAACCCTGAGTTAAAAGTTTAGTAGTAATTTGTAAATTTCGTTTATGAAAGTCCAAAACATCGGTACAGCCTCTGACAAATCGAACTAATTGAGATATATAGATACCATATGATGCTAGTCGGGGGACATCGCCATCCAAGTAAGGGAAATTTATAATAGGAAATCCAAAATCCTCGCGTTTATCATAAATATTAGTATATATTAGGTGGTTGATAATTTTGATGTTTAAATCTAAGAAAGGTGTAGATTTATCTCAAGTATTAGCTTTATTCAATGTGAGCTCTGGTGGATATATTTCTTATATAAATTGTTCGAATTCAGGGTTGTTGATAACCAAAACGCCATCCAGATATCTGCAAGTATTATTAAATTTGTCAATGAGGTCAAAACGTTTTGATTTTTGAATAGAAACCATAAAATCCCTCTCATAATCACACCACTAAGATTGCCCTCTGTGTCCACTCTTCATATACCTGGTAGTTTCCCTTTCAAACGTTCTATCTCATTTTCAAAAACATTCACACCTATACATTCTTACAGAGCTGTCAATTCTATACGCAGAGGGTTTTCTAAGATTAATAAGTGCAACGCCAAGAAATGTCTTACTTGCAATCATTTAAGCTGCAAGTCCAATATTGAATCTTCGGTTAATGGAAATACATTTAACACCAAATTAGACAAAGACATAGATTGAAATACTGCCAATGATATATATGTCATCACTTGAGAAGCTAGAGGATGTGGGCCTCAATATGTCGGGGAAACTTCTCAAACTTTGAAACAACGTTTTCGGAATCATTCCTATAAAATTCGTAATAATTCACGACGTAAATACCAGATTTTTCTTTATAACCACTTTAATAAATACCAACATAATATTAACAATGTGAAAATAACTCCAGTAGAAAATATCTCTAAATTACCAGGTGATACGAAATCAGATGTTAAAAACGACTTTTGGAAACCGAGCTCTACTGGATTAAACAACTACAAACCACATACCCTCTCGGTCTCAACGACCAAATATATCGACAAAGTAATATTTCTTCTCGTCAGAATAAAATCAATATTTTTACATCAAGACATAAAACTATTAGAAAACGTAGGTCACATGGTCGTCGCCGTAATCGTAACATCAGAAAACGCAATCGTTTAAATAGGTCATTAAACGATCTTCTATATATATAATAAACTCTCTCCTCGTATTCCGTCTCCTCCACCCAAGCAGCAATTTCTCAAAATTAAATTTATTAATAAAGGCTTCGATCTACTTAACATTTCGAACATTTTCCGTGATCATAGAGTCACATTTAAAATCCCCCAATATTTTGAGAATTTAGAACCTCCACTTATTTGTCATCAAAAAGACTATAGGTCTTGTATTTGGCCCCTCTACAGCCTTATGCAGACTTTTACTTGAACGTTGCACGCTGACTAACAGGGCGGTGGGGACTAATAAATAATATAATAAAGTTACATCTAACCCTGATGTTTCAGACTCTATTCCTTCGTCGTGTTCTTGTGAAAAATCTAAATATGTTTATAAACCGGCAGGTCATATTATTACTGGTGACCTAAACTGTATTTCGGACAAGAAATTGCGCACCCTTTTTGGAAAAGGACCTAAATATAGGTTACCGTCCAGGATAGATTTCAATAAATGCCATGACGTTATAGAAGATGCTTTAACTACATATTGTAAACGTTGGTGTAAAAAAGAACAGGTAAAGGTTCACGCTTTTAATGATTGGAAATACGAGATTTTAAG
Source organism: Pteria penguin (assembly GCA_035048485.1). NCBI lineage: Eukaryota > Metazoa > Mollusca > Bivalvia > Pterioida > Pteriidae > Pteria > Pteria penguin. The sequence goes on from CM068580.1 coordinate 230,468, forward strand.
AATTGTCGATATCCGTATTAAGAACTTTACGGAAAATCCGCATTTATTTCAACAGCCTAATACATTGACGGCAAATTCTATTAAAAAGAAGATAGCTGACTGACATGCTAAAAATGTCTTTGTTCCTGCCGATAAAGCAGGTAATAACATAATAGTTGTTTGAAAACTATATTATATTGAAGTACTTAAAAACGAATTAAACTCCACTCATACATATGTGGAAAGCCCTACCTCAAAAGACAGCATCTTGCACGATCACCTCATGACCATGTCCGACTTCAAAATTAAAACTGATAAATCTGATCTACCAACCATATATTGGCTCCCAAAACTACATAAAAGTCCATATAAATCACGTTTCATATCTAATTCTCGCCACTGCTCTACTACGGTACTATCGAAGCATATTACGTCTGCTCTAACCGCTATAAAAGATCATATTATCAAATATTGTGATGTCGCATTTCATAATAGTAACATCAATTACTTTTGGTCGATTGAAAATTCTCGAAGGAATAGAGTCTGAAACATCAGGGTTAGATGTAACTTTATTATGATTTAAAATAAGATTTCTTATAGGCTTTTTGTACTGGTACCAAATAAGTGGAGGTTCTAAATTCTCAAAATATTGGGGGATTTTAGATGTGACTCTATGATCACGGAAAATATTAGAAATGTTAATTGGATCGAAGCCTTTATTAATAAATTTAATTTTGAGAAATCAATCAGAATTGTGTAAACTTTGAAGATCAGCTTCGTCCAGGATAGGTTTTAATTTATTTACCAGAATAGAGGATAGTGCATGCAAAAGTTCATGACGGCCATTATTTTTTGCGATAAATAGAAGATCGTTTAATGACCTATTTAAACGATTACGTTTTCTGATGTTACGATTACGGCGACGACCATGTGACCTACGTTTTCTAATAGTTTTATGTCTTAATGTAAAAATATTCATCTTATTCTGACGAGAAGAAATATTACCTTGTCGATATATTTGGTCGTTGAGACCGAGAGGGTACGGGGTTCGTAGTTGTTTAATCCAGTAGAGCTCGGTTTCCAAAAGTCGTTTTTTAACATCTGATTTCGTATCACCTTTTAATTTAGAGATATTTTCTATTGGAGTTATTTTCACATTGTTAATATTATGTTGGTATTTATTAAAGTGGTTATAAAGAAAATTCTGGTATTTACGTCGTGAATTATTATGAATTTTGTAGGAATGATTCCGAAAACGTTGTTTCAAAGTTTGAGAGGGTTCCCCGACATATTGAGCCCCACATCCTCCAGCTTCTCAAGTGATGACATATATAACATTAGCTTTTTTTACTTTGACAATTTAGTGAAAGAATTAGGATTAAATTCAGCTCCAGGAAATCCTACTTATACTCTCACGAACTTTTCGGTTTCGGAAGTACTTGGGAATCATAAATCTGTCCTCAATACGTTTGGAATTGACACAAATAAATTAAATTTAGAACTTCCATATTTGTACTGCATTCCCAAAATGCACAAAAATCCTTACAAACAACGCTTTATCGCTGGTTCCTCGAAGCGTTCCACAAAATCTGTATCGATGCTACTCACAAAAATATTATCAGAAATTAAATCTGGCCTTCATAGATATTGCGAAACAGTATATTCCAGAAGTGGAATTAATCAAATGTGGATCCTTAAAAATTCAAAAGAGTTATTAGAACATCTAAATTCAAAAAGTTTTACTAAAATTCACTCCATCAAGTCTTTTGACTTTTCGACTCTTTACACAACGATCCCTCATCAGAAATTAAAAGATAGATTACCGGAAATTGTTCAAAATGCATTTACTAGAACATGTAGACAATATGATATTGAGATCATCAAAAAGACTTCAGGTCTTGTATTTGGCCCCTCTACAGCCTTATGCAGACTTTTACTTGAACGTTGCACGCTGACTAACAGGGCGGTGGGGACTATATGACGGGCCTTGTCCAAACCTCTTTCAGAGGAGACATGGTCCTGAACCTCGTCCCCTCTGACTGTTAGTCGGGACTCCTACAGATATTGGGTCTTAGCTCGCTTTCAGACTGGCAGAGCACGGTTTATCATGTTGATGTCGCATATATTTTTATACCATTATGTGTTTTACAATACCTTACGTGTTGATATTTTTATGACCTCTCAATATGCGATACCTGTTGACCCTTGTTCTTTACATGGAGGATTATTTATAAATTTTTAAATGTACGTCTTTTGATTGTTCTGCTGTTACGGTGAGTGGGAAGGTGAGCCCGTAAACCGATTAACCACACTATTTGTTTGGCTTTTGTCAAATTAAATGACCGTCCTAAGTCGGTATCGTAATTGCACTACAATCAAATATTTTTGTAATGTGTTAAATGTTCTATTATATCATTTATATTCATGTATTGTATAGCTCCATGGTGACTTCTGCCACATAACTGAGCCGGTAACTCCTCTTTTTTCCTACAAACTGAAGCCGCAAATTCAAATATATAATTATAGGCAGTGTTCGAAAAATCCCATTACCCGTTACCCGTGGTAAGTGAAAAATAAGATCGGGTAACCTAAAAGTTGTCCAGTTCTTACCCGTTGGTAAGTAGATTATTGATAAAAACAAAATGTCATAAGTATAATTAATCATCCATAGATCCTCCGACGTAAGAAAATTTGGCATAAAAAGATCGTAAAATCGTCGATTGTTCGTAGTTAAATCAATATGTTTACCGAAAATCATAACATTACATTTAAACTACTATACTAGTTGGAAAAGCAAATCCGGACGGAAATGTTAATCCGGACGATCGGGGAAATCATATTTGGTGAACAAATACTAGATAAACTGTTGTATACAGGATGAAAAAATGGGGTTTTTTCGATTTATAGTAAGGACTCATGAAAATGTCAGTAAGTTAAAACAATAAACCAACGATCGTGCAGATTAACCTTACATGTATGGTCCAACAGTAGCTACATACAACCCATTGAAAGATGTAGAGCGCTGGTTAAAAGAGGGACCAGGCACCAGGCACGTTAAAGGTCACACTGTATCCTCCCTATCCCTACCGCATGCAAGTGACCGCAGTACGGAGGTGGACTCATTCGAATTTTAATGTTAAGAAATGATTGTCGCCCGGTTGTATGCATTTGTGTGTAACAGTATTCACTTTCATAATCTTTGATTAAAACTTGAGAGGTTATAGCCTTGTTATGCTTTTCTTAAGTGAAATAAAGCAGTAATCCAAACTTCTCACAATTTTTTCTTCGGGTAAGTAGATTTTGTCTGCGGGTAAGTGGATTTCAGTGAATCACTTACCCGTTGGTAAGTGCTTTTTCAAAACAATTTTCGAACACTGTATAGGCCATGATAAAACTTACTTTGTTGAGGAAAATTCTGATTCTAAAAATAAATACACTGAAGCAGCTGTCATTCGAATGTTGACCTTTCTTATCGATAACATTTTTGTTGTGTTTGGAGGAAAGGTTTTTCAACAAATTGTCGGCATTCCAATGGGCACTCACTGTGCTCCGCTTCTGGATGACATATTTCTTTACGCATACGAAGCTGAATTCATTCAGTCTTTGCTTTCGCAAGGAAAAAAACAATTGGCTCTTGGCTTAAATTTTACTTACAGATATATAGATGACTTGCTTTCAATTAATAATCCTTCATTCGCGGATTACCTTAGCATCATCTATCCAAGTGAACTGGAGGTCAAAGAAACCACAGAAAGTAGTAATTCTACTTCGTATTTAGATATTATGTTGTCTTTCGACATTAATGGTCAATTGAACACCTCACTCTATAACAAACGTGACGATTTCAATTTCACTATCACAAACTTTCCTTTCATAAGTAGCAACATTCCATCATCGCCCGCATATGGCGTATTCATATCTCAGTTAGTACGTTCTTCCAGAGCATGTTCAAATTACAATGACTTTGTTCTGAGGGCTAGGCGACTTTCAGTTAAGCTGCTAAACCAGGGTTATATATGTGCTAGACTAACAACGTCACTGAGGAAGTTGTATGGTCGTTACGAGACTCTTTTACCACATATGATAAAATACTTTTAAAGATATTCTGGACTGAGACCGATTCCGATCACTTGACACAGATTTGACACCTTCTATACTAGAAGGTTACCTACTTTGACTTCTCCATATATAATTATATATGGAATTTACACGATTTGACTCTTTCTACTCGGTATATGTGACGGGTGTTGCTAGCAAGCAGGAGATGCTCACTCTCACCGGACACCTGATCTCCGTCATGGGGATTCACATATGCTCTTCAAGTAAACATATTTTGTTATTTTCTACTTGGTTTTCATTTTCACTGAATTTGTATGTCCTCTGGTTTCATGATTTTCGGACTTCTGGTTTGGATTTATCCATCATCTTTACATTCATAATATCTCAAACTATGCCCCTTTAGTACTCAAAGTTTTATAACTCCTCTAAGAATGCCCTCTTTGTCTACTACTCATCTTCATCGCAGTTCTTGTAAAAATTTGTTCAGTAGTACTAAAATTAATATTTCTCATCTTAAATATAACTATCCCTATAATCAATCCAAAGTAAAGAACGAAGAAGTACCGAAGGGTAAACCATATCTCATAGTCCATGGAATAAAGAGGACAATATCGTGTTTAGTGTCATATTCAGACAAATGCGAACCCCAATAAAATCGAAGTGAGACCAGGTGCGCGGGAGGAGTAAGCATCTCTTGGGTGCATGCAACACCCGTCGCAAAATGCCTGCAATAACCTTTCCAATCGAGGAGGTAAATACATAAATATACACACATAAAACATACAAAGGAGACGGGAACACGAAGTCAAATTTCCCATTCAAGGCAAGAAATGCTGCCTTCCTGAAATTCCGGTGTCGGAAACGCAGGTGAACAAATATCTGTATATATATGTATACACGTATTATGTCAAATCAAGTATAGTCAAAAGGTTAAGATGATTATTTAGTATGTTGAGGTCCCAAAATATCGCTTAACATTCTTGAAAGAGGAATCCGAACTTGTAATAGATCCCTATAACGATCATAGAACTTCCTCAGTGACAATTTCAAACGTTCCTCGATATATCCTTGTGAGAGTAGTTTCGTGGCAAGAAGCCTCGCTCTCAGGACTAAATTCTCGTATTTAAAGCATGCCCTGGCATAGCGTATAAGTTGTGAAATGAAGACGCCATATGCTAGAGAGGAATGTATGTTGCTACTCAGAAAAGGGAAGTTGGTAGTAATGAAATTGAAATCGTCAAGTTTGTCATAGAGAGAGGTTACTTATGAACCATCGTCACTAATTGATAGCAGTATATCGAGATATGAAGCAGAAGATGCGCTCTATGTAGTATCTATTATCTCGAGTTCCATTGGATATATGATGTTGAGGTGATCCTCAAATACAGGGTTGTTAATCGACAAAACATCATCGATGTATCTGTATGTAAAGTTGAACCGAGATGCTAATTGTTTATTGCCTTTAGACAGCAGAGACTGTATGAATTCTGCCTCGTAAGAGTACAAAAATATGTCGGCCAGAAGAGGCGCGGAATTAGTACCCATAGGAATGCCAACAATCTGTTGCAACACTTTCCCACCAAATATCACAAAAATATTGTCTATAACAAATATAGAACATATATATATTTTATTTATTAGACATTCTCACATTTGGATAATCTCTTTTTCTGTATACTTGCTGCTGGAATCAGACTGTTCCTTTACAAAATATGTGTCGTTGTGGCCTAAAAAGAGATATTTATATCTGCGAATTCCTTTTTTGTTAAAAGAAGGCATTTTGAATAATTGATGTTATTCTGTTCTTTAGTTTTTGATGAGGAATGGTTGTATAAAGAGTCGAAAAGTCAAAAGATTTGATGCTAGTGACATTATTGAAAAAAGGAGATTTTGAGTGCTCTAGAAGTTCCTTTGAATTTTTTAGGATCCACATCTGATTGATTCCGCTTCTCGAGTAAGCAGTAGAGCAGTATTTCTGAATACCATATTTGATTTCTGTTAGAATTTTGTTGAGTAACATGGAAAGAGGCTTGGTGAAACACTTGGAAGATCCAGCTATAAATCGATGCTTATATGGAGTTTTATGCATCATTGGAATCCAAAAAGGTATGGTAGCTCGAGATCAGTTTATTTGTAGTAATACCGAATGAACTGAGAACTGACTTGTGATTATCCAATACCTCTGAAGGAGACAGATTAGTAACTGTATAAGTTGGATTACCAGGCGTTGAATGATGACCAAGCTCTTCTATAAGACATTTAATGTAGTATGCCTTATATACGAATGTGTAATTGTTAGCTGCCTTGTCAGCAAGAACAATAATGAAATTTTCGTGAAGTCGAGAAAGTTCTCTAACGACACTGGAGTCACCCAATATAGAAAAATGTTTGTTCTTGACAAACTGACGTAGTCTTCAAACTCTTTTCTTTAGCTGACTTCTGATTGACTTCAGCCATTTAGATAGAGTGTAAAGATGATGGATAAATCCACACCATAAGTCTAAAAATCATGAAACCAGAGGACATACAAAATCAGTGAAAATAAAAAACAAGTGGAAAATAACAAAATATGTCTACTTGAAGAGCATATGTGAACCCCTGTAATGGAGTGAGATCAGGTGCCCGGGGAGAGTGAGCATCTCCTGCTTGCTAGCAACACCCCTCACATATACCCAGTAGAAAGAGTCAAATCGTGTAAATTCCATATGTATTTATATATGGAGAAGTCGAAGTAGGTAACCTTCTAGTATAGAAGGTGTCAAATCTGTGTAAAATGATCGGAATCGGTCTCAGTCCAGAATATCATTTAAAAGTCTGGATAACGAGATATCATATGGAGTAATAAGAGTCTCAAAACGACCATAGAGCTTCCTCGGTGACGTTGCTAGTCTAGCACATATATAACCCTGGTTGAGCAGCTTAACTGAAAGTCGCCTAGCCCTCAGAACAAAGTCATTGTAATTTGAACATGATCTGGAATAACGTATTAACTGAGATATGAATACGCCGTATGCGGGCGATGATGGAATGTTGGTACTTATGAAAGGAAAGTTTGTGATAGCGAAATTGAAATCGTCACGTTTGTCATAGAGTGAGGTGTTCAATTGACCATTATTGTCGAAAGACAACATAATATCTAAATACGAAGTAGAATTACTACTTTCTGTGGTTTCTTTGACCTCCAGTTCACTTGGATAGATGATGCTAAGGTGATCCGCGAACGAAGGATTATTAATTGAAAGCAAGTCATCTATATATCTGTAAGTAAAATTGAAGTCAAGAGCCAATTGTTTTTTCCTAGCTAATACTTGAGATAAATCTACACCTTTCTTAGATTTAAACATCAAAATTATCAACCACCTAATATATACTAATATTTATGATAAACGTGAGAATTTTGGATTTCCTATTGTAAATTTCCCTTACTTGGATGGCGATGTCCCTCGACTCCCATCATATGGCATCTATATATCTCAATAAGTTCGATTTATCAGAGGCTGCACCGATGTTTTGGACTTTCATAAACGAAATTTACAAGTTACTACGAAACTTTTAATTCAGGGTTACAGATATCACAAGCTAAGAAAAACATTCGGCAAATTCTTCAGATCTTATTCAGAACTTCTATCTAAATTTGGAAATATTTCTTTTCAACAGTATGTATCCAATGGAATTTCCCATCCTAATTTTTACGGTGATCTCGTATATAAACTAAAGAAAGTAAAAGGCTCCGATAACGTTATTTTATCATGTAATAAAATAGTCAAACGTCTCCTAAATAGACAATATGATATTGAGATCATCAAAAAGACTATAGGTCTTGTATTTGGCCCCTCTACAGCCTTATGCAGACTTTTACTTGAACGTTGCACGCTGACTAACAGGGTGGTGGGGACTATATGACGGGCCTTGTCCAAACCTCTTTCAGAGGAGACAGGGTCCTGAACCTCGTCCCCTCTGACTGTTAGTCGGGACTCCAACAGATCTAGGGTCTTAGCTCGCTTTCAGACTGGCAGAGCACGGTTTATCATGTTGATGTCGCATATATTTTTATACCATTATGTGTTTTACAATACCTTACGTGTTTATATTTTTATGACCTCTCAATATGCGATACCTGTTGACCCTTGTTCTTTACATGGAGGATTATTTATAAATTTTTAAATGTACGTCTTTTGATTGTTCTGCTGTTACGGTTAACCACACCATTTGTTTGGCTTTTGTCAAATCAAATGACCGTCCTAAGTCGGTATCATAATTGCACTACAATCAAATATTTTTGTAATGTGTTAAATGTTCTATTATATTATTTATATTCATGTATTGTATAGCTCCATGGTGACTTCTGCCACATAACTAAGCCGGTAACTCCTCTTTTTTCTTTAATAAGACAATTAAATCTATCGCGAAACTGGATAATTGTAATAAACAAACATGAAAAGTAAACTTGGTGTCACGTGATAGTAAACTTGAAGACGGAATTACTTTAAAGTAAACATGATATCAAGTGCACTTGACTGAACCTTATGACTGGTTTTCAGGACGAAAAACTAAACTTGAAGTGCACTTTTCAAGTGCACCTGAATGTAAGGTTAGGACTGCACCCAACTGTAGGTCACTGGGCGATCTACAGCGGATAGCCAGAAATAACGGTCGTCACGAACTTCTACATGCATTATCATCTATTCCGGTCATCAGATTAAAACTTATCCTAGAAGAGGCTGATTTAAGAAGTTAACGTTATATGGATTTGATTATAGCATTTTCATATAACAAACTTTTCCCATGTATACCATCGCTTCCTCCTAAATTGCAATTTATCAAGATTAAATTTGTAAATAAAGCTTTAAATCTGCTTAATATTTCTAATATTTTTCGTGATCATAGAGTCAAATCTAAACTTGCTCAGTATTTCGAGAATCTTGAACCTCCCATGATTTGCTATCAGTACAAAACACCTTATATTTAATTACAATGCAGTCACATCTACCTTAATTCTTTTGACTCTCTTCTATGTCGTGTTCATGCTATAATTCTCAATTCATTTATCAGCCTGCCAGCCATATTGTCACAGGTGATCTTAATTGTATTTCGGATAAATATCTACGTTCACGTTTTAATACAGGGCCAAAATATAGATTATATTCAGGAGAGATTTCTCCAAATGCCGGGATATTGTTGACGAAACATTAAACACTTATTGTAAACGATGGTGTAAAAAGAAGGTGTAAAAATACATTCCTTGAATGACTGGAAAATTGAAATCTTAAAAATTATCGATTTTTAATTAATAATTTTACAATTAATCTCCATTTATTCAAACAGCCACATTATATACCAGTCCAGTCTATAAAAAAGAATTGGCTGATTTGCATAATACTTATGTCTTCGTACATGCTGACAAAGCAGCTTATAATATTATCATTGTTTGAAAATTATATTATATTACAGTTCTAAAAACTCTACTTCTACCTATGTTGAAACCCCATTGTTACATGACAACATCCTATCCGACCATTGTAAATAAATATACAACATATATACCTTTTAATTTTGTGCACCATATGCTCATTTCGACAGGTTATGTGTCTTCAGTGATGCTCGTGGACGAATGATTGGAATCCTCAAAATATATAAAAATACGAAAGAAAAAAGAGGAGTTACCGCTCAGTTATGTGGCAGAAGTCACCATGGAGCTATATAATATATGAATATTAATAATATATTACCACATATAACACATTACAAAAATATTTGATTGTAGTGCAATTATGATACCGACTTAGGACGGTCATTTAATTTGACAAAAGCCAAACAAATGGTGTGGTTAACCGGTTTACGGGCCCACCTTCATACTCACCGTAACAGCAGAACAATCAAAGGACGTACATTTAAAAATTTATAAATAATCCTCCATGTAAAGAACAAGGGTCAACAGGTATCGCATATTGAGAGGTCATAAAAATATAAACACGTAAGGTATTGTAAAACACATAATGATATAAAAATGCATACGGTATCAACATGATAAACCGTGCTCTGCCAGTCTGAAAGCGAGCTAAGACCCTAGATCTGTAGGAGTCCCGACTAACAGTCAGAAAGGACTGGGTTCAGGACCATGTCTCCTTTGAAAGAGGTTTGGACAAGGCCCGTCATATAGTCCCCACCATCCTGTTAGTCAGCGTACACCGTTCAAGAAAAAGTGTGCATAAGGCTGTAGAGGGGTCAAATACAAGACCTATAGCCTTTTTGATGATCTCAGTGTCATATTGTCTATTTAGAAGACGTTTGACTACTGAGGAGCAGTGCTGAAAATATGTGTAACTTCAAATTTAAGCATTGATAACAACGATCTTCCAACTATGTATTGGCTTCCCAAATTACACAAAAATTCATATAAATCACGTTTTGTGTCAAATTGAAGTCATTGCTCTACAACTGTGCTTTCTAAACATATAACTCCCGGCCTTGCTGCAGTTAAAGACCAAGTGTTGTAATGTGGTCTTTAGCAATAGTAACGTCAATTACTTATGGTCTATCAAAAATTTTAACGTCCTTGAAAATTTCCGTTTGAGAACTTTTAAGGCAAATAACGTTTCTACTTTTGTTTTTTTCGATACTATATACCTCTCTACCTCATGACTTAATCAAAACCGAATTGCTGTCTCTCATACGCTGGTGCTTCAAAAGAAAGTCTAAATCATACCTCTGTACTTCAGTTACATCTGGATTATTCTCTAACAAGCAATATGATAATTATAAACACTGGACTTGTACTGAGTTGTGTAATGCCATCACATTTTTATGGATAATATCTATGTACAACTTAATGGCAAGACTTATCAACAGATTATTGGGATTCCTATGGGTACTAACTGCTCTCCCCATATAGCAGATTTATTGTTATACTGCTATCAAAGACGCTTTATGCATTCTATTCAAACCTCTAAACGTTTCGACCTTATTGATAAGTTCAATGATACCTCTAGATATCTCGATAATATTTTAGTTATTGATAAGGATGAGTTTGAAAACTATATTAGTAACATTTATCCATTTGAACTTCAATTAAACAAAGCCAATACTTCCGACCAGGAAACACCTTTTTTGGACTTAAATATTAAAATTATTAATAACAATATTCATAACAGCATTTTTAATAAATCTGACGACTTTGCATGTCCAACTGTTAATTTCCCTTATCTAAATGGTGATGTCCCCAGACTCCCATCATATGGTATATTTGTATGTATTCATCAATTGGTTCGGTTCGGTATGACCTGCACTAACGTTTTGGAATTTTAAGCAAAACAAAAATTCTCAGATTACTTAAATTCGTTACTGAGAGTTATAGATATCAAAAAAAAAACTTTTGGTAAATTTTATAGATCTTATTCAGACATTTTATCTAAATTCGGAAATGTTACTTTTCAACAATATGTATCCAGAGGAATTTCCCATCCCAATTTCTACCGTGATCTAGTGTACAAATTAAGGATGGGTCAGAGGTTTCGGTAATGTCATATCGGCTGATTCTAAAATTATTAAACGCCTTCGACATCGACAGTATGACCCCGAGATCATCGCTTAGAGCATAGATCTTGTATTGGGACCCTCTACAACCCAATGCATACTTTTACTTGAGCGTTGCATGCTGACTAATAGGGCGGTGGGGACTCTATGACGGGCCTTGTCCAAACCTTTTCAGAGAAGACAAGGTCCTGATCCTCTTCTTCTCTGACTGTTAGTCGGGACTCTTATTGATCAAGTATCTGAGCTGGATTACAGACGGGCAGAGCACGGTTTACTTATGTTGATGTCTCCTTACATATTTTTGATAGCAACAAATTATTCTATAATTGTTTGGTGTGTATGTTTTCATGACCTCTCTTCTTGAGAAACTTGTTAATCCTTGTTACCTATATCGAGGATTATTTATAAAATTTCAAATGTGTATCCTTTGATTGTGCTGCTTTTGCGGTGAATGGGAATGTGGGCGCCCTGAATCCGGTAAACCACACCAACTGAGTGGCGTTTGTTACTTCAGTTGACCGTCCTAAGTCGGTATCTTAACCGCAGCACAATCGAATATTTTTGTAATGCCGTTCAGTGTATATTATGCTTTTGTCATTTGTGTGTGTGTGCAGGTACTTGGTGATTTGTGTCATACAGCTTTTTCAGATGTCTTGTGTTTGACAAGAGCATCGCCTATTGTGGCATAATACGCCCGTTTCTTAGCTTCAAGGGGATCAATTTGAACGAATGGCCAAATTACAATTCAATACCTTGAAACATTGTATAAAGAAATCCGCAAAACTGTAAAATCCTTGAAAATTTTAAAGTTCAAGGACCGTACCTCTAGTAAATCCTAAGCAATCATTCCCAAATGCGAACTGGTACTGATCCTCATTGATATAAAGTTATATGCTAAGTTTCAATCCAATATCTTGAAAAACTGCAGAAAAAAAGTCCGGAAAACATGCCCGGACGGACGGACGGACAATGCCTAAAAAAAAGAGGTGAATAATTGCTTTATCGCTGGTTCCTCGAAGTGTTCCACAAAATCTGTATCGATGTTACTCACAAAAATATTATCAGAAATTAAAATCTGATCTTCAGAGGTATTGCGAAACTATAATTTCAAGAAGTGAAATTAATCAAATGTGGATCCTGAAAAATTCAAAAGCGTTATTACAAAATATGAGATCAAAATTTTACTAAAATTCACTCCATCAAGTCCTTTGACTATTCGACTTTTTACACAACGATCCCTCATCAGAAATTAAAAAACATATTAGCGGAATTTATCCAAAATGCATTCACTAGTAAAAACGGAAGCCGGAAATTCAAACATATAGTTATAGGCTTTGATAAAGGGAAACTTCTGATTCCAAAAATAAATATACTGAAGCAGATGCCATTCACATTTTGAACTTTCTTATCGGTAACATTTTTGTAGTGTTTGGAGAAAAGGTTTTTCAACAAATTGCCGGCATTCCAATGGGTAGTAACTGTGCCCTGCTTCTGGTTGACATATTCCTTTACTCATAGGAAGCTGAATTCATTCAGTCTTTCCTTTTGCAAGGAAAGAAACAATTGGCTCTTGGCTTCAGTTTCACTTACAGATATATAGATGACTTGCTTTCAATTGATAATCCTTCATTCGCGGATTACTTTAGCATCATCTATCTAAGTGAACTGAAGGTCAAAGAAACCACAGAAGGTAGTAATTCTACTTCGTATTTAGATATTATATTGTCTTTCAACATTGATGGTCAATTGAACACCTCACTCAATTTCGCTATCACAAACTTTCCTTTCATAAGTAGCAAGATTGCATCATCGCCCGGATACGGCGTATTCATATCTCAGTTACTACGTTATTCCAGAGCATGTTCAAATTACAATGACTGTTCTGAGGACTAGGCCACTTTCAGATAAACTACTCAACCAGGGTTATATATGAGCTAGACTAACAACGTCACTGAGGAAGTTCTCTGGTCGTTTCGAGACTCTTATTACACAATATGATATCTCGTTATCCAGTTTTGTAACTGATATTGTTGAATGAGACCGACTGCGTTCATTTTGCACAGATTTGACACCTTCTATACTAGAAGGTTACCTACCCAACTTCTACGGTGATGTAGTTACAAACTAAGGAGGGTCAAAGATTCCGATAATTTCATATTGGCTGGTTCTAAAATTATTAAACGCCTTCGACATCGACAGTATAACCCCGAGATCTTCACTAAGACCATAGTTCTTGTATTGAGTCCCTCTACAACCCAATGCAGACTTTTACTTGAGCGTTGCACGCTGACTAACAGGGCGGCGGGGACTCTATGACGGGCCTTGTCCAAACCTTTTCAGAGGAGACAAGGTCCTGATCCTCTTCCCCTCTGACTGTTAGTTGGGACTCCTTTTGATCAAGAATCTAAGCTGGATTTCAGATGGACAGAGCACGGTTTACTTATATTTATGTCGCCTTACATATTTTTGGTAGCAACATATAATTCTATACATTTTTCGTGTGTAATAAATTTTTATGACCTCTCTTCTTGAAAAACCTGTTGATCCTTGTTCCCTTGTCCTTGATCCTTGTTTTTGTTACCAGTACCAAAAGCCTATAAGAAACCCTATTTTAAATTATAATAGAGTTACATCTAACCCTGATATTTCAGACTCTATTTCTTCGTCGTGTTCTTGTTGTTACGGTGATGGATTGTAGACACCTTTATATAATATTTTTGTGCCGGAAAACGGTAGACTGGTACGAATCGTACTTTACTGTACATATGCCTGCTTCCATCGATTAAATCGTTAAAAGTGTATCACTCTCTTCATTATTTTAGGGATCAGAACAGGAGGTAACATTTTGGGGGCTCGTCCGGGATCCCAAGGCAGCAAATGTGAGGTTGATGATACTAAGAAGCAGTCATGGCTGTCACCCTCACTGAGGAAATGATGACTGTCAGGTCGAAATTAATGGTGGCTTCGAAGGAAACCCTAGCTTAAGTAATTGAGCAATTTGGAGATAACGCCAAGGCACCGGACAGACTAGGTCTTTTGATGGAGGCGGATAAGTTGTTCATGTCAGAGATGAGTGGAGACAACGCCAGTACTTCGTTGATGGCATTTCAGCATACTTTGGATGCTTCGAGCGATCAAGCCGCAAGTGTTAATATTGAGAAGGGTAAAAAAATAGAAACATCAAACTCTACGATAAAATTCCATAAGGACTTTAAGATTAGCGGACAGATTGATTGTAAAACTGGGATCTCATACACCAGTCTTATTAGACAGATAGAACTAGATCTATGTAAAGGTCACTCTGAGGCAGATGTTATTGATGGAGTTATTCAACATCCAGTTTACGTAGCTATTTAGATGGACGTCAGGACCTTACACTAGGCATTCTGTGAGATATATTGAGGGGTCACTATGCTGAGAAAAATAGTACTGAACTATATACTGAACTGGCTAGTGCGATACAGCAACCAAACGAGACAAGCAGTGAATTCCTTATGAGAACCATGGATCTGCGTAATAAGATTTTATTTGCTTCTCAGGAGAGTAGTGGTGAACTTCAATTTAGTCCTGAATTGGTCCACAATCTCTTCGCTTGTACTGTTCAGACTGGACTCTATGAATCTATCATACGGCAGGAAATGAAGGCGTTTCTCCTCGAGAACAAGAAGTCTGATGCAGAGCTCCTTGATGAACTAACTGAAATTGTGCGACGTGAAAATGAAAACAAACAGAAGGTAGGAAAGGTATCTGTTTCGTCGGCGAAGTCAGAGCAAAATGAATTACTAGCCGTGGTCAGAGCTCTTAAAGTGGCGGTTAGTCAGTTAAAGGCTATGGCAACACAGAGAGAGGAAGGAAATTTTAATAGTAGTGGGTGTAGCGATTGCCGTGAGAAGAGACTAAAGAAATGTCGTCACTGTTGGCAGTGTAGTTCTGATGGGCATAAGAGAAGGAACTGTCCTAATCGCCAGAAAGACTCAAGTTCGGAAAACGAGAAAGGGTCCCGTCCCAGGGACAAGGCGTGACCCAGTTTTCAAGTCCCACAAAGTGTCATAATTGTTATACTACATTATTACAGAACTCTGCGAAGTTTTGTAGCCATGTCACATAGTTTGTTATTGTTCAAGAGAATGTCAATCAAACCATTGGTCTTTACATAAGAATTTGTGCAAAGCAATTAATTATGTTGGCAAAAATATGAACAAAATAATGATGTTTGTAATGTACATATTAATGAAATCAAGGAAAGCGTTTATGACATCAGTCCTGATTTGGTAAAGATTGTTGCAAAACCATGTCTTAGACTGTATAATTGAAAATTACAAGTGTGAAGTTTTATGGGACACTGGTGCTCATGTCTCAATTATTCATATTGATTATGTACAGAATTTTTTTGCCAAATTTTGTGACAAAGATTGATAGTGTTGACAAGTTTGTAAATGATGAACATTTTTCATTATTGTCTGCATCTGCTTCACATATTCCTATTGATGGGGTATTATTTTTAAACATTACTCTGTCAAACCATGTGATAACTGTGCCGTTTTGGTAGCATACTCTACAGTTACTGGGTTGAGTGAACCTATTTTGGGGCACAATGTTATTCAGCATTTTTCTAATATTGCAAATGTTAGTGAGGTGAAACAACTTTTGAGAAATTCTTTACATTCTGGTTGCCTAAGTAAAGTCAATGTTTTATTCAGAGAATTTACAGGCACTCCGTCAGATGTTGTATGCAGTGTCAAGGTAGGTCGCCAAAACCTGAAGGTTCCAGGACATTCTTCGGTTACAATTCGTGCATCACTCAAGGGTAAGCGTTATCCGAAGGATATAACTGCAATATTTCAGCCCTTGAAGATGAACTGTGATGACGTTACTTTGGATGAAACACTAGTCACCGTTGAACCGAAACCAAGGGTTCAGTTACTTGTCACTAACCATAGCAACTGGGATTTTATTTTGACAAAAGGAAAAGTCCTCGGATGTATACACCGAATTTCGGCTATTATTCCCGCTAGTAAAGGTACCAATCTGGTGGTGACAGAACCTAAAGATGAAGTTGACCAAACAATTAATGAGGGTAACTGGGACCCACCAGTAGATTTAGAATCTACCTCACTTACTGTGGAACAGGTTGGCAAGGTAATATCTTTGTTACGAGAGGAAAATGGAGTTTTCTCACGCCGAGAAGATGATATTGGATATGCAGAGGGTCTACAACTTCCTATCACTACTGGGTCCAAAAACCCCTGAGAATCCCGTTTTTCACTGCAAAACTCTGCAACACTCTGAAAAACTCTGAAAAACACTGAAGTCTGCCTGAAAACACTGAAAAACTCTGACGGCCCTGATAAACACTGAAAAACTCTGAAGTCTACCCTGAAAAAATCTGAAAAACACTGACGACCCTGAAAAACTCTGCAAAACTCTGAAAAACTCTGAAGCCACTGAAAAACTCTGCAAAACTCTGAAAAACTCTGAAAATCACTGACACCTACTGCGATGCGCTCCGGTCGTGCGATTGCGGCCTCGCATACTTTTATACGGTCCCTTCTATAAGCCCTATGAGCATTAAGGTACATGTATATAAAATGTGATGAGTTAAATAGTGGTGAATTAGAAAAAAAAGAAAAGAAAATAATAAAACATATCTCGCATTTTTGTTCGATGTTTTGAAGTGAAATTATTTTAACGATTCTCTAAGATTATTTTTACTGATGCATTATTCCTGTTCTGACTTATGTTTGTAAATATCACAGTATGATAGTATGATAACATGAATTATTAAACTAAAACAATTAACAAAATAACAAAATACCCAAAGAAACAAGAGAGAGGAGGTCGGGGGGGGGGGGGGGGGGGGGGGGGGCAACCCAAACAAAACAAACCCAGCAGAGGCATACTACAATACAAAGGCTTTCCTTATCGAGATTTATATATACACTTATATTTCGAAATTAAAATGTATGTACATATATTCTTGGTAAATATAACTGTTTCATAACTGTGTATTAAATTGGTGAATGAGAAATAAATAAAAGTAAAAAAAAAACCTCCAGAACTATAAATTAGTGAATAAATATACATGTAATAAATTACTGAATAATAAATAAATAAATGAATAAATAAATAAATAAATAAATAAATAAATGAATGAATAAATGATATCTGAATGTGATCAGTACCTATAAATTTTATACGAAAAGCGAATTTAATACACCTGTACTGATAGCAAATCGACTACAAAAGAAATCGCTTGTCATTCATTTTAAATAACACAATGCATTATATTCCAATTCTATTGCAACATATAGAGACTGCACCCATGTATTGTCATGTGACGACCTTTAGGTTTAACACCAACACCCCCCACACGCACCATTTTTTTTCTCTACCAATAATTTTCACACAAAATTAAGATATACTAATTTAACTTTTGTTCTTATTATAACAGCGTAATATAACAAAGTTCAGAGGTATAGAGACTGCACCCATGTATTGTTATGTGACGACCTTTAGGTTTAACATACCCCCCCCCCACACACACACACACACACACACACCACACACACACACCATTTTTTTTTTTTCTCTACCAATAATTTTCACACAAAATTAAGATACACTAATTTAACCTTTGTTCTTATTATAACAGCGTAATATAACAAAGTTCAGAGGACAATAACTTTCTTTAACAGAAAATTTTTACGTGTTTACGCGTTGCTCTTTCATTCGAATGATATAAGTAAATTGTCCTGTAAAAAATTTCAGTGATTAAATATTCACTCGATATTCAATAATATTGCTTGAAATAGCATCGAATAAGTTTCAATATATCATTGTAACAACGTATCTGTCTTTTGTTATATCACTACCTACTTAATCTACATGTAACTCTAAACAAGAAAATGATATTTTATCTAACAGCAACCCCCCTTTCAATGGGAGACTGTGTCCTCCCCCCCCCCCCTTTTTTTTTTCAAATATTTGTAGATCCGCCTATGAACAGTATCTCCCTTATTACGTTTTTTAACAATGTATCCAGTAAGTATCATGTATAGCAGTGGCGGATACAAGGGCGCTCGCCCTGTTGTCTGGGACATAGAAGTCGTACATAAAAAGCCCTTGTCCTGTCACAACTAGCAAAGTATTTGACCCTTATTTTCAAAATGACATATATTTAGAGCAGATACCTGGATCTGCCCCAACCACCGGATCCAAATCGTAAATTGTCGAGTAGAATGTTTAAATTTTAGTATATTTAAATTGAGGCCATACTACCCCCTACCCCCCCCCCCCTCTCTCTCTCTCTCTCTCTCTCTCTCATTATCTCCTATATTACGTATTATAACAATATATCCAGTAAGTGTCATGTATAAAAATACAAGGGCCCCCTGTTGACTTGGGCATAGAAGTCTGACATAAAAAAACCTTTGTCCTGTCAAAACTAGCAAAGTATTTGACCCTTATATAAATTCAAGTAAACAGTGTCATATTTAGAGCAGATACCTGGATCTGCCTCAACTACTGGATCCAAATCGTAATATTACGTACGCTTGTCTCGAGAAGATGATTTAAATCGAGCCCATACAACCACCCCACCCCTACCCCCCTCTCTCTCTCATATATATATATATAGATATATATATATATATATATATATATAAGGCAAATATAATATATATATATATACATGCCAGAATATCTTCATCGGAAAGTAACGGCACACGCATGGAATCTGTGAAATTGCTTTATTTTAATGCGACATGTCTTTGTTTTTTACCTTTGTTCTTCTACAGGTCATCAGTTCTCTATTACGTAATAAACATCCGGTTGTTTGACCCGGTAAATATCGCCTATAAGCTCATATATTGTGTTACCTATCATGATGTATATTGGGAATCGTAATTAACAGTGCCTTCGTATGTATGAGGGGACAGAATATATTAACAGGTTGAAATATATCCAGTTGATACTTTTCAATGTTAAGTTTGTGTTTTGGCAAAATTATTTTTTTAAAGTGTCATTTTAACAGTAACTTATAAAGTTTAGGACAAAAACTGATTTTCACTCTTCAAAAGTGAAACAATTTGCTTTACATACGATCATTTATTTATATTTATATCATAAACTAAACTACATCGATTATTTGAGTTCGATTTCTTCCGCATTTCCTCTGATAATAGCAATATTATAAAATACATGCGAAATGTGAGATTTGTAAAGCTGTGATATAAAGTGCTACTCTGTTTCATTAATTTACATACGAATTAAATAAATAGCTGCATTACAGCCTGTATCGCGTAGCGAGAAGGGAATACGCACACCCAAAGCCATGCCTGTTCACTCAAGTTGGACACTGTTTAAAAAAAAAGGGGGGGGGGGGGTGTTGGTGGAATTAAATTAACGCAACTTCACCGCGTTTTATCGATGAATGGCCGCTAATTTATGAAGAATGCAATATTGACTTATTAACATTAATCAAGAATGCTTTTAAACTCGAAAGGGAGTGGGGATTGGCCTTAAGGTCGTAACATAACAATATTTTATATGGAGTCTCTACACAGATTCAGAGATTGCAAAAGATGTAAAATAAACATCAATCATTATGTGTTATTAAAATGATTGATAGGGATATATAGCAATAATTATTTCCTTTTTTTAAAACTCTGCGTTTTCCGTTAACTTCGTCAAGCGATTTAAAAAAAATCTTATTATTTTTATTAAATTCATTTTGATTCATTATTTTCGTACGGAAAAGTTTGATGTTCTTATTGTAAATAAATAACTAAATTTATAATTAAATAAATAGATAAAATAAGAAATAAATAAGAAAATAAATAAATGAATTCCGCCGAGGAAGGCCGCTGGTCGAAATGTACGGAAAAATTGCTTTTATTATAAATAAATAAATAAATATATAAATAAATAAATAAATAAATAAATACATACATACATACATAGATTTAAATATGTCTTGTTCTTTATATTGTACTTATTTCCCCTCCCTTAATGCACCACTATGAAACAGCGTTCTTAAGCAACATACTACTGCTGTAGTTAGATTATTTGTTTGTTTCATTCTTCTTTCTTTCTTTAAGTCGATCAATAAAACAAGTGACATTGCGCTGGAAAATCCTGAGTCAATAAAATTGTTTTTGCTAAGTACGTAATTCATGTGATTTATTAAACTGCATATGTAAAGATCATCTTACAAACGTAAGTCAGAATAGGATCATTCTCTTAATAATTTTATCTTTCAAAATCGTTAAAATAAGTCCTTGAGAAATGGTAAAAAATGAGATTTTTTTTTCTAATTCCCGGCTTATAAATTCATCATATTTAGTACATCTTAACGGACATCTATAGATAACAGGAAACCATTTTAAGGGCTTATATTACAGAAGGGACCGTATAGAAGTACGCGAGACCACAATCACACGGCCGGAGGGCATCGCAGTAGGCGTCAGTGTTTTTCAGAGTTTTGCAGAGTTTTTCAGGGTCGTCAGTGTTTTTCAGAGTTTTTCAGGGTAGACTTCAGAGTTTTTCAGTGTTTTTCAGGCAGACTTCAGTGTTTTTCAGAGTTTTTCAGAGTGTTGCAGAGTTTTGCAGTGAAAAACGGGATTCTCAGGGGTTTTTGGACCCAGTATTGTATTGAACTTGAGGATTCTACACCTGTTCATAGCTCGTACCTAGCAGTACCTAAACCCCTACCTCAGGAAGTTAAAGACTATGTCTCAAATCTACTTAGTAAGCAGTGGATCCGGAAGTCTACCTCGCCCTATGCTAGTCCAGTTGTGTGTGCTCGGAAAAAGGACGGATCGCTTAGGCTATGCGTGGATTACCGTCGTCTAAACTCAAAGACCATTTATAATCAATATCCCATTCCTCGGGTACAGGATGCCTTAAACTCTCTGGGAGGAAGTCAGTGGTTTTCTTTGTTAGATCAGAGCAAGGTTTATCATCAGGGTTTCGTTCAGGAGGACTGTAGGAAATACACAGCATTCACAACACCTTGGGGACAGTTTGGAATCGAATACTATTTGGCTTGACGGGAGCGCCAGGCATATTCCAAGCATACATGAATGACACGCTAGAGGGGCTACGTGATTCTTTTTGCATTCTTGATGACATTCTTGTATATCGTGTCAGCTTTGATGATCATCTTCAGCACCTGCGAACCGTGTTTCAACGTTTGAGAGAAAAAGGACTTAAACTAAGACCGAGCAAATGTTATTTGTTTCAGAAAGAAGTTCGCTATCTTGGACATTTAATTACCACGAAGGGGCACACTATCGACCCAGCCGACAAAGCAGCCGTTTCCCTGCTTCGTCAGAAGACGCCAAGTACTGTTGGGGAAGTGAGGCAAATCATGGGTTTCATAGGATTTTAATGTGGATATATCCCCGAATCCTCAAGAAAAGCCAAACCTATTTGTGATTTGTTAAAAGATGATTCAGGTCCCAAGGACAAAGGTAAGAAAAGGCGCACTGGAAAACGTGGGGGACAGAAAGGATCAAATGCTTTGATTGAATGAACAGAGGTGCACAAAAAAGTATCCGAGGAACTTATGGACTTCTTAATCAGTCCACCTATTATGGCATATCCCAAGTTCGAGGAACCGTATGTGCTTCACATTGACGCTTGTCAGAAAGGACTAGGAGCTGTCTGGTATCAACGACAAAGCTCTGGAAATCTTGCTGTTGTTGCGTATGGGTCAGCACTTCAGCAGATTCCGAGACTATCTTTACTACGCCCATACTTTGATGTGTATAGCGATTACAATCCATTGCTATATATTTACTGCACCAAAATTGGACACCACACGGCTCAGATGGGTGTCATCGTTGGCAGACCTCAAAGTTCACTACAAACCAGGTCGTCAGAACCAGGACGCCGATGGACTGAGCCGTATGCCATTGGACATTGAACAGTATTCTACACATTGTACGCAGGAATGTTCTCAAGATTTGATAGATTCCGTGCTCTCAGCGAAGCAGGAAGAGAACCAATGCAGTTGTACATTATTAACCAATAACGCAAGGAACCAGGAAAACACACTTCTGGCTCATGTTAGAGTGCAACCACTTGAGAAGTCTATACAGGAGTCACAACACCAGGATAAGGCTATTAGGACTGTCATCTCTCTGTTGAAGGAGCGTAGGAAACCGTCTAGGTTAGCTCGAAGTATACTGAGTGATGAGACGCAACTTCTACTTCGAGAATGGTCAAAACTACATCTTGACAAAGGACTTCTGTGGAGGATCATAACATTACCACAAGAGGGAACAGTAAAACAGCTTGTTCTTCCAAGGGAACACCGGTGCACTGTGCTACATCAGTTACAAAATGAAATGGGACATCTTGGTACTGAGAGGGTGTTTGCTTTAGCCCGTGATAGGTACTATTGGCCAAGGATGTTCAAGGAGATAGAGAAATATGTCACGCAGGAGTGTAATTGTCTTAAGAATCGAAAACCAGCACGCATGAACCGTTCTCCCATGAAACCTATTGAGACAACGCATCCACTCGAGCTGCTGTCCATTGATTTCTTGCACTTCGAAAAGAGCAAAGGAGGATATGAGTACATTTTGGTGGTTTTAGATCATTATACTCGGTTTCCTCAAGCGTATCCAACTCGAAAAAAGGCAGGAAAGACTGCAGCCGAAAAGATCTTCAATGACTTAATTCTGAGATTCGGAATACCACACCGTCTTCATCATGACCAAGGACGCGAGTTTGAGAACACCTTTCTCCATGAGCTTCAGAAACTCTGTGGTATTACTCGCTCTAAGACCACGCCATATCACCCGCAGGGAAATGGCCAAGTGGAACGTTTCAACCGAACACTACTTCAGATGATGCGTACCCTCAAATCTTATGAACGTTTAGATTGGAGAAAACATCTAAACAAGGTGGTTCATGCTTACAATTACTCCAAACACGAATCTACAGGATACTCACCCTTTTTCTTGTTATTTGGACGCCATCCTCTTCTTCCATTGGACCTTATCCTACCTAGCAATGGACATGCAGAAGGAAGCTCTAAAGCCGCTACATACACCCACTATGTGACGGAATGGAAGGAACGGATGTAGGAAGCTTTTGCTGTTGCATCACGAAATGCTAGGAAAAACGCACTAAAGGGCAAGCAGAATTATGATGTGAAAGGGTATGGTGCCGCCATATTGAGTATCGGAGATCGTGGTCTGGTTCGCAATTTACTTCAGAAGGGTAGACCAGGCAAATTGCGTCCCTACTGGGAACAGGATATCTATGTTGTTATAGACCGCCCTCTGAATTACTTGCCGGTGTATGATGTCAGGAGAGCTGATGGGAAGGGAAAAACCAGGCGTCTGCACCGTAATCTCCTGTTACTCTGCAACAGTTTACCATTACCTGATACATCTACAAAAGTAGTTAATAGACGCAAACGCAGTAGTAAGCTGATAACACCACACAAGGAGGATGATAGTGACAGTTCTTCAGATGCTAATGTTACATTTTCGATACCGCTATCCAACCTAAATCCGGAGGCTGAAGAGTTTAGACCAGCCACGAGCAGCAATAGCTCTGTACAGGAATTACTTCTCCCATTGACGGATCCTGAAGATGCAGTAGTTATAACTGGAAGCTCCCCACGTTCCCAGTCTGCTCAGGAATCTACAGGCACGGATGATGAAAGTGGTGATTTTAGCTCTGATGATTCCGATCGCAACCAGGGGGAAAGGACCAGGTCATCGACTGAATTGGAGAGTGAGTCGGAAAGTTCTACCTGTGAAACTCGCCAACAGAGAGCCAGAAAGCCACCCCGAACGCTTACTTACGATACTTTGGAAAAACCTAGTTACTTACAAAAGTGTTCTGTTCATGGGTTTTACGGAGTAGAGACTTTTGTGTAAAAGGGGTCAAATTTTGTTTTCTTTGGACATAGATTACTTTTCATGTACTATTCTGTTTTGGAAATTAATATGCGTTTCATCTGGTTGGATTTGTACCTTTAAACTGTTAAGGATTGTACAGAAGTCATATGAAAGAAAAAAGAGGAGTTACTGGCTCGGTTATATGGCAGAAGTCACCATGGAGCTATACAATTCATGAAATATATGACTACTATTATGACTACTATTATTTAAGAGATGTGTTGCTCTGTTTTAGTAGATAAGTATTTACACCAATTAGTGAGTGTGGAAATGTTTTTGATATGGGTGAGAATTTCCCATCGATTTTGTCTACACATTGGTAATTTTACTTCTGTGGTAGAAGTAGGTGGTAATATAGAAAATTACTGTGGTAAAGGTTATTGGTTGTGATTTTTGAGATACAACTACAGTTGATTGTTCTAGCACAAGAGAAACCTGTGAAATTGTGGTTATAAAACTACAAAAAGCTGGTATTTGCATTATTGAATTTTGATTCTATATTGTAAACAAAATGGCCAATTGTTATCAAGTTGCTAACCAGTGTTGTCATTTACATGAAATCAAACAGGTATACTGACTGCATATTGTATCAATTAATCATGTATAATAGAAAGGTTGTTCCTTTTATTAGTTTAGTTATGTACAATTGTAACAGAGGTTTTGCTAAATTTCATATTGAGTTTATTGTTGAAATATGCTAAGTGTGAACAAATTTAGTATTGACGTACTCAATTTTTTTTATTTATTTTTGGAAACTACTGTACGTATGCCTGCTTCCATCGATTAAATCGTTAAAAGTGTATCACTCTCTTCATTAATTTAGGGATCAGAACGGGAGGTAAGATTGTGAAAATTCTAAATATGTTGATAAACTGGCAGGTCATATTATTACTGGTGACCTAAACTGTATTTCGGACAAGAAATTGCGTACCCTTTTTGGAAAAGGACCTAAATATAGGTTACCGTCCAGGATAGATTTCAATAAATGCCGTAACGTTATAGAGGATGCTTTAACTATATATTGTAAATGTTGGTGTAAAAAAAAAACAGGTAAAGGTTCATGCTCTTAATGATTGGAAATACGAGATTTTAAGAATTGTTGATATCTGTATTAAGAAAATCCGTATTTATTTCAACAGCCTAATTCATTGACGGTAAATTCTATTAAAAAGAGGATAGCTGACTTACATGCTAAATATGTCTTTGTTACTGCTGATAAAGCAGGTAATAACATAATAGTTGTTTGAAAAATATATTATATTGAAGTACTTAAAAACGAATTAAACTCCACTCATACATATGTGGAAAGCCCTACCTCAAAAGACAGCACCTTACACGATCACCTCATGACCATGTCCGACTTCAAAATTAAAACTGATAAATCTGATCTACCAACTATGTATTGGCTCCCAAAACTACATACAAGTCCATATAAATCACGTTTCATATCTAATTCTAGCCACTGCTCTACTACGGTACTATCGAAACATATTACGTCTGCTATAACTGCTATAAAAGATCATATCAAATATTGTGATGTCGCATTTCATAATAGTAACATCAATTGCTTTTGGTCAATTAAAAATTCTCATGAAATTATAGACAAACTTCTTTCACTAAATTTCTTTCTTTTTTTAAAAATATTTTATTCATACATTATAAACTCTCTTTACAATTCGCCGTATCCCGAGTCAGGATAAGGTGATAACAAGAACATTGAAACATGTTACATTGCAAATAATTGAATAATCCATATCATATTATATAAGTCATATATAGGGATCATAGGATTATATATATGTATTCCAGTTATAATAAACAATGCATAAGTATTACATATATCATGCAAATGAGCCCAAGTAAAGTAAAATTATTTGTAAATTATATCATATTTCTGAAATGCAAATACATGTATACATTAAGTATTTACATAATTACATGTATAGGCAGTTTTATAGCTTATCAACAAATCTATTTGAACAGATATAATATTATATCTTACATTTAGCGTATTTCTAATATACTTTCTCAACATAATTTCGTTTTCTTCTTTCTTCTCATATCTTGCAGTCATTTTGTATTTATATACACAATATGCCACAACAGAAACAAGTTCGTTTAGATATTTAGTTTTATTATTATTTTCATAGTAAAATCCTATTATTATATGTTTCTATTTTATTTCAAAACCTAGTATAGAACCTAAAAGTTTCCACACATTGTTTACAATATTACACTCATGTATAAGATGTTTTTGATTGTTCTGCTGTTACGGTGAGTGGGAAGGTGGGCCCGTAAACCGGTTAACCACACCATTTGTTTGGCTTTTGTCAAATTGAATGACCGTCCTAAGTCGGTATCGTAATTGCACTACAATCAAATATTTTTGTAATGTGATATATGTTCTAGTATATTATTTATATTCATGTATTGTATAGCTCTATGGTGACTTCTGCCACATAACTGAGCCAGTAACTCCTCTTTTTTCTTGAATTTTCAGTAATGTTACAATTAATACACACATTACTGTCTTTTAATTTACGCTTGAAAAGAAAAGTATAATTACATAATATATCGTTTATTAGTTTATAATTGAATTCTGATATTCGTCTGTCATTCATTGAAACAATTATATTGGTATAAATGTTCATCCAATTAGATTTTTCTATACTGAATTCACGCGAAAATAACGATTGATATAAAGGATGTTGAAATTTTTTCTTCAGTAGGTTTTGATAATAAAATTTACACTTTTTGTCCATGAATGTGGTAAAACCAGAATGAAACGAAAATGTATGTTTATCAAAAATTTTGGGTGCAAGTATTGAATCTTTGCTGAGCTTCATTAAGGCAATTTTAAGTGACTTTTTTAGTAATTTAAATTCACAAATCCAATTTGTTTTAATAGATAATTGTTCCAGTATATCTACAGTAGATTTCATTTTCCCATTGTTTATAAGATCTTTTACATATGGAAAATTGCTTTTAATCCAGTTTGGAAAATATAGAGTTTTCCCGTTATATTTAAACAGATTGATTATAACACCAAAGGGGTTGTGATAGTAAATCTGTACACGAAAGATCATTCAGAGTTATATTTAATTTACATTCATTAAAACATGAAAAGACTTCCTGGTAAAATATAGGTAAAGATTAAGCATATTTGACCCATATATGTTTTTCTCACTTGATTTGAGTATATATTCAGGTGTCTAGTTTATTTTTAACTAAGTAACATTTTATAATCTCATACATTACGTTGCCTCTGTTAAATATTCTTTTTATAAATGGTGCTTTAAGTGGTTTAAATTTATTTTCGATATTAATTAATTCTATCCCTCCCTGTTTGATATTTCCTACTAGAGTGTTTCTTTTTATTCGATCTGTTTTGTTCCAGATAAAATTAAAAATTGCCGACTATATTTTTAATCAAATTTTCATAAGGTAATGGCAAAATAGACGCTATGTAAATAAATTGCGATATAGCCAGTGTGTTAATAACACATGTTTTCCCAAAAGTGTCAGTTTTCTTTTTTTTTTCCATGATTCAAAAAGTTTTTGCATTTTGTATTGAGCCAATTCTTATTATAGCATTCACTCTAGTCGTATCCAATGAATACTCCGAGACATTTAAGACACTTCTTATTAACCTTGATCCCGAAAATTTTTCATATTTGTTTTTTTTTTTTTCTTAAACCGCCCAATAGTATACATTCTGTTTTATCTATATTTACTTTACTAAATTTCAAAGCGACTCAAATTTCTATATTTGATTTTTCTACACTATATACATCTCTGCCTCATGATTTGATTAAAAGCAAGTTACTGTCTCTTATACAATGGTGTTTTCATAGAGAATCTAATCTAAACTTACATATGTACTTCCAGTGGCTCCGGATTCTTTTCCTACACACAATATACTTCATATAAATACTGGACTTGCAAGGAATTATGTAAAGCACTAGATTTTCTCATGAATAATATTTTTGTGCAATTTGATGGCAAAATATACCAACAAATAGGTGGGATTCCTATGGGTACTAACTGCGCGCCTTTGATAGCAGATTTATTTCTTTATTGTTATGATAGGGATTTTATGGTTTCTATTCAAAAGTCAAAACTTCTCGACCTCATTGACAAATTTAATAATACTTGCAGATATCTGGATAACATTTTTATTATCGACAACCCTGAATGCGAACAATTTATATCAGAAATATATCCACCAGAGCTAAATTTGAATAAAGCTAATACTTGAGATAAATCTACACCTTTCTTAGATTTGAACATAAAAATTATCAACCACCTTATATATACTAATATTTATGATAAACGTGAGGAGTTTGGATTTCCTATTGTAATTTTTCCTTACCTGGATGGCGATGTACCTCGACTTCCATCATATGGTATCTATATATCTCAATTAGTTCGATTTGTCAGAGGCTGCACCGATGTTTTGGACTTTCATAAACGAAACTTACAAATTACTACTAAACTTTCAACTCAGGGTTACAAATATCACAAGCTTAGAAAAACATTCGGCAAATTCTTTAAATCTTATTCAGAACTTCTATCTAAATTTGGAAATATTTCTTTTCAACACTATGTATCCAATGGAATTTCCCATCCTAATTGTTACGGCGATCTCGTATATAAACTAACGAAAGTAAAAGGCTCCGATAACATTATTTTATCATGTAATGAAATAGTCAAACGCCTTCTAAATATGACAATATGACATTCAGATCATCATAAAGACTATAGGTCTTGTATTTGGCCCCTCTACAGCCTTATGCAGACTTTTACTTGAACGTTGAACGCTGACTAACAGGGCGGTGAGGACTATATGACGGGCCTTGTCCAAACCTCTTTCAGAGGAGACATGGTCCTGAACCTCGTTCCCTCTGACTGTAAGTCGGGACTCCTACATATCTAGGGTCTTAGCTCGCTTTCAGACTGGCAGAGCACGGTTTATCATGTTGATGTCGGATATATTCTTATATCATTATGTGTTCTACAATACCCGTGTTTATATTTTTATGACCTCAGTATGCGATACCTGTTGACCATTGTTCTTTGCATGGAAGATTGGTCCGTAAACCGGTTAACCACACCATTTGTTTGGCTTTTGTCAAATTAAATGAACGTCCTAAGTCTGTTTCGTAAATGCACTACAATCAAATATTTTTTTAATGTGTAATATGTGCTAGTATATTATTGATATTCATGTATTGTATAGCTCCATGGTGACTTCTGCCACATAACTGAGCCAGTAACTCCTCTTTTGTCTTCTATATGGAGGATTATTTATAAATTTTTAAATGTGTGTCTTTTGATGGTGCAGCTTTTGCGGTGAGTGGGAAGGTGGGCGCCGTAAACCCGTTAACCACATCAATTGAGTGACGTTTGTTACTTCAACTGACCGTCCTTAATCGGTATCATAACCGCAGCACAATAGAATATTTTTGTAATGTCTTTCCATGTATATTCTACTATTGTCATTTTTGTGTGCAGGTCCTTGGTGATTTGTGTCATACAGCTTTGTCAGATGGGTATATGTGACGGGTGTTGCTAGCAAGCAGGAGATACTCTCTCTCCCCGGGCACCTGATCTCACTCCATCAAGGGGGTTCACATATGCTCTTCAAGAAAGTAGACTTTTTTCGTCGTTTTCTATTTGGTCTTCCTTTTCACTGATTTTGTATGTCCTTTGGTTTCATAATATTTGGACTTATGATTTATCCAGCATCTTTACAATTCTGTACCGCGAAGCTGTAGGAAAGTGATATGTTGGATATATATTTGTGTCTGATAACAGTACAAGATTCATTTGCCAAACATTATTACCGAACAATTGCATTCCATAGCTCATTTAAGCAATTGGTGTGAAGACGATGAATACAAACATTAATATGGGTGAGGGTAAGGGAACTTTTCCAATAATGATATGCACTGGTGCAATAACAGCGTTACACACAATGTGTGGAAAACAACCATTACTTAGTAATGCATTAATCTTGTGTAAAAATGGCATTAACAAATCACCATATTCTATAAAGTACTCGTTTAACATATTTCCATCCCTATTATGACTGTTATTTCGTTTCAGATGTTTAATGACTTTACCAATCTCATCACAAGAAATTTCAACTCTAATTTCTTCAAAAACAGTATTGTCCTCATTATCGTACACACCGTCAAATTTCTGTTTCATTTAAATCTGTTTCACTGCGCAATGACTTAAAATGTTTTGTAAATTTGGTCATAGACACATTTGTTTTCATCGATTTCTTTTTCATAAAACGTGATAAAATTTTGTGGATTATTTTATTCATAGACTCAATCATATTTCTTTGATTGAATAAGTACCGGTATATATTATACCTACTCCAAATAATAGCATAAAATTAAACTTGGATGTCATGTGATCGATAGACATAGATGGACTTGTGATTTTGTTGCTCTCCGGTTTGGATTAATTACTAAAGATATAGAGGGATCTAAACCGTCATACCCGTACAGGGACTTTATTATATATCTGTGAATAAGTTGGAGAAGCTAATTTAGGAAATAAGTTCGTGAAATGGCTTGCTTTAGAGTGACACAGAGTCAAGGAGTGAAGGAAAAAGGTAAAAGCCACCGACAGACCACAGCTCACATAAGGTATGTGCACCTACACAAGACTCGAGCACAGTTCAAGCGTTACAAGGTATACAGACAACGTTACGAACCATTAATACTAGACTGGATAAATATGGAAAACTTAAAGCAGACATCTGGAACCAGGATGGCATCGACTATCGCCTGAAGTATACGTCAGAACAGACGGAGTACTCCGTCTCCGAGCTTGAAGCGATCCGATCGGAAAATGTTCATCTACGTAGTCAAGCACAGCTGCTAAAAGTAGTTGTGGTCAGAATGGACAATAAGATCAACACCATGGATAAAGAAATAATACATCTGAAAGGCAGATCCATGCGTGACAACATCATCATACATAACTTTCCTTATATCCCTAATGAAGGGGTAAACAAGCAGTACCGGAGGCCATAAAAACCCACATTGGTGTAGAGGCGGAGTTCGTTCGTATACACAGAAATGGAGCTCGACAATTTAATCATGGATAACCTTTGACTATCACTGGAAAATTGTCAAATGGAGGTAAAAAAAAGAAGAGGAGTTACTCCGTGCGCAGAAGGAAAAAAAACAGGCGAAAACCCAGTTACCGTTTTTTATCACAGCGCAAGAACCACTGAGTGTATCCAAAGAGCGCAAGCGCCTTTATGAGATCTCTAATGCATATCGCAGGCAAAATGTAAATACCCGTGTGGCTGGAAAGAAAATTATCATGCCAAATGGAAACTTGTATGAGGATCCCGTATCGCACATCACAAACGCAGACATCTTACAAATTCAACAAGAAGATATCGAATACAATAAACTTATGGATACGGTATCGACGGACCCCGTTGAAAAAGATAAAAGTGTGGGGGTTTTTTGCCAGTGGAGCGATTGTATCAAATGTTGAAGAAGTGAAAAATGTGTATATGAAGGTCTATTGCGATCCAGATTCAGCGGGTTCACATCACAGAATTCTAGTATACCACTTTGTGGATTCCAACGGAAAATTGTGTGAGGGTTTTCATGGTGTCGGCGAGTACGTGACCGGTAGAGGACTTATCAACTTTATGCGGGAAAACAATATAAGGAACACTGCGGCGGTAGTGACAATATGGTACGGTGGACGTCACATTGGGTATGAACGTTTTCATATATGGTTTGTGAGGTGGCCAACATGCTCGATGTTTAACCTGTACAATTTCTTAAGCACTTGTGCTATAAAGTGAACTTATATTCCAAAGACTAATGTATATATGTCTCTGTTATATGCTATGCAGAATTACGTTATAAAACGTTATAAAATCGGATAATTTATGTTGGTATCATGATATTCAATACTACATTTAGTTTATATATATATTCATTATATTGACGCATTAACAATGCAACATAAAATTTCCAGATTCCATTATCTTTCCATCTCTCGGGATGGTTTATTTTTTTCCATGCATTTACATTATAATCACATTGAGTTTCCGGTTTAGACTGTTCCGAAACTAAAACATGACTGTCAGAGTATAACGAGGTATAATACTGGTAAAATTTGCATTTACAATAAGAAATATAACTCTCATTACTTAGAGGGATGGTGCTTGTATACTATGTACTATGTAGATCCTACTTCATTTCTGTGAAATTATGTCATTTAATCCAATGAAGGATTGATAAGTTACACAAAGTCTATTAATCTGTTGATTTCTGTGACAAATCTATTTTTGTTATTTAGCCAAATCTTACATTGAAAATACTATCAGCATGTACTTTACTTTCTTTTTCATGTTTATGTGTGATATCCCTTTTAATATTTGTCAATTGCCTGCAGATGTGCCAATGGTAATGAGAATAATTGTCTATGTTAAAAGTAAATGGAAACTGAGAGTAGGTAATGGTGGGGGAAGTCACGTGACATCGGAGAAGAAGGACATGGAAAATTCTACTGAGAGTTCATAGCAAGTTTTAACAGTTTTTAAGAAAGTACAACCTCTGCTTTTGGAGCTGGGACCTCACTGGTTATTCAGATAAGATTTTTATATGTGTCTTTAATCCGAATCGATGATTTAAATACTGCATTTTAGACTTTATTGTATTCTCTTATTTGGCGCCTTAAATGATTCGGGGTCGCCATATTGAAATTTAACTTAAAGGGCTAGGGTACCTTATTCTGAAGGGGTCTAAAGTATATAAGCAGTTAAATCAAGTAGACATATTTTGTTATTTTCCATTTGTTTTTCATTTTTTACTGATTTTGTATGTCCTCTGGTTTTATGATTTTTGGACTTGTGCTTTGGATTTATTCATCATCTCTACATTGTCGCGTCTCCAATGTAAATACAAAACACGTTTATAATTTTGTATTCTTTATTGCTGATAAGATTGTAAAGATAATGGATAAATCCAAACCACAAGTTCAAAAATCATGAAACCAGAGGACTTACAAAATCAGTGAAAATGAAAAACCACTGGAAAATAACAAAATATGTCTACTTGAAGAGCATATGTGAACCCCTGTGATGGAGTGAGATCAGGTGCCCGGGGAGAGTGAGCATCTCCTGCTTGCTAGCAACACCCGTCATATATACCCAGTAGAAGGAGTCAAATATTTTGATTTTTTTTTTTCTGTAACCAACCCCCCTCCCCTCCTTTCTAACCCTACTTTCAATAAATTCTTGGCTAAGCCAATTGATGGTGAGAATAATACGCTAACCAGACACCCCATCCTTTTGACTGATAGTAAGGGGTATTCATTAAAGAACGCACATAAGGGTCAGTTTCCCTTAGAACTGTGGGCAAGTCCAGGTGCTACACTGAGAGACAGGATCGATTTATTGGAAAGCAAGATCCAGAAGTTAAAGGAACTACACAACAAATCTATAGTCTACATCTGGGCAGGAACCTGCAACCTTACTGTGAAAAGTGGGAAGAAAATAGCGATCCGAAATAAAAGCACAAAAACAGTAGACGAGGTTAAAAGCCAAGTTGAAAGGGCATTCTCAATAACAAAAGGATTGCAAGACAAAATTCAAATAAAGTTTGTGGATCTGCAGCCAGTGTCAACTGAAATATACAACAGGAATAGTGGAACACTAGTGGACCCCAATATCGCAAGGGCTGAGGATAAACAGATCACAGAGCAAGTGCTGGAAATAAATAACATAATACGGTCCATCAGCAAGGAAAACAACTCACAGACTGTAGGTTTCACGAGATTCATCGTTAAATCCAGAGGGTCGGGTAAAAGAGGAAGGAAGAATAGATATTCGGTAAATTTTGAGCTTTACAACGACAGTGTGCACCCGGCGGGAAAATCGAGTCAAGTGTTCACCAAAGCATTGCAAGAAGATATCATTAAAGAGTGCGGAACGAAAACCGAGGAAAAAGACATACTTAGACTGAACCTAGACACTAGTGAGTCTGAGGACTTCTAGAATGGCAACTAATAAAAGGACATTGATGGCCACAAGGAGTAGCATGGCAAGGAGGCCAAGGGAACTATACACTCCGTCGAAGATGAGCTCCCAGGAACTAGGAACAAAACGAATGGTGAACTACAACCTTGACAAGAACAAATCAATTAAAAAGAAAATAGGAAGTTCATATAAAGAAGAAATCTGTATTGAGGTAAAGTAGGACACCCTAGTAATGACACTACCAACAGCTGAGTTTGAAACATTTAGGCTATGTGCAAAATCCCTATGCACGACAACCCCAAGATTTGGAATTACTTCTATGATGGATAGCCAACAGACAAGAAATGGTTTAGTAGTGAGTGAATCTATTTCCATTAAATGTGCAAGCACAGATAAACAGTTATATCGCATTAATATGCACCTCACTACGTCAGTGGTAAGTGTGAATGGAGGGAAGATGAACCTATTTGTAGACACACACCTCAACTATATAGTAAAGAAAATGGAATATATGGGAAATTTCAGGGAACTAAATCGAGCAGTGAGAGATAAGTGCCGAGAAGTATTGTGCAGAAGATTGGATTCCAGAGAGATGGATGTAAAAAAAAAACACACAAAAAACATGAAAATACTGCCGACGACAGAAGAGTGATGGGAAATAGGCAAAGCAATCAGAGGGTATGTCAACTAGACAAATCAGATGAAACACAGAAACAACAAGGGAACCCAGAAAATGAAAGGGCTGACAATGTAAATGAAGAACAGAGGCAGAATGATGATACTGATGATGAAAAACCTAAGTCGGTAACAGTAACGTTGGAAACGAGTGTCAAAGAAGCCCCATGTAGTGTTTGCGGAGAACCATGTGAAACTGACAGTGTTATATGCGACATGTGTGGCAACTGGTCACATTACAAATGTGAAGGACTGAGTATATCAGAAATCGTAGAATTAGAAGACGAGGCATGTACAAGTATAACTTATCCCTGCCGTGGATGCTGGAGTGTGGAAGCAATGTCCAGAAGCGACTTTGGCATAGACAGGGTCGGGTCTGCCAATCCTCAACCAGCGACATGGGTACAAACACAAAACCTAAGAAAGTCAGAGAAATTGGTGTAGGAACGACTTCGGAACTGCAACTTCATGAAGATATTATAAAGAAAAAGAGGAGTTGGCTCAGTTATGTGGCAGAAGTCACCATGGAGCTATACAATACATGAATATGAATTTATAAATAATCCTCCATGTAAAGAGCACGGGTCAACAGGTATTGCATATTGAGAGGTCATAAAAATATAAACACGTAAGGTATTGTAAAACACATAATGGTATAAAAAATATATGCGACATCAACATGATAAAGCGTGCTCTGCCCGTAAAGAAAAAGAACATGCAAAATTAATTAACCAGAAGGACGTAGAAATAAGGAAAAAAGAGCAAAACATGGCAGACCTTGCGAAACAACTGGCCACTGCGAGAGCATATATTATTACATTAGAGCAGAAGATCAATAGTCTAGAAAAGTCACAAACACTAAACATAGCAGCAAATGCAGTGCACCACCACAAGCCAGATGATTCTTGTGGTAAATCAGAGGTAGATCATAATACGACTTCACACAGGTCAACTCTATTAGAACAAAGGGTAAATGCTAAAGAAATTACATCGCTCAAAGACAGGATGACTATACTGGAAAAGACAGTGAAAGCAAGAGAGAACCGACTAAGAAGCAATGAGTATGCAAACCTCTCACAAAATGGCTGATCTGCCTAACAAACAATACAACGCAGAATTAAGAACTGATGAGTGTACGAGCATGCTGACAAGTAATAATGAGCAGCATTTTTTAGGCAAACGCCAACATACCAAAGAACCACCGTGGGAAGCCGACTTGAATCACAGCAGGAGAAAGAAAAGAAAGAAGAAGAAAAAGAAAACCCCCACCCCAGCGCAAGCAACACAACAAATAGTGTGAAACAACCACGATCTGAATGGCAATGCAAATCAAATAGAGTGTGCCCCAGCACAAGCAACACAACAAATGGTGTGGGACAACAACGATCTGCATGGCAAAGCAAAACAGGTAGGGAATGCCGAGCAGCAGCAACAACTCCGCAAAGTTGTGATACACAGACACGAACCTCAACCGGAACTGGTAACACAGAAAGTTACAACCCCAGCCCTACGTCACGTAATACCCCGGATGGTACCAACATACCAGAGGAAGGTGCAAATACCGACAATGGGGACAATGGTTCAGCCACTAGTGTATCCGTCTTGCACGAGACTTCTATAGCATCGATAAACATTGAGAATATAAAAACCAACAAACAGTACTTGCGGGAACTGATGAGATACCATGACATAATACTACCTCAAGAACATTGGCTCTATGCATTCGAGAAGGTCTATTTAGGAGCTATGGTCGATGATGATGGATTGGGGGGGGGGGGGGGGGTAGCCATGAAGTGTGTAGATGACAACGAACTTATTGGTCCACATTGTAGGCATAGAGGGAAGGGTGGCGTAGCAACCTTATGGAATAAATCCCTGAAGAATGGCAACGAGAGGATCGTTGTGATAGAAGTTGGAAATCAGTTGCATATTATCAATGTGTATCTACTTGCCAGAGGGTCTGACGGCTCTGAAATGGAGTTTGAAGGATGTATTGCTGAGGTAGAGGAGATAACAGTGAAGGTCGGGCTGAATTCTGATGTCATTCTGGCTGAAGATTTGAACGCCTCTATACACAGGGAAAAGGGGTAGAAGAGAGACCAGACACTTAGGTTTTTAGTGCAGAAATGTGGTTACAAAACAGCACCAAATTACCCGGAACGTCCCACCTTTGTGCATCACAACGGAACAACATCGCATATAGACTATATATTGTGTACAAAGTCCAATAGGAAATATAACGTGGATATAGGACATAATGCGCCACTTAATGTATCAATGCACTATGCTATTACAGCCAACATTCTGGTAAATCCACAGACACCAACACGGGTAAAGGACGATGTACACCATGGTCGTATCAGATGAAACAAGATCGACAAAGCTTTTTACTCAGATAAGGTGACGTCCAAGCTCCAGAACACCCAATGTAGCGATTAGTTGGACTGTAACACTTTCCTGAGCATAATATCTAGCACACTCACGCAAGCAGTTGAAGAATTGCAGCCTCTAAAACAGGCGAAAAACAAAAGGAAAAGGAAGCTAGTATCACCAAAGGTAATAGCTGCATGTAGAGAAAGTAAAGAATTACATTGGAAGATTAAAACATTTAAAGGTACACAAACTGAACTTGAACAACTCCAGACTAGTCGAAAAAAAAGGCAAAACAAAAAAAAAAAGAGCTCAGAAGGATGCAGAGGATAGAAGCAGCAGAAAATCGACATAAAATATATGAAGATATCATGGCTGCAAACGGTGAGGATAAGAAATTATTCTATAGACTTGTGAGGAGGCAGAGGGAAGGCAAAACCAGAAGGCCGAGTAAAATTATCATAAATGACGTACACCTACAAGAAGATGATAAGATAAAAGAAGGGTGGGCTTGGTACTTTGGTACTTGGTATTATTTATAAATTCGGTACTTTGGTACTTGGTATTATTTATAAATTTTTAAATGTGCGTCCTTTGATTGTTCTGCTGTTACGATGAGTGGGAAGGTGGGCCCGTAAACCGGTTAACCACACCATTTGTTTGGCTTTTGTCAAATTAAATGACCGTCCTAAGTCGGTATCGTAATTGCACTACAATCAAATATTTATGTAATGTGTTATATTTTCTAGTATATTATTTATATTCATGTATTGTATGGTGACTTTTGCCACATAACTGAGCCAGTAACTCCTCTTTTTTCTTTTAAAAACCTCAGTACAGAGAAAAGTGATCCAAACTTTGATGTAGAATACAAGGCTCAGATAGACCAAGATGTAGCTAATATTGAAACAATCTCAGATACTAATGTTAACACAGCTATGAAACTTGATACAGAACTGCTAGAAAAAATAGTTAACGGAATGAAGAATGACAAGAGTTTAGATGGGAATGGGATTATGGCTGAAACACCTAAAGTATGGAGGACCTTTGCTGCTGGAAATAATACAAAAGTTATTTAACAAAATCACTCAGGACAAAGAAATACCGGAGCAGTTCAAAAACGGAATAATAACCCCAATTTATAAGAAACAAAATAAGCCGATATGGGACCCGAATTCGTATCGACGAATTACGGTGGCAAGCAATAAAGGAAAAGTCTTCGAAAGGGTTCATCTAACTTCAATATCAGACAGACTGGAAAACACCCAAAGTAATTTACAAATTTACAAAGTAGAACCTCACCCTTGTTTGTTGCACTCATATTAACAGAAGCGAAGGATAACAAAACTCCACTCTATGCAGCGTTCCTGGATGCATCGAAGGCTTTTGATGTGGTCTGGCATAATTCCATGCTTAAAAAACTCTATGATGCGGGTCTAGGGGTTACAGATTGGATTCTTATGCGAAGTTGGTATTCTTTGACGTCAGAAGTTCAGTTGGAGGGGAAGTTGTCAAGTTACTTTGGGGAGCGACAGGGTGTGAGACAGGGAGGAATCTGGTCTCCCACTGCCTATAAAGCCTTCATCAACCCGATTCTAAAGGTCATCGAAGACAAGGCGATTGGCTACAGAATAGGGACCATCCACGTGGCTACCCCGATTTGTGCAGATGATGAGCTACTGCTCACCGAGGACAAATACGAAATGATTACACTCAGCAATATATACATGTATAAAGGTAACTTTTAAATATTCTTTTTAAATATTTTTTAAGGTTAAAAGGTCCCTATATATATGCTAAATACACCGCCAGAAGCCTTGTTTTAAACATTGCAGTATGACACGTCTGAGTTGTAAATATGTAGTGTTCGCTTTTAGAGAACCAGTGAGGTCCATCAAAATAATTTCATGCTTTTAAAACTTTTAAATGGTTTTAGAGCGAAAAAAACCCCAGAATTTCCAGTCACTACGTAACCGTTTTATATGCTCGCTTCAGTGGTACTCCAGTCAAGTGGAGGGATTTATTTACTAAGAAGAAGAAGAAGAAGGTGAAGGTGCTGTAGAATGTGTATTTTGTAGTTATAATATTCATGAATATGGTTGAGATAATAAGCGTTAATTTCCAAGGATTGGGTGGTTTTAATAAACGTAAAGATGTTTTCAGTTATCTTAAGAGACAAAATGCAAATATATACTGTTTACAGGATACACATTTTACCAAAGAAAACGAGTCCTTAAAAAGAAATGAATGGGGTTCTGGTGTGTGCTTTAATTCATTTTCATCGAACTCGCGTGGAGTTTGTATTCTCTTTAACAACAATTTTGAGTATAAAATTAATAATAATTCATACAAAGATAACAATGGAAATTTAATTGTTGTCGAGTTGGAAGTAGATAATGTGGATAGACCAGAATTTTACAGACAGCTAGAAGAGATAATGAATAATTTTGATAATGAATTTCAAATAATATGTGGAGATGTTAACCTTGTTTTGGATACAGATATTGATTACCATAACTATTTGCATGTCAATAATCCAAAGGCTAGAGAAACAGTGTTAATTATAGTGAATGAACAGAACCTTGCTGATCCATTTAGAGAAATAAATGGTAATATCAAAAGGTTTACTTGCAGAAAGAAAACACCTTTGAAGCAGGCAAGAGTAGATTTTTTTCCTGATTTCAGATAATCTATTACCAAATGTATTGAAATGTGACATTGATATCAGTTACAGATCAGATCATTCGATGATAAATTTACTCCTAAAATTTAACAATTTAAAAAGGGAAAGGGTCTATGGAAATTTAATAATTCTCTGTTGTATGATAAATTTTATGTTGATAGCGTTAAAAGATAGATCTTAGAAATAAAACAACAATATATGCTGCCTGTGTATAATCCTGAGAACATTGAAAATATTGAGACACTGCAATTCACTATTAATGATCAATTGTTGTTAGAAACTCTGCTTATGGAAATAAGGGGTATTTCCATATTATATGCAAGTCATAAAAAAACCAAAAGGTTCTTATGGAACTTAGTAAAAGAAATTAAACAGAAGAAAATATGACAGAGGAGAATAAAGAGGAACTAGATAGAAAGAAAAACAATTTAGAAGATATAAGAAATGAAAAATTACAAGGGTGTTTGATAAGATCTAGGACTCAGTGGATTAAAGAGGGGGGAAAACCTACAAAATACTTTTGTCACCTAGAGTCACGAAATTATGTATATTAAATTATTCCAAAGTTGCAAATAAATAATGGCAGGGTTATTTCTGACCAACCGGAGATTTTAACAGAGGCTACAAACTTCTATGCTAATTCATATGCCTCTAAGGATAATTTATCTAATTATAATAAATATAGAACATAGATACCTTTTAAGTTAGTGCACCATATGCGCATTTCGACAAGTTATGTCTATTCAGTGATGCTCGTGGCCGAATGATTGGAATTCTCAAAATATATAAAAATACGAAGAGCAGTATCGCAGCTAAATTGACCGAAAAGTGAACCAAAGAATCTATCTAAGGACAGAGCTATGCATGAGGGAGATACTCCTTAGTTTTAGAATGATTTCTTTAATTTGATGACTGAAAATTTGAAGTTTATATTTCATGTCAGTAGAAAAGCACTGAAAACTAGACTTATGATGCCCTCGGGAACTATCAGTCCACCAGCAGAGACGGCGGCCTAGCGGTTATAATAAATATAGAACATACATACCTTTTAATTTAGTGCACCATATGCGCATTTCGACAAGTTATGTTTCTTCAGTGATGCTCGTGGCCGAATGATTGGAACTCTCAAAATATATAAAAATACAAAAGAAAAAAGAGGAATTACTGGCTCAGTTATGTGGCAGAAGTCACCATGGAGCTATACAATACATGAATATAAATAATAAACTAGAACATATAACACATTACAAAAATATTTGATTGTAGTGCAATTACGATACCGACTTAGGACGGTCATTTAATTTGACAAAAGCCAAACAAATGGTGTGGTTAACCGGTTTATGGGCCCACCTTCCCACTCGCCGTAACAGCAGAACAATCAAAAGACGTACATTTAAAAAATTATAAATAATCCTCCATGTAAAGAACACGAAGAGCAGTGTTGCAGCCAAATTGACCGAAAACTGAACCAAAGAATCTATCTAAGGACAGAGCTATGCATGAGGGAGATACTCCTTAGTTTTAGAATGATTTCTTTAATTTGATGACTGAAAATTTGAAGTATATATTTCATGTCAGTACAAAAGCACTGAAAACTAGACTTATGATGCCCTTTAATTTAGATGAGGAATTATTGGATTATAATATTACAAAACTCACAGATAGCGAGTCAAATAATTTAGAGGGAAAGTTATCAATACAGGAACTTCATACTGTATTAAAAACTATGAAGAATGATAAAATTCCTGGGTCTGATGGATTTTTCAGATTTTTAAAATTTTTTTTGGTTACAATTAAGAACTTTAATTATGAATTCTTTAAACTACGGTTTTGAAACTGGGGAACTATCTGTTACACAACTTGAGGGTATAATTACGTGTATCCCCAAAGATAATAAACCGAGACACTTCATTTAAAATTGGAGACCGATAACTCTATTGAATATAATTTATAAACTGGGCTTCAGGCGCAATAGCTAATCACATAATCAAAGGCTTGAAGAGCCACAAAGGCGTCGAGCTAAATTTGATTTAAAGCCGTCAAAAGTAGCAGAAATTGACCAGTCGTGTTCATCTTTTTTGTTGAATTCCGATAATTTTTTGAATAGAATAAAAATAAAAGCTTAAGGACCAACAGTCATATATCATATAATATATCATCATAACATTTTATTGTTCTTCACATCATTCTTGCAGAAATATGTTAAATATCTTTTCACAAAGAACGTACATGTGAAATCAATCGAACACCATTGCCATTTTTTACAAAGAAATGGACGAGTTGTTACCATTGCCTGTAAAATATGGGAGCCTTATGCTTAATTTCTTTCAAGATATGGTCTAGGTTACTGTTTTTGTCTACGCCACTAACACTGACACTAGGGCCAACAGCTTCTATATATCGTCCAAACACACTAGTTATTCGGTCGTTTATTGTATATGCACGTGTAAGGGCTACAACGCCATGCCGTTCGCCGTAATGACGCAAGCCGATTGTGCATAACAATCGCACTTTATCGGTTGATTTGGAATAAAATCTTCAAGTGTAAGTTCTACGTAATTTATTTTTCATGCATTCAATCTAAAATTTTGTCTTAATCCATGCTATCATCCTTTACATCCGCATTAAATTTTGTAGGCGATTTGAAAACTTTCTCGGCTGCCAATTGTTATGCCCTCGTGGGAACTTTTCCAGATATGTGGAAGACCATGTGATATATACACATACTACTTCCCTAATAAGGAAAAATGAGGCGTGGCTTTAGAAATTTTAGCGGAAAAAATTAACAACTGCGCAAAAACAAGTAATTCCCATTAACATAAAGCTATTTGGCTTTGTGATCAACATCTTGATCATTTAATGCTATTCCGATTACAACTTAAACTTTTTAAAAAGCTATGCTTGTTTAAG
Organism: Pteria penguin; assembly: GCA_035048485.1. NCBI lineage: Eukaryota > Metazoa > Mollusca > Bivalvia > Pterioida > Pteriidae > Pteria > Pteria penguin. The sequence continues at coordinate 273,624 of CM068580.1, forward strand.
ATAGACTGGAGTTACCTGCTCTTGCTTCCTATCGCTGCGCGAAGAGACAAATGACCACCGCCATTTTGTAGAGGCTATTCCCTGTCCAGCAAGTGTTATTTATAGCACAGACGGTAAGGGCAGATAAGAAGCTGTACACACTGCGTGTAGTCATTTTTAAAATTCGTCTGCAGTAGCATACACAGCATAGGTATACAGTACCTGATGTAAATTACGAGAGGCTCGTGATGTTTAGCCTTGAGGATGTAATTTTAATTAATTTTTTTTAGATATTTGTTGATTCTAGGTTAAATGAATGAAACAAAGCGAAATCCAGTGAGATAAAAATAACCGATAACACGTCACTTGAACCTAGGTCAGCCTTGTTATGAATTAGTGGTCACCTGTCTAGATATCTTTGTGATACGCATTGCCAATCTATATTTAGGATTCTATGAAATATTTTATTTGTTCTTTTTTAAACTGAAATTTATATCTACATATATTATTATTATATTATTTATATTATTATATACATTTCGAAGATCGCGCGATCGGTTTCCATATTGGCGCTTAATGTCAAATTAGGCCTTGATCGCGTGTTACAAGCGTTCTACTACGATTTCTCCAAATAAGGCAATATGTCACGTGGTCTTCCCCATATTTGGAAAAATTCCCATGAAGTGCGATTGTAATTCATAATCGGCTTGCGTCATTACGACCAATGAATATTTTAACACACACAATAAGCAACAGAATAATACGTCGTGTTTTAGGGCAATATATTGATAATTTAAGTTAAGCAGACCTATGCGTAAACCTATTTATGTGCAATGAAATTTCAATAACAAGGATAAGAAAGCCGGTTTTGCAAGAACTTTTACTACGTTTAGTACTTTAAAGAAGGTACTGCTTTGTTACGTGAATTAAAAAGGCGGTGCAGAGGTAAAATTATTACGATCGCTAGAAGACTGTCGAGCAAATGCTCGACGCATTAAAAACCGTTTTAAACAAACTTATCACTAAAGAACAAAATGGATTCATAGCTGGGAGGTATACTGGGGAAAACACACGACTTATATATATTATGGAATATAGAGAAAGTCAAGATATACCGGGTCTGCTTTTATTCATTGATTTTGAAAAAGCTTTTGATTCCATATCATGGGAATTTTTATAAAAATTTTTAGATTTTTTCGGGTTTGGGAATTCTATTTAAAAATGGGTGAAAGTCTTTTACACTAATACAAAATCCAGATTGAACCGGGGGGGGGGGACTTGTCAGATTGTATTAATCCAAGCCGCGGCTGTAGACAGGGGGATCCAATTTAACCATATTTATTTATTATTTGTGCAGAGATTCTTTCTATCAAGATCAGAAATAACCCAAAAATTAAAGGAATCACCGTTGATAGATTAGAATACAAAATATCGAAATATGCGGATGACACATCACTCATTTTTAATGGCAATAAAGAATCATTATCTGATTCGCTTTTAGCATTAAAATGGTTTGAAAATATATCATGTCTGAAGGTAAATTTTGAAAAAAAAAACACAATTTGGATTGGAAACAAAAAATATAGTAACGACAAAATGTGTGAGGAATGGAATTTACTGTGGGGAAAAACTAGGTTTAAGCTCTTAGGGATAGAATTTGACGTTGATTTAGATAATATTTGTGAATTGAATTATAGACCAAGATTACAGAAAATTAATTCAATAATTAAACAATGGCAGAAAAGAAAGCTTAATCCTATTGGATATATAACTCTAATTAAAACACTTGTTATATCACAGTTTAATCATTTATTTTTGTCTTTGCCTGATCCACCAGTTGATAACTTAAATGAAATTAATAGTTCATTGTATAAATTCTTGTGGCAAAACAAACCAGATAAATTTTCAAGAAATATAATAAGTAAATCTAATGAAGAAGGTGGTTTAAATACGATAGATATAAAAGCATATATTTCGGCGCTTAAATTAACTTGGACAAGAAGAATTTTGAATCAAGAAGGTATATGGCTAAACATTTAATTTCACAATATTAAAATGAACCTACTCTTTGATTAAGCAACCGATTAAATAAAGTACTGTATAAATAAGATCAGTAATCAATTTTGGAAAGATGTTTTACAAGCTTGGAAAACATTTTTAGGTAAACAAAAGATATATCACAATTCATATAAAACAAAAGATATATCACAATTCATATAATGATACAGAAGATCAATCAGAAAATGCATTGAAAACTGAATTATGGTTGAATGATAGTATTCAGATAGGGGGAAACTGTGTTTTGTATGAAAAATTGTATGAAAAGAATATAGTATATGTCAATGATTTATTGAATAAAAATGGTCAATTCTATACATACTATGAATTTCAACAAAAATTCAATATTCTAGAATGTAACTTCTTAGAGTACAATGGAATCCTTTCAGCATTAAAGAAAACATTTAAAAACAATATTCGAAATATAGAAAGTAAACTTCATGGACCATGGATATTAGATAAAATTAAATACATCATAAAGAGTAAGTCTGGATCTAAAGATATGTATGAAATTTTTAAGAAAAACTATTGTATACCAAAATCACAGAAGATATGGGAAAATATGTTTTTAATATTGATAAAGCTGAATGGGAATATATTTACCGAAAGCCGTTTGATATGACAAAAGATACAAAACTTCATTGGTTTTAGTATAGAATAAACTATTACATTTAAACAACAAACTTGTTTGCTTAAAAAATAGGAATACATGACAGTCCTTTGTGTACTTTTTGTAATATTGAGGAAGAAACAATAATTCATATTCTATGGCAATGTGAATATACTAAACACTTCTTAAATGATGTTGAGAATTGGCTCATACACTTAGCTATTGATTTAAATTAAGGAAAAAAGTAATGTTTTACTGGGAGCAAATAAGATATCAAAAGTGAATGCCTTAATGTTACTTTATATAAAATATTATATTTACACAATGAAATGCAAAAAAACATTACCGACCTTGAACTCTGTAAAAATTTTCCTCAGAAAAGTATTCTTTGTTTATCATTGTATTGCTATTAACCAACAACATCTTCAAGTATTTGAAACAAATTATGAGAAATGGAAGTTGGCTCTTGAAATATAGATATTATTTTATTATAAGGGATACTTTATACATGCTCAATCTGTCTTCGGTCTGTTTCTCTGTCTCTCTCTGTCTGTCTGTCGGTCTGTCTCTCTCTCTCTACTTGCATTAATTAATTTGCAATATTTCTTTTCAAGCAGATTAATAAAAACACCAAATTCAATCATGTCGTTATGTTCCTATAGCATTATTATATATACAGGTATATCGGTAATAGAATAATGCTTAATATAGGAATGTTTTTTTCTTTGTTATAGATATGTAGATTTTTGACATTATTATTTACTCTAATTGATGCATAAGTATTTTGCTACCTATGTTAATATGTATATATATACAGGCATATGTATTTGTGTTATGTCTCAATGTACATAGGTTAATATGTATATAATTACAGAAATCTGTATTTGTGTTATGTCTCAATGTACATAATTATGTCAGTTTGAATTTGGAATAGAATAAAAAACAAGAGGCCCAAGTGGGCCTATATCGCTCACCTGAGTACCTAGATTATCAGTCATGCATGAAGGAAGAATTCATTTATTTTTGCATTAATGTGACTAAGTCAACACAGATGTGGAAAATATGTCAAATTTTATTTCAGGCTAGAATAAAAAACAACACTTTTTTGCACATCCATTCAGGTGATTTTGATATTAAGCATTTCCTTTGTCTCTGCAAGAAGTCATTCAGGGCAACAAGTTAGTCATTTTCTTTAGGTGGGGCCTTTTGTTGACTGATTTCAAGTCTGGGTCATGAACAACAATTGTTTCAAATATTGTCCAGATCTAACTTAAAATTGCCTAATTTCATATGTTGAGAAACATCTAAAAACTTATTTAGATGTGTAAAGAAATGAAAAAAAAATTTTGACCACAGCTGGATTTGAACCGCTACTCTCCATATTTCAATTACCAAGTGGTATATGTACTATTGTGAGAACTGCTTTTTAGACATGGTGGCATTATCTGTTAACCAATTTGGATGAAATTTACCAAATTGATAGAGGACTTTTAGTACTTCATGTATTCCATGTTTCATTAAAATCTTTCATGTGGTATAACAGCAGAAGTGAAAAAATGTGATTGAATCGTTCCTATACACCCTCATTTGGAAGTCTTAAAAAATTCATAGAAAATCCAAAATAGAGATATTGACAAAATTCTTTCAAAGTAACAATCCTTACCATAATTATGATCACAATAGTCCATAAGAAATCATCATTATCAATTAACTAGGAAATATGACACTTTTTTCTGCATTGAATCACCAAGTCCAAAGAAATGTCGAAAAAAATTCTAAAATTTGATTTTGGAAGGTAACCAAAATGACAATACATCTTCACTCATCCCTCTAGATCATTTCTATGCATTCTGTTTGTCTCTGTATACAGCCCGTATGAAAAAGAATATTGTTAAACGAGGGAACTCTTTTGTGACCTACTCTTGACTATGGTGGCGCCACCTGTAAAGAGGTCTGGACGAAAACAACAGAATTTGAAGAGGATCATAAGTGACTTATTTCTACCAAGATTTATTAAAATCCTTCAAACAGTTTTGTAGAAAAAGTTGAAAATGTGAAAAATGGCCAAAACACCCCCCCTTTTTTTTGGAAGTCTTAAACGTAAAATTCCTAATTTCATATGTTGAGTGTTGAGAAACATCTAAAAACTTATTTAGATGTGTAAAAAAAAAAAAAAAAATTTTTTTGACCACAGCTGGATTTGAACCGCTACTCTCCATATTTCAATTACCAAGTGGTATATGTACCATTGTGAGACCTACTTTTAGACATGGTGGCATTATCTGTTAACCAATTTGGATGATCCGCACAAAAAACAAAACCTTTGAAAAGGACTATGAGTACTTGCATCCTACCCAGTTTTATCACAATCCTTCAAGTTGTTCTGTAGATCAAATTGAAGATATGAAAAATTGTGCCACCACCCCCCCCCCCCCCCCCCCCCCCCCCCCCCCCCACCCCCCCCCCCCCCCCCCCCCCCCCCCCCCCCCCCCCCCCCCCCCCCCCCCCCCCCCCCCCCCCCCCCCCCCCCCCCACCACCCCCCCCCCCCCCCACCACCCCACCCCCCCCCCCCCCCCTCCTTTTCTTGGAAGTCTTAAAAAATTCATAAAAAATTCAAAAATCGAGATATTGAAAAAATTCCTTCGCACCAGCATTCCTTACCATAGAAATGATTAAATGAAACCAAATAAATGCATCAATGTTTACTAAAAGAAAATAATAACTCTTTAATGCATTAAAATAACAAAGTCCAAAATAAAAATGAAAAAAACGTCAAAAATTTGATTTCGGAATGGAACCAAAAATATCAACACTTCTTCCCATATGCCTCTAAATCATTCCTATGCAGTTGGTTTGTCGCTGTATGCACCCGATCTGAATAAGAAGTTTGTCAAAGGAGGGTACCCTCTGTGACCTACTTTTGTCTATGGTGGTGCCACCTTTTCATGGATCCTGACAAAGATGACCACATTTGTCGGGGACCTTGAGTATTTGATGCATGCCAAGTTTCATTGAATTCCAGCAAGTGGTTCCGAAGAAAAAGTTCAAACTGTGAAATGTTTACACCAATTATCCCACCCCCTTTTTCTTGAAAGTCTTAAAAAATTCATAAAAAATCCAAAACATAAAATATTGAAAAATTTTCTTTGCAGTAGTATTTCTTACCATCAAAATGATCAAATTAAACCAAATTAATGCATCAATGTTTACTAAAAGAAAAAAATACCTCCTTTCTGCATTAAAACTACCAAGTACAAAAAAACGTCAAAAAAACGTCAAAAATTTGATTTCGGAACGGAACCAAAAATAACAACACTTCTTCACACATCCCTCTAGAACATTCCTATGCATTCGGTTTGTCTCTGTATGCCCCCGGTCTGAAGAAGAAGTTTGTCAAAGGAGGGTACCCTCTTTGACCTACTTTTGCCTGTGGTGGTGCCACCTGTTGATGAATCCGGACAAAAAACAACAACACTTGTAGGGGACCATGAGTACTACATGCTTATCAAGTTTCATCAAATTCTGTTCAGTGGTTCTGGAGAAGAAGTCGAAAATGTGAAAAGTTAACGACGGACGACGGACGACAGACGACGGACGACGGACGGACGACGGACGGTGATTGATCACAATAGCTCTCTTGAGCCTTTGGCTCAGGTGAGCTAAAAAAGAAAAAAAAAAGAAAGAAAAAAAAAAAAGAAAATTAAACTTATTTAAATGTGATACATGAATGACTCAAAACATTTGATATTTTACAATTCGTATTACTTAATTAGTAATTAGTAATCACATGAGTACATAATTTTTTGCACATATATTACATGTTCTCCAAAACTAAAATGACATTACAGTGAACTCTTATCTTAGTTTTTGTATGGATTTATCTGGGACAAAGAGAACAAGTGAAATATACAGAAAATTTTTCACTCTGTATAAAGAGAAAGCTTAATGTGTTTACCACCATAGTCATGCTGTAAATTCAGAACTCAGAATAAATTTACCCCAGAATAAATCAAACTATGTACCTTTCAGTTTGATAAGTTTTATTTGAAGTCTCTCATATCAATTACATGTAGTTATTATTATGATAATGATAATAAGTACAACCTAAAGACGTTTTTCTTGTGTTACTGAAATCAAAAATATAATGTATGTGCTTTAAGAGATTCACTATCAAATTGTAAACAATCATATCTATGTAAGTTACATATGCCACAAAATAAAAAGATATACAAAACTATAGAAATATATCCAAATTCCAATACAACAGTTATGGTGGGAAGGACAACCTCAGTGAGTACAAGTTACAAGGCAATATCACACACTAAAATTACAACCACTTTGATATGTGTTTGACCAGATATGCTTAAGTATATAAACAATAATGAGATTCATACCACAAAAAATAACAATGAATAACCTGCACCCCAGAAGCCTATTGGTCATATCATTTACTATGGTTTATATGCACATATATTTTAATGTTTCTGCGATGAGTGGAGGTAATGTGAAAAAATGGACAACGAACAAACAACAAGGTAACAGATGATATTCATTGTTTTCAACTAAAAAAGCTAAAACCTCAATTGAGCAATGATGAGATTCATAAATACCCAAAGTTATCCCAACATTCATGAAATTTTGACAGTTGCAGTTGTAATTTACGGTTTAATGGAATGATATTCATTTTGAGCTGAATTCATGGAATTACAAAGTGTCTTGGATCCAATGCTCTAATAGAGTCATGTTGCAAACAACTAATAATAATTCTATAATTAATGTGAAAAGCTGAACAATTATATATGTATTGCAGACATTGATTTGGTCTTCATAAATTGAAATGTGTAAAGACTGCAGAATATCAGACAAATCTTTCAAACTAAGAATACTGTGAATTCATTAAAAGATAAAGATCACCTGAAGGACAAGAGTATCCAGCTGAGCTGATTGTAAAATCCAGAAAATTCATACGATGTGACTACACAGCTGTCAGTTTATTGTTAATCAAGAAAAAGGTACAGATCACATATAGGATATGTAAGTACCTGGCTGTGAGCTTATTGTTAACTACAAGGCACAAGTACCTGGCTGTGAACTTATTGTTAACAACAAGGCACAAGTACCTGGCTGTGAACTTATTGTTAACTACAAGGCACAAGTACCTGGCTGTGAGCTTATTGTTAACTACAAGGCACAAGTACCTGGCTGTGAACTTATTGTTAACTACAAGGCACAAGTACCTGGCTGTGATCTTATTGTTAACTACAAGGCACAAGTGCCTGGCTGTGAGCTTATTGTTAACTATAAGGCACAAGTACCTGGCTAAGAGCTTATTGTTAACTACAAGGCACAAGTACCTGGCTGTGAATTTATTGTTAACTACATGGCACAAGTACCTGGCTGTGAACTTATTGTTAACTACAAGGCACAAGTACCTGGCTGTGATCTTATTGTTAACTACAAGGCACAAGTACCTGGCTAAGAGCTTATTGTTAACTACAAGGCACAAGTACCTGGCTGTGAACTTATTGTTAACTACAAGGCACAAGTACCTGGCTGTGATCTTATTGTTAACTACAAGGCACAAGTACCTGGCTGTGAACTTATTGTTAACTACAAGGCACAAGTACCTGGCTGTTATCTTATTGTTAACTACAAGGCACAAGTGCCTGGCTGTGAGCTTATTGTTAACTATAAGGCACAAGTACCTGGCTAAGAGCTTATTGTTAACTACAAGGCACAAGTACCTGGCTGTGAATTTATTGTTAACTACATGGCACAAGTACCTGGCTGTGAGCTTATTGTTAACTACAAGGCACAAGTACCTGGCTGTGAACTTATTGTTAACTACAAGGCACAAGTACCTGGCTGTGAACTTATTGTTAACTACAAGGCACAAGTACCTGGCTGTGATCTTATTGTTAACTACAAGGCACAAGTACCTGGCTGTGAACTTATTGTTAACTACAAGGCACAAGTACCTGGCTGTGATCTTATTGTTAACTACAAGGCACAAGTGCCTGGTTGTGAGCTTATTGTTAACTATAAGGCACAAGTACCTGGCTAAGAGCTTATTGTTAACTACAAGGCACAAGTACCTGGCTGTGAATTTATTGTTAACTACATGGCACAAGTACCTGGCTGTGAACTTATTGTTAACTACAAGGCACAAGTACCTGGCTGTGATCTTATTGTTAACTACAAGGCACAAGTACCTGGCTAAGAGCTTATTGTTAACTACAAGGCACAAGTACCTGGCTGTGAACTTATTGTTAACTACAAGGCACAAGTACCTGGCTGTGATCTTATTGTTAACTACAAGGCACAAGTACCTGGCTGTGAACTTATTGTTAACTACAAGGCACAAGTACCTGGCTGTGATCTTAATGTTAACTACAAGGCACAAGTGCCTGGCTGTGAGCTTATTGTTAACTATAAGGCACAAGTACCTGGCTAAGAGCTTATTGTTAACTACAAGGCACAAGTACCTGGCTGTGAATTTATTGTTAACTACATGGCACAAGTACCTGGCTGTGAGCTTATTGTTAACTACAAGGCACAAGTACCTGGCTGTGAACTTATTGTTAAATAAACAAAAAAGACAAAAGTACATGTACCTAGTTGTGAGCTTTTTGTTAAATCAAGAAAAAGATAAAAATCACCTTCCGGACATAACTACAAGACTGTGAACTTATTGTCAAATCAATAAAAAGATAAAAGTCACCTACAGGACATAACTACCAGACTGTGAGCATACTGTTAAACGAAGGAAAAGGTACTGATATTCACTTCTATCATAGTCAAGGTATTATATAAACAAGCCTTGTCACCATATTTATTTTAAGTGCTCAAGATTCAAGTAATACTAATTTTTATTGGTTTCCACATGACTGAGGTCACATAAAAGCAAATTTAAACCCGAGAGTCTAAGATTAAATTAATACTCAAAGTTATTAGTCTTTGTCATGTTTTAAGGTCTTCTTTTAACAGAAGAAAATCTTCTCTTGCATTCATTGCTGAATAGTCTCACACTTGCACATTTGACTAACCACAGGTGATATTAAACAAAAACACGTATAATACTGCTACATTTTGATGGAAAACATTATAAAATTCATAGAAAACTTGCTTTGATCTGATAAGCACATAATGAATAAAGAGCACGAGAAAATTTATATTTCCCACTATCCACCAGCAGAGGATAGATAAAGGCATCACTAAAAATAAATCTCAACTGTTTATCACTAGATCTCTACAGATATACACACATAACAATAAATACATACCTCTAGAAAACAATATTTATCAATGAAATAAATCTGCCTATTCTATGATATATGAAAATATCTTACTTCTGGTTAGGTTTGGAAAATGAAACATAATCCAATGTAAACATTATTAAAGTTATAAACATATTGTATCACCAGATAATAGTGCATGTGTCTACACATCAGTTTTAGTGTATTGAATATGTATGTAGTGTCTGTGATAAACAATGGAAGATTATCTTCAAATGACCACTTTTCTGTCTAGTGCACATTTTTTCAATGCTTCAACATAGTATCACATGTTCTGTTTACACCTTGTGGTCAATGTATCAGGCTGTGACTTCCAGCTTAGCAGCTTCCTGGGGTTGCATTACACTACTTTCTATTTCTCTCTCCTCTCTCAGTGGTGCATAACCAAATGATTCACCCTGAGATGCGTTGTCATAGTGACCTTCAGGTAATCCAGATATCTGAAGACAGTAATAGCATTTACATACATCTATAACATGTCCCTAGTCTTACCTTTAAATAATCATATACCGGTATAATACAATAAGTGATTTACAACATATCCCTAGCCTCATGCCTGAATAATCATGTAGTACAAAATGTCATTTCTAACATGTTCCTAGTGTCACGTCTGAATAATCATGATATGCAATTAGTCATTTCAAATATATATCCCTTTTTTGCCTTTATTGCTGAACAAACCAACAAGAAAACCAAATTCTAGTGTATAACATTGATCCTAAGGCATAACATTGATCCTCGTGCATGACACTGTTCCTAGTGCATAACAATAACCGTAATGCATAACACTGATCCTAGTGCATAACAATGATCCTAGTGCATAATATTGATCCCAGTGTACAACAATGATCCTAGTGCATAACAATGATCCTAGTGCATGATACTGAACTGAAATGTATATATATATTCTCATTCTGTGTAAGTTAATACTTTGTACATACCTGCACTTTACTTCCATATTGTGGATTTTCAAAAGAAACAGCCTGTTGGAAACGATCTTTTTTATTTCTCCTATAAGAACATAGTAAATTAAGAGTCATCAAATTATGATGAATAATATACAGTACCATTGTGAAAGTATATGCAGACCAAAAAATATACCAATGATCATTCATTACCTACGGCAAACTTTAAACCAGAATTAGATAAAAGAATTATGGAAGAGCCAATTATATAAATACATATACAATATGAAACACCTAAGTTTTTTATTTTTTCTGAGATTTAAAACTGATTTATAACTAGAACTGTAGGGTTGTAAATGTAAAGATGATGGATAAATCCAAACCATGAGTCTAAAAATCATGAAACCAGAGGACTGTGATACAAAATCAGTGAAAATGAAAATCAAGTGGAAAATAACAAAATATGTCTACTTGAAGAGCATATGTGAACCCCTATGATGTATAGAAGTATAGAAGGTGTCAAATCTGTGTAAAATGATCGGAATCGGTCTCAGTCCAGAATATCATTTAAAAGTCGGATAACGAGATATCATATGGAGTAATAAGAGTCTCGTAACGACCGTACAACTTCCTTCCTTTATATACCATGTTGCAAGCATAACCCTGAAATCAATAAGGATCATGCTCATCCAATAAGAAGTATGTGTGTGAAGTTTGGCATCTCAGAATTAAAAGAGAGCTAAACAAAGGCCCCAGATACAATAAAACAAGACCCATATGGGCCTATATCACTGACCTTAGCACTCTTAACACAACTCATTACCCACCCTGTCTTTTCTGTTATTAATATTCAAAAATGGGGCTGGATCATACAAGCACTTCTGTATTCCAACTCTTTACAGTAACATTTTTCTCTAGAGTTTGATAAAACAATAAATTTAAAATATAAATTGTATTAAGTGATTTACAATGAGAAAATCAAAGATATAACCTGAAAATATGCAATAATAACCAGAGAATGTTTTTAAAACATATGCCCTTGCAGTGTCAATTTTGTCTCTTCCAGGATGTTTGAAAATGTCCATGGGATGTTTGAAAATGTCCATGTAACGTGTATTTCTAAAAACAAAATATTTCTAATTTCTTCCTGTTAGTTTTTACCCATTGTAGACTGAACTGACATCAGAAGCAGATCATATCCCTCTTTACGATACTTCTACTTGTTTGGGCACTGGCAGGCCCTCTACTGAATCAGTTGGCTGTATTGATCTTATTAATATTGGAGAACTCATTGACCAATTGTCATTCACAGAGTATAACAGCAAGGCCGTTCCCCATAGGCATTCAACTTTTTTTCCAAGATCAGAGTGCAACTCCTACTTATTGCCCATCCACCTCTTTAGATAATAATGAAATCAAAAACCTGTCCCTTTCATAGATAGTAATGAAAAACACAACAAATTATTTACAGTATATTTACAAGTAGTGATCTTGACCTTTGATCCCCAAATAAAAAGTCATCCTCCCCTTTTGATACGATGTATACATCTAAATGTGGTTAGTATCAGACTCTTTATGTAGGTTAGAAACCAATAACTAGTGTCCTTGATCTTTGAACAAACGACTCCAAATCAATAGGGGCATCTTTTACTTTTGATAATTATTCATATAATTTTGCAGTGAGTTGGAAGGTGGGCACCCATAAACCAGTAAACTACACCACTTGAGTGACATTTGTTATTTTAACTGACTCACAGTCCTTGCTCTGCCCATCATGGCATCAAGCCAGCTAAGACCCATGATCTGTAAGGTTAGGGTTATATATATCAGGAGAAATCAACATCAGTAAACCTTGTTCTGCCCATCATAGCATCAAGCCAGCTAAGACCCATGATCTGTAGGGTTCAGTAAACCTTGTTCTGCCCATCATGGCATCAAGCCAGCTAAGACCCATGATCTGTAGGGTTAGGGTTATATATGTTAGGTGACATCAACATCAGTAAACATTGCTCTGCCCATCATGGTACAAGCCAGCTAAGACCCATGTTCTGTAGGGTTAGGGTTATATATATCAGGTGACATCAACATCAGTAAACCTTGCTCTGCCCATCATGGCATCAAGCCAGCTAAGACCCATGATCTGTAGGGTTCAGTAAACCTTGTTCTGCCCATCATGGCATCAAGCCAGCTAAGACCCATGATCTGTAGGAGTCTGACTAACAGTCAGAGGGGATCAGGATCAGAACTTTGCCTCTTCTTAGAGGTTTGGACAAGGTCCATCACAGAGTCCACTATGTCCTGTTAGTCAGTGACTCTTTTTGACACAACTGATTTGTTTACAGTACAACATTAATACCAAGTGGACTTTGTACTTCAGAAATACAAAGAAATGTTTTGGTGTGAAAAGTATGTCAGATAAACCAAAATATCAGATTAAACAGTTTCAAATTAAGCAGCGTTCACTCCAATACATACAATAGTGAAGTCCTCCTCCTTTTTAGTCTTAAAACAATTGCAAGAAATTATAAAAATCATTTCAATGTATTCCATTTCTTTCCCTTCCTATTACATTTATAAGTTAAAATACAATCATGTATAAATTAAATGCATTATACACAAACTACATGAGGAAAATCTTAAATATTACCAGATCATATGCAAAACTTACTACGTTCAAAACAACATCAAAAAACGTAAACTTATTTCCTATTAAAACTGAAATCAACACTTCTTAACACATCCTTCTAAAATACTCTGTAACTTTCAGTTTATCGATCTCTGCAGCCATTCTGAAGAAGTTTGTCAAAGGACAATATACCCAGCCAAAGTTACCCTGCCCCAGAACTATCCCTTGACAGTTCTTACCAAAAGCAGCAACACGTAGCAAAATTGAGTACTTTATTTCTACCAAGTTGTATCAAACTGCATTTAAAGGCTCTCGAGAAAAGGTCGACAATATGAAAAGTATACACAAGACCTACAGATGATGGTCAACATGCTATGACATCTATTATAACTTATCAGAGCCTTTTTTAGGTGAAGTTAAAAGTACTATATGCTTAATCCTTCATCCTTTTACAGTACCTCAGAATTGTTATTGGTCTTGCTCTACCCACTAAGAGTCTGTCAATCTTTTTCTCTGTATATACCTTTAAATTAGACAATAATGTGTACTCTGCCTGCCAGTACATATAGATTTCCAGATTTTGTTTTACAGAACGCTAAAGTGAGTCATTTCAATATGCAATACAATTTAACTGTAATCAGTAAAACCACAAATTACCTGCAATACAAAACAACAGCTACAGCAACCCCTGCCAGGAACAGCACTAATACAAAAAGACCTATCCCAAGAGCCACACTACGTCCTGAATCACCACCTCTGTCACCTGAAAAAAAAGTACAAGCAAATCAAAATCTTTACATGACTAAATTTTTAAGACTTAGATCTTTTATCGAACAAAAGTAAAATGTAGAGTATGACTAACATGTGCATATTACACACTATAATGTGTGCCTCCTCAAAACACATAGGGGTCCAAACCTTGTGTAGAATGAGAAGTCATGCCCTTTCACAAACCATCATTACATCCATTGCATCTATAAATGTTTAAAAGAACAAAATCTTTTTACCTATGCCTCTACATTGTGGATCTGACTCCATGTTTGAAAACGAGGTGAACAATTGCAAGTGATACCTCTTCATGCCTTGCAATAAGATTTTTTCGAATTTATAACTGTTTAGAAAAAGTACACAGTCAAGATTTATCTATTTACATTTTGCAATTTTCCCTTCCGGACAGACGAAACACTCAGTTTGAGACACCAGTTCATAACCTTTTGTATGCCACTACCAATTTATGGTATCAGTAACCATAATGGTGTTAAAGATGCCATTTTTATCCTGCCCATTCACAACTCCATTAGAGATCTGACCTCTGATTGAAGCTATGGTGTACATCTGCAAGTGATATCCATTTACATACCATGATCAAAACTTTTACAGATATTTAATTTGTATTTGTTCTAGGATCAGGGTCATAAGGATACAATATTGGGACAATCAAAACCCCTGACCACATAGAAAATACATGCCATAAATATATACCATGTTTACTACTATTAAAAGATATGGCAATGGTTACATTTTTGCAAATTTGCTCAATGGTTAATGTCACAAGATATTAGAAAATGTAAGATATCAACCAAAAACTGTAGTCATCAGAAAATACAAATATGAAAGCTCTATCTCTTACTAATGGAAACATATGGCTAAGACAATATTTTTGGAAAAAGTCTTTGAGGTCTAAGTTACAATGTAAGGGAAAATGTGTACAATAAAAAGCTCTAGTCACAATTTTTGAATACACAGTATTGGCTTTGAAGTCAACTTCATAAAGTAAACACATTGTTAATCTAAATGCAAAGTCCTAGTTCAAAGGAGTACACTTGTTAAACATAAATGTCTTATCTCTTGTTTATCAAAGTCACCATAAATTTTGAAAATTTAGGATTAGGGTTAGGTTCTAAGGTCAAGGTCACAAACTTCAGGTCCAAGTGGGCCTATATCAGTCACATGAGAACACTTGCTCATTAACAAACAACTGCTTGCTTAGAGAAATTTGCTGATATATATAATATAATTATTCTCTTGCTTAGTGCTCGAACTGGTACTGACGCTGCTTGATATAAAGTTATATACTGAATTTCAACTCAATATCTTGAAAGACGGCAAAAAAAGTCCGGAAAACATGACCTAGGACATATGGTCAACCCCCCTCCCCCCTAAAATTATAAATTTCTCAAAAATGAAATAAAATATATTAAAAACCGTAACATATGTGATGGTTGGTACACTTTACTTGTTTCATGATAAATTTCATAATGTTTTGACAAGAAATAGATTTTTAATGAATTTCTGAAAAAATTTTGAAATTTATAAGTCCAAGGGCCATAAATCCGTCAAAAGTATGTCAATCGTAACAAAACTCAAACTGGTACTGACGCCGCTTGAAATAAAGCTATATACTAAATTTCAACTCAATATCTTGAAAGACAGCAAAAGAAAGTCCGGAAAACATGACCCTGGACGAACAGACAGACGGATGGACAGACGGATTTCGCCAATTCATAGACCGGAATTACTTTGCAATCCGGTCAAAAATGTGTGGCAAAATGACCAAGTCCAAGAGATGTCAAAATAATGTCAAAATTTTGACTTCAGTAGGGAACGACAAGTAATAACAATTCGTAATACACCCTTTTGGATCACTCTAACTTGTTCAGTTTGATGATCTATGAAACAAGACATTTGTCAAAATAGTTCTGAAACAGACATACATCAAAAATTATCAGCAAAATTAATACTTATAATGTACCCCTCTTTATTGGCAAGAATGACAAGATCCAAAAAAAGATGTTCAAAAACATGAAATTTAAAGTAAAAAAAAAAATTTTTTTAAATCTTCAAAAATTTGATTTTATGATGGAACCAAAATTACCAGACCTTCTTCATTAAGACCTCCTTCTAGATCACTCTGATACATTTGGTCTGATGATCCATGCAGTTGGTCTTAAGGAAAGTTTGTAAAATAAGGGTACATATACGGCTTATGTTGCCCTATCCTGAATCCATCCTTTCACAGATCTGGCCTTATATTAAAATTTGAAGGGGAACCTTAAGTATTTCATCCCTATCAAGTTTCATCAAAATCTTTCACTTTAGTTTTAAAGAAGAACTGCATCAAAGCTTATCACTACAAATATTGTGCATCAACTTCATTTTTTAAATCTTAAATAATCTGCGAAACAAGAACTTATTTCCGTTTCCAAATCTGGTGCACAAAATTACAATGTATACACGTTCTTATATTTATTCTAATTACATTTATTACATTAAACTCTTTTAAAATTCACAAAATCAATGCATTATAAGCAACCAACAAAGAGAAAATCAGAAATTACCCAAAATTAGGCTAAAATGATGAAGTCTGCAAAAACATTAAATAACAAGAGCAATGCTAAACGTAGCATCCCCTCGCGTGGCATAGAATTCAATTTTTTAGCATTCCAGTCCATTGTGACCTTGACCTTGAAAGTTTGACCCTGAGACAAGGTCATGACACTTCCTTGAGATGTAAGCAACAATCGTGTGTAATATTATTGAAATCCATCAAGGAGTTAAAAAGTTATGACCCGGACAAGCAAACACACACACACATACACCTACAGATACACACATACGTACACACGGGCGGTGGCGTTACTATATCTCCTCTGCAACAAGTTGCGCGGGGGGATAAAAAAAAGTCAAAAATTCTATTTCCAATTTGAACAAAAAGTAGAAACGTGAATCTTACATCATTCTAGAACGCTGAATCCATGCATCCCTTCTGAAGGAGATTTTCAAAGAAGGGTACCCTTTTGAACATACTTTTGTTTATGGTGGTGCCAACTATTGACAATTTTGAATAAAAACAGAAACTTTGTAGAGGTACACTAGTAATACAAATATACCAAAATTTATCAAAATCTGTCAAGGGGTTTGAAGAAGCCGAAAATGTAAAAGTTTATGCTTTTCATCTGAAGAAGTTTTTTTTAATCCTCTGATGCATTCCCTATATCAATTTATGCAGCTTAAGAAATCTGTCAAACGATAAATACGCTGTGGAACTTATGTTGCCTTCATCCATCATTGACTGATCTGGCCCAAAAACAACAACACTCCTGAGGGACTTTGAGGAATTTATCCCTTATATGTTTCATCAAAACACCTTAAGTAGCTCTAAAGAAGTTTACAATGTGAATGTTAATAGACAGACAAATGATAAACCTAGAGATGGATGTATCACTATGACTAGTTAACTTGAGGCTTGGGCTCAAGTAAGCCAAAGAAAAAATCATGAATCAAATACACAGAAATGAAACTCAGTTTTCACTCAGAAGAAGAAAGCATGAATTAGCATGTGAATTTAAAACTTACCTGTCTGCTTTCCAGTACCACCAGTATTAGTGCTACTTTGTCCTGCAACAAGATTAATCGATAAGTTAGGAAATTACTCCAATCATACTTAATAAGGACTGCAAGATGTTTTCATGCAAATATTCAAATAATATCATATTTTCATGTAAATCTGCAATAAAAGTTCAAAACATACAGATTATACAAAAGTACACAGTACAGAAAGGATGAATTGGTTAAGTACTGCATAAAACCTGTAACAGTCACACAACATCAGAACAGAGGTATAATTACATTATAGAGAAGGTGTCACAGCCACATCACATTAGGACAGGGGTATAAAAGAGAAAACAGAAGACATCTGACAAAGCTGTATGACACAAATCACCAATAAAATGCACACAAAACGTGATAAAAGTAGAGTAAACACATATTCAATTATGCTGTGGTTACGATACCAAATTAGGACTGTCAATTAAGTAAAAATGTCACTCATTTGGTGTGGTTAACCGGTTTACGAGCACCAACCGTCCCACTCACTGCAGCACAATCAAAGGACACACATTTAAAAATTTATAAATAATCCTCAATATAGAGAACAAGGATCAACAGGTTTCTAAGAAGAGAGGTCATAAAAATGTATTACACAAAAAACGTTTATAGAATAATATGCTGCTATCAAAAATATGTAAGGCCACATCAACATCAGTAAACTGTAAACCCTTATAACATTATATAGAAAGTGTCAGTCACACAACATCAGGACAGGGGTATAATTTCACTGTATAGAAAGTATCACAGCCACACAACATCAGGACAGGGGTATAATAACACTGTATAGGAAGTGTCACAGCCATACAACATCAGGACAGGGGTATAATAACACTGTATAGAAAGTGTCACAGACACACAACATCAGGACAGGGGTATAATAACACTGTATAGAAAGTGTCACAGCCACACAACATCAGGACAGGGGTATAATAACACTGTATAGAAAGTGTCACAGTCACACAACATCAGGACAGGGGTATAATAGCACTGTATAGAAAGTGTCATAGCCACACAACATCAGTACATGGATATAATACCATTATATAGAAAGTGTCACAGCCACACAACATCAGGACAGGGGTATAATAACACTGTATAGAAAGTGTCACAGGCACACAACATCAGGACAGGGGTATAATAACACTGTATAGAAAGTGTTATCGCCACACAACATCAGGACAGGGGAATAATAACACTGTATAGAAAGTGTCACAGACACACTACATCAGGACATGGGTATAATAACACTGTATAGAATGTGTCACAGCCACACAACGTCAGGACAGGGGTATAATAACACTGTGTAGAAAGTGTCACAGCCACACAACATCAGGACAGGGGTATAATAACACTGTATAGGAAGTGTCACAGCCATACAACATCAGGACAGGGGTATAATAACACTGTATAGAAAGTGTCACAGACACACAACATCAGGACAGGGGTATAATAACACTGTATAGAAAGTGTCACAGCCACACAACATCAGGACAGGGGTATAATAACACTGTATAGAAAGTGTCACAGTCACACAACATCAGGACAGGGGTATAATAGCACTGTATAGAAAGTGTCATAGCCACACAACATCAGTACATGGATATAATACCATTATATAGAAAGTGTCACAGCCACACAACATCAGGACAGGGGTATAATAACACTGTATAGAAAGTGTCACAGGCACACAACATCAGGACAGGGGTATAATAACACTGTATAGAAAGTGTTATCGCCACACAACATCAGGACAGGGGAATAATAACACTGTATAGAAAGTGTCACAGACACACTACATCAGGACATGGGTATAATAACACTGTATAGAAAGTGTCACAGACACACAACATCAGGACAGGGGTATAATAACACTGTATAGAAAGTGTTATCGCTACACAACATCAGGACAGGGGAATAATAACACTGTATAGAAAGTGTCACAGACACACTACATCAGGACATGGGTATAATAACACTGTATAGAATGTGTCACAGCCACACAACGTCAGGACAGGGGTATAATAACACTGTGTAGAAAGTGTCACAGTCACACAACATCAGGACAGGGGTATAATAACACTGTATAGAAAGTGTCACAGCCACACAACGTCAGGACAGGGGTATAATAACACTGTATAGAAAGTGTCACAGCCACACAACAACAGGACATGGGTATAATAATACTGTGTAGAAAGTGTCACAGACACACAACATCAGGACAGGGGTATAATAACACTGTGTAGAAAGTGTCACAGTCACACAACATCAGGACATGGGTATAATAACACTGTATAGAATGTGTCACAGCCACACAACATCAGGACAGGGGTATAATAACACTGTATAGAAAGTATCACAGCCACACAACATCAGGACATGGGTATAATAACACTGTATAAAATGTGTCACAGCCACACAACATCAGGACAGGGGTATAATAACACTGTATAGAAAGTGTCACAGTCACACAACATCAGGACAGGGGTATAATAACACTGTGTAGAAAGTGTCACAGACACACAACAACAGGACATGGGTATAATAACACTGTGTAGAAAGTGTCACAGACACACAACATCAGGACAGGGGTATAATAACACTGTATAGAAAGTGTCACAGACACACAACAACAGGACATGGGTATAATAACACTGTGTAGAAAGTGTCACAGACACACAACATCAGGACAGGGGTATAATAACACTGTATAGAAAGTGTCACAGTCACACAATATCAGGACAGGGGTATAATAACACTGTAGAAAGTGTCACAGACACACAACATCAGGACAGGGGTATAATAACACTGTATAGAAAGTGTCACAGCCACATAACATCAGGACAGGGGTATAATAACACTGTATAGAATGTGTCACAGCCACACAACATCAGGATATGGGTATAATAACACTGTGTAGAAAGTGTCACAGCCACACAACATCAGGACAGGGGTATAATAACACTGTATAGAAAGTGTCACAGCCACACAACATCAGGACATGGGTATAATAACACTGTGTAGAAAGTGTCACAGACACACAACATCAGGACATGGGTATAATAACACTGTATAGAATGTGTCACAGCCACACAACGTCAGGACAGGGGTATAATAACACTGTGTAGAAAGTGTCACAGCCACACAACAACAGGACATGGGTATAATAATACTGTGTAGAAAGTGTCACAGACACACAACATCAGGACAGGGGTATAATAAAACTGTATAGAAAGTGTCACAGACACACAACATCAGGACATGGTTATAATAACACTGTTTAGAAAGTGTCACAGACACACAACATCAGGACAGGGGTATAATAACACTGTATAGAAAGTGTCACAGACACACAACATCAGGACATGGGTATAATAACACTGTATAAAAAGTGTCACAGACACACAACATCAGGACAGGGGTATAATAACACTGTATAGAAAGTGTCACAGCCACACAACATCAGGACAGGGGTATATTAACAATGAATAGAAAGTGTCACAGCCACACAAAATCAGGACATGGGTATAATAACACTGTATAGAAAGTGTCACATTCACACAACATCAGAACAGGGGTATAATAACATTATATAGAAAGTGTAATAGCCACACAACATCAGGACAGGGGTATAATAACACTGTATAGGAAGTGTCACAGCCATACAACATCAGGACAGGGGTATAATAACACTGTATAGAAAGTGTCACAGACACACAACATCAGGACAGGGGTATAATAACACTGTATAGAAAGTGTCACAGCCACACAACATCAGGACAGGGGTATAATAACACTGTATAGAAAGTGTCACAGTCACACAACATCAGGACAGGGGTATAATAGCACTGTATAGAAAGTGTCATAGCCACACAACATCAGTACATGGATATAATACCATTATATAGAAAGTGTCACAGCCACACAACATCAGGACAGGGGTATAATAACACTGTATAGAAAGTGTCACAGGCACACAACATCAGGACAGGGGTATAATAACACTGTATAGAAAGTGTTATCGCCACACAACATCAGGACAGGGGAATAATAACACTGTATAGAAAGTGTCACAGACACACTACATCAGGACATGGGTATAATAACACTGTATAGAAAGTGTCACAGACACACAACATCAGGACAGGGGTATAATAACACTGTATAGAAAGTGTTATCGCTACACAACATCAGGACAGGGGAATAATAACACTGTATAGAAAGTGTCACAGACACACTACATCAGGACATGGGTATAATAACACTGTATAGAATGTGTCACAGCCACACAACGTCAGGACAGGGGTATAATAACACTGTGTAGAAAGTGTCACAGTCACACAACATCAGGACAGGGGTATAATAACACTGTATAGAAAGTGTCACAGCCACACAACGTCAGGACAGGGGTATAATAACACTGTATAGAAAGTGTCACAGCCACACAACAACAGGACATGGGTATAATAATACTGTGTAGAAAGTGTCACAGACACACAACATCAGGACAGGGGTATAATAACACTGTGTAGAAAGTGTCACAGTCACACAACATCAGGACATGGGTATAATAACACTGTATAGAATGTGTCACAGCCACACAACATCAGGACAGGGGTATAATAACACTGTATAGAAAGTATCACAGCCACACAACATCAGGACATGGGTATAATAACACTGTATAAAATGTGTCACAGCCACACAACATCAGGACAGGGGTATAATAACACTGTATAGAAAGTGTCACAGTCACACAACATCAGGACAGGGGTATAATAACACTGTGTAGAAAGTGTCACAGACACACAACAACAGGACATGGGTATAATAACACTGTGTAGAAAGTGTCACAGACACACAACATCAGGACAGGGGTATAATAACACTGTATAGAAAGTGTCACAGACACACAACAACAGGACATGGGTATAATAACACTGTGTAGAAAGTGTCACAGACACACAACATCAGGACAGGGGTATAATAACACTGTATAGAAAGTGTCACAGTCACACAATATCAGGACAGGGGTATAATAACACTGTAGAAAGTGTCACAGACACACAACATCAGGACAGGGGTATAATAACACTGTATAGAAAGTGTCACAGCCACATAACATCAGGACAGGGGTATAATAACACTGTATAGAATGTGTCACAGCCACACAACATCAGGATATGGGTATAATAACACTGTGTAGAAAGTGTCACAGCCACACAACATCAGGACAGGGGTATAATAACACTGTATAGAAAGTGTCACAGCCACACAACATCAGGACATGGGTATAATAACACTGTGTAGAAAGTGTCACAGACACACAACATCAGGACATGGGTATAATAACACTGTATAGAATGTGTCACAGCCACACAACGTCAGGACAGGGGTATAATAACACTGTGTAGAAAGTGTCACAGCCACACAACAACAGGACATGGGTATAATAATACTGTGTAGAAAGTGTCACAGACACACAACATCAGGACAGGGGTATAATAAAACTGTATAGAAAGTGTCACAGACACACAACATCAGGACATGGTTATAATAACACTGTTTAGAAAGTGTCACAGACACACAACATCAGGACAGGGGTATAATAACACTGTATAGAA
The DNA here is from genome assembly GCA_035048485.1 of Pteria penguin. Classification (NCBI taxonomy): domain Eukaryota; kingdom Metazoa; phylum Mollusca; class Bivalvia; order Pterioida; family Pteriidae; genus Pteria; species Pteria penguin. The sequence goes on from CM068580.1 coordinate 297,108, forward strand.
AGTGTCACAGACACACAACATCAGGACATGGGTATAATAACACTGTATAAAAAGTGTCACAGACACACAACATCAGGACAGGGGTATAATAACACTGTATAGAAAGTGTCACAGCCACACAACATCAGGACAGGGGTATATTAACAATGAATAGAAAGTGTCACAGCCACACAAAATCAGGACATGGGTATAATAACACTGTATAGAAAGTGTCACATTCACACAACATCAGAACAGGGGTATAATAACATTATATAGAAAGTGTAATAGCCACACAACATCAGGACATAGGTATAATAACATTGTAAAGAAAGTGCCATAGCCACACATCAGGACAGGGGTATAATAAAACTGTACAGAAGGTGTCACATCCACACAACATCAGGATAGGTGTATAAAAACACTGTATAGAAAGTGTCATGTCCACATATCATAAAGACAAGGGGTATAACAACACTTGCCACAGGATTGACAAAGTATACTTTATATCATTGCAACTTGCATATCCTTTGTACATTAAAATGTTTATCAAGGATGCAATGACATTTTCAAGTTATTTTCAATGACAGCAAAAATGTTTACATCAGTAAGATAGTATTGTAATTTTGCAGCAAACCATTCCACTAAATCAACTTTACACCAACCACACTGGATAGATATCTGTGTCAATGTATCGATTAGTATCCTTTTCTGAGATTGACTGATTACTGTTTATGTCATTTCACAATTACTTCATGTAATAATGACTGCATTCGCCCAATGCATTGCATAGAAATTTATATTTGCTATGGACTACCTGAAGCAGTGAGATGTATCTTATGTGCCAGGCCTACCATGACAGGGGATCTCTGTTTCCACTGTCTAATACGAAAGACAGGACACTGGTGTGCCCACAGTGGGAGTTGAACTACAGACCACTCCCTTACAAGCTTCACATCCACTGAACTACACTGGTTTCTTTATTGCAAGATTCTCTTCTCTACATAAAAATACAGTATATGTATAGGATATCTAGCTTTCAATGATTATGATCTCATAAAATCTGCTGAAATTTAATATTCACAGAAAACTTTCTCAATTTTCATTAATTTTGACTAACCTGTTAATATGTTAAGACGAGTCACAGCTTCACTTATTCGAGGGGCTTTTCCTTTAGGAGTGTATCCTTTTGCCACAATCCGAAAGTCATACTGAGTTTTAAGTTGAAGGTTATATAATGTTTGAGTGGTTATATGCTTACCAACATCCACTTGCTGGAAGATAAACCAAAACTTATATAACATATTCTTTTCACAAATTCTAAGTAATAATGGCAAAAAGAAAAATTTTAAAATATTAATCTATGGAAAAATTAAACTAGAAATTCAACAAAAATTGGAACTTGAAGAATACGCGATCATAATTTAGAGGTCAAAAGGTCAATGGGCCTTATCAGATACAAGAGTTTACACAGTATGATATATGTAACTATGGCAGAATCTGAGCCCCTATCCCAGGGGTCTTGAAATAGTTAATTTTGGTAAGGAACTTCATGCTCTTTCTGATTAAGTATTCAGCTTTCTTTTAATATCAGCAAGATTTAATGGGAACTTTTTAACATCAAAGAAAGCAGTAGCTCCATAAAGCCATTTGGGCCCCATCCTAACCCTTAAGTCTGAACCCTATTACATTGGTCATAAAGGAACATTAAAATGAGCAATGTGCCCAGGTGTAGCACAAAAGAAAATACAAGGAAATTCAGAGAATTGTGGTCCTCCACTTTCTGGGTTCTGTCAGTAAGGGTGCAGTGATCTGTGACATATTGTAAAAAAGTTACATTAAAGTAGGTCAAAGGTCATGGTAAAGGTCACATGGTACCAACGGAAACATACTGCAATTAGGGACACACATGCCAAATATGAAGGTCGTAAGTCTTACAGTTAAATGGTTACATTGAAGTAGGTCAAAGGTCACGGTCAAGGTCACATTATAAAAAATTTCAGTACCAACGGAAAGGTATTGCAATTAGGGACACACATGCCAAATATGAAGGCACTATATCTTATGGTTAAAATGTTATGACCATGGTAAAAGTTTTTGTTACAGATGGACAGATTTACAGACGGACAGACAGACAAATGAGATTTAATGTCCCCACGTTTTCACAAAAGCGGGGGATAATAATGAAACAAAATGATAAATGATAACAACTGAAACATAAAATTTGATGAATATCACTTAAAGTGTAGTAGTAAAAAGTGCTGACGGAGAAATGGCATAAAGTATTATCTATATGAACAAATACAGATCTGATGCTCTATTGACTATAAGTAGCTGTGTTTAAGTTGTATGATCTGAATATTTGTGATAAAAGCATAAACTTAAAAAGATAAGGGTCTATACATCTAGCACTGTAGAAGTCATTTAGATTCAGATAATACCAATATCTGTAATGTTCAAACATTGCAATAATTGAAATAAAATGATAATCTATTGTAAATAGTTGTGGGGTGAACATTACAGACATAAAATGTAATCATGAGACATGACAATACATGAGGAAACTAAATCTGGGTAGGCATACACATGCATAAAACAAAGAAACAGAACAAATTGAAGGGAAAACAACACAAATACAGGGTCAGCGAAAGAAATTAAATTATTTTACAAAAAAGGAGAGGAAATTAAGAAGGAAAAAAAACACAAATAAGAATTTAAGTTGGTAGTTATCTACACCATTGGATTGCAGTGAAGAAGAGAATATGTTTGACATTCAACATTATGGGGATACAACATGGGACTGGGTTTATCTGGGAGAGGATATGATGATACAAAGATGTGTATTTGAGTTTTTTTTTTATTTAGGTAAGATCAATAGACAATTCCTCACTCTCATTAAGATTCAGGTCATACAGTTGTAGAATTTATTCAGCTTGTATTTACATAAAATACTGAAGCACATAAGATTCATGAAAAAGTAAAAACTTACATCTGTTTTTGTTTGACCGCTGGGTCCATAAATTATGCGGAAACCAGTAATATCTGCAGTATTTTCCGGTGGGTTCCAAGTTAAATTGGCATTATTACCATTAACAATTTTCACTGAAAATCCATAGACTTTAGCAGGATAAATGTCTGAAAAAAAAGAAATAAACACATTAGTTGATATTATCACTGATAGTAATTAGTAACAAAGCAGTAATCTCCAATGATCTGACATGTTGTTTGAAGAAGAAGAAGAAGAAGAAGAAGAAGAAGATGATGATGATGATGATGATGATGATGATGATGACGACGACGACGACGACGATGATGATGATTATTATGTGAAGGAAGAAAATAATTCAACTAGGGAATTTCTGATGAAATGTACGCATACATGTATCTTTAAAAATTATTAATAAGCTAATAAGTCTGATAAAAGAAATGTTCTCTGCTGTATTTGTTATCAATAGCATATAAGCTTGATTAAAGAATTATCCTTTACTTCTTGCATGTTTATATCAGCATTCAATGACACTTGAAGACAAACACTTTTTCTGCATTATAAATAATTCAAAAGACACAACGTTCCTTCAAAAGGCATGCCGATAACTTATACCTCACACTACTAGTATCTATTTCATGATTTTAAACTTACTGCTGAAAGTAAACGAAGTCATATTGCTGGGTTGACTTTTCCCTTCATTATTTTCTGCCACAACAAAGAAAGTAAAAGAGTCGCCATACTTCACATTTTTTATTTCATATCTTTTTGTTTTCCTGCTCTAAAATCAAACAGAAAAGCAAAGAAAATTAAATCAATACAGTGACAATATTAGTGTTACTAAAGACATGTACTTTAGAAATGTTTAACTATTTGCCTACCACTACTATGGAAGATTCCAGATTACATTTTTGGCTTTCTAATATCTTTCCTTTTCAGATTAGAAATAAACCTGAGGTCTTAATGTTACATTTAACTATTACTACATCTTAACTATGAAGGAGGTGTAAAACAGAAAACTGACTTACTAGAGTGTAATTGTCAGGGATTCCAAACTTAGTAGTATATAGGACATAATGAGTGAGATTGACAGCATTATCTGATGGAGCATCCCAAAATACATGGAGAACATTTTTTGTATCAAGTTTGGCTCTCACATTAAGAGGTGGAGAAGGAAGGTGATCTGAAAACATATTAACCTTGTGAAAAGTTATAAAGCATTACATGTTTTTAATGAGAAAAATGCATATCCAATTCTGAGTTTGCAGTTCCCATAACTAGTAAAATACCAATTGAAAATTCAGTTTTGGGAGCTGAAACAAGAAATCGAACACTGCAGTTGCAAATTCAAATTTTTTAACCTACAAAAACTATTGAATATATCTTACTGAAAGTCAATTACATAATCAAGTGCCTAGAAGACCCTTAACTATGGGTGATGGCTGAGCTAACTTTCTGATAAATTCAGACATTTATGAAGGTTTCTAACCAGTTTTTGATATTTCCTGCAATAAATTTGATGCTTAAAGGTCATGGGAAACATAAATTTTTATTGTAAAAAATATGATACTTGGAAAAATTAACCTTCTTGTTTAAAAACAGATTTTTCTACTGTATCATACAGGCATAATTGCATTTATAAGTCAGTAGTTAAGAGTAAATACAGAGTTAAATGCCCCTACAGAAATAAAAAGTTGTGATGTCACATCAGGTCAAGCACGACATTTCTCCGTGTAACATACAGGTTGTAAAAACAGCTCATATAGCAATCGACCTAATATAACGTCATAGCGATCACAGTCATGAAAATCCGCGAGACTTGCCGAAGCAACACACATTTAAATTCAAATATCAATATCTCCAGATCGAAAAATTATTTTCAAAAATAAAAAATATGAGGATGTTATTTAAAGCATAAATATTTTATAAAAGCAAAACCATATATTTGTATAATTTAAGTTTCCCATGACCTTTAATCTAAGGATTATAAGGGCTATTTAATTGCTGGAAATATAGCTTAGGCTCTTAAGTTGACTAAATTTTAACCACATTTTGTGATAAACATCGAAATTGCAAGTGCATTTTCTTTGTTTTAATCACAATTGTTTGTTTTACTTACAATGTCAAGCTCACAAGCTAGAAACAAAACAATTATACATGCAATGCCTAATACACTGATGCCCTTAAGTTGTGCTAAATATTTGTGCAAGTAAAAGATCAACAAACAGTACACCAGTTTTAGTCATACAGTCTTTCTGACCATAGTAAAGATCATAATACATCTTTAGGTCTATGGTAACAAATGTGTAACTTATGCAATAGATCCACATTTTTACCACAGTTTCATTGACAAGATACCAATGTTTAAAGACCTTGACCTTAAATTTATGATGTTCAAGCTCTATTTCAGTAAAATTAATGTAAGTATACTTTTTATCATAATCAACATTCAAAAGAACATGTTCTCAGAGCTACCCATAAATAAGAAGCCCAAGTGAGCTTGTATTACCTAACTGAACAGAATTTGCTCATTAACAAACCACTCAATGCTTGAAAAAACTCACAGATACATATTTTCTCTTGCTTATTGTGTTTTTGACAATTGACAAAAGGTTAGAAACTTGCTTCTCTACAACGAATATGTCAAGACAATGATACAAAAATATGTGAAAAATATTAAGTCTGAATTCTTTTTTTCAGTATTTTTCTTATATAATATCTAAACTTGTTTTAGTGTGAAATGAACAAAAATAATTCTGACTTTATTAGGGTTCAAACTATTTCCCTTCAGTATACTAGAACGGGCATGTATCAAAATTAGTAAAAAAGTAAGAAAAACCAACAAAACTAAACTTAGACATACATCTTTAATAACAACAGCAACGTCTAGCATGGCATAATACGCCCCTCACTTAATTCGGACGGGATCTATTCGCATTTGGCATGATTTTCATGAAAAACATCTGACGTTTACTTAAGTTAATTGCATTTCATAGCATTTTATCATAGGAAAAATCCAAGGGCAATAACTCATGCAGAAATGGTCCTATCCAACCCATCTTAGAACTTGACCTGCAAAAAAAAACTTGAAATGTTTTAGTACAAGCCCCCCACCCTAACACTCCCCCCCCTACTAAAAATCTCTCAAAAATGAAGGAAAAGATATCAATACCTGTAAAATATGTGACAGTTGGTACATTTTACTTGTTTCATGATAAATTTCATAATGTTTTTACAAAAATTAGATTTTTAATGAATTTTCAAAACAAAATCTTGAAATTTATAAGTCCAAGGGCCATAAATCTGTCAAAAGTAATCAATCGTAACAAAACTCTATCTGGTACTGACGCTGCTTGATATAAAGCTATATACCAAATTTCAATTCAAGATCTTGAAAGACGGCAAAAAAAGTCCGAAAAACATGACCTAGGACATATGGTCACCTCCACCCCACCACCCCCTAAAATAATAAATTTCTCAAAAATGAAGAAAAAGATATTAAAACCTGTAATATATGTGATAGTTGGTACATTTTACTTGTTTCATGATAAATTTCATAATGTTTTGACTAAAAATAGAATTTTTAATGAATTTCTGAAAAAATCTTGAAATTTATAAGTCCAAGGGCCATAAATCCGTCAAAGGTAGGTCAATCGTAGCAAAACTCGAATTGGTACTGACGCCGCTTTAAATAAAGCTACATACCAAATTTCATCTCAATATCTTGAAAGACGGTAAAAAAAAGTCCGGAAAACATGACCTAGGACATATGATCACCCCCCTCCCCCCCTTAAAATTATTTCTCAAAAATGAAGAAAAAGATATTAAAACCTGTAATATATGTGATAGTTGGTACATTTTACTTGTTTCATGATAAATTTCATAATGTTTTGACAAGAAATAGATTTTAAATGAATTTCTGAAAAAATCTTGAAATTTATAAGTCCAAGGGCCATAAATCTGTCAAAAGTAAATCAATCGTAACAAAACTCGAACTGGTACTGACGCCGCTTGAAATAAAGCTATATAACAAATTTCAACTCAATATCTTGAAAGACGGCAAAAAAAAGTCCTGAAAACATGACCCCGGACGAACTGACAGCGCCATAACATAACACGTCCCGTCTAATGACGGGCGTATAAAAATAAAATCTTCAAATATAATATTAGCAAATAAATGCTTTTTTGCTTCTTTGTATTGAATAAATAAACAAGAGGCCATAGTGGGCCTATATTGCTCAACTGAGGACAATTTGCTTATTCACAAACAAATGACAGCTCAATTTTAGTAGAAGACTGAGAGTACTTTCAGTACTTACTTTCTATGAGATTTGCTGAAATTCTGTGAGGTGGTTGATAAAAAGAAGTCGAAAAATATGTCAACCAATCATAGCTCTTTGGCAGCCAACTTGCGTCAAAAGATACAATTTTGGTATGGGACCTTAATAACTTACTTTCTGTGCATTTTGGTGACACTCTGTGCAGCAGTCAAAAAAATAAGTCAAAAATGTGTTAGTTAATCAGGGCTCTTGGCAGACATCTTGGATCACTGATCTGGTCACAAAATATGATTTTGGTAGAGGACCTTGAATACTTGGTGAAATCCTCTGAAGTTGTTGATGAACAGAAGGTGAAAATGTGTCAGCCAATCAGAGCCCTTGGTGGCCATCTTAGGTGACGGATCAGGTAAGATATAATTTTGGTACAGGACCTTGAGTACTTACTTTCTACAAAATTTGGCAGAAATCTGTGAAGCAGTTATGAGAAGTTGAAAACGAGTCAGCCAATCAGAGCCCTTGGCAATTATCTTGGATGATGGATTGGGTCAAAAAATGCAAACATTGAAGAGGACCTTGATTACTTATTTCTTGTAAGGTCTGGTAAAATTTTATGAAGTACCAGTAATTGTGGAGAAAAGCTGAAAATATGTCAACCAATTAGGGCCCAATGTGGCCAACTTGGATTACCAATCGGGTCAAAAAACACAAACATGGTAGAGGACTTAAAGTACTTACTTCATCTAAGTTTTCTTAAAATCCTCTAATGCGGTTGCAGAGGAGAAGCCAAAAATGTGTTGACCAATTTGGGCCAATGGCAGCCATATTGGAAAAAGGATTGGGTAAAAAAAACCCACAAAATTGGTAAAGGACTCTGAGTATTTACTTCCTGTAATGTTTGGTGAAATTCTGTAAAGCGGTTACAGAGGAGAAGTCTAAAATGTGTTAACAAATCAGGGTCCATGGCAGCCATAATGGACCTTGATTACCTACTTTCTGTAAGTTTTTATGAAATTCTGTGCAGCACTTTTGGAGAAGTGAAAAATGTTTCAACCAATCAGAGTTAATGGCAGCCATCTAAGATTATGGATTGGGTTGAAAAATACAAACTTGATAGAAGACCTGGAGTACTTACTTCTTGTAAGGTTTGGTGAAATTCTGTGTAGTGGTTACAGAGGAGAAGTCAAATGTGTGGAAGAGTTTATGCCAGAGGATGACAACAGACAGTACATTATGACAATAGCTCACTTGAGCCTTTGTCTCTGGTGAGCTAAAAATGTATGAAATGATGAAGTTCAAAAAACATTTAAAAAAAAAAGTAAGAAATTTAATTTCAAGAGAGAACAAAAAAAAACCAACACTGATTCTTTAGACACCCTTCTAGACCACCCTGATGCATTCTGGGCAATGATCTATGCTATCTATCTGAAAAAAAGTTTGTCAAAAGAGATTACCCCGGTACTCACTGGAGCCTATGTCATCCACTCTAGGATCTACCCAATAATGGATCTGGTTGAAAACAGCAATATTTGTAGGAACCTTCATTACTTCACCCCTACCCAGTTTAAACAAAATAATTCCATTAGTTCTGCAGGAGACTTCCATCAAATTCATCATTATATGCTTATAATATATCATCCCTCCTTTCTTAATAAATCTTAATAAAATTCACAAAAATCCTTCAAATTATTTTACAGTAGTACCAAAATCACTAACACTTCTTAATATACATTGATGCATTTGGCTGAAAGCCTGTAAAAGGAGGGGAACTTCTCAGGCCTATGTTGCCCCGCCCTGGATCCACCCCTTGACAGACCTGACCAAAAATAGCATTATTTGAAGACAAACTTTTTAAATTAGTACTTAATGCCTACCAACTTTTATAAAAATTGTAAAAAATCCAAAAAATTATTGTTGTATTCCATTTCTGTCCAGTTACATTTATGACAATCAAATCAATTTACATACACACAAAATTACTACATTATAAACAACCTAAAAGGAGAAAATTTAAGTAGTTATCAGAAATTAAAATAAAATGAAGAATTTGTAAATGATGCAATAAAAACGTTGAAAATTTTTTTACTGAATATGAATGAAAAGAATAAACTTGAATTTGGTATTTTTCTAGAACGCTCAGATAACATTATTTTTATAATCCATTCGTCCCTTTTGTAGAAGAAGATTTACAAACAAGAGCAATGCCTAGCGTCGCTTACTTTGGACAGGATCAATGGGAATGTATGATTTTATTACCCCCAAACATGGGTCTCTTTAGTAATACTTTTATGAAATATTGAAATCCAAAAGAGGGATCCACATCCCAAAACTCTGTAACAACATAATGGAATTTGCTCAAACTGAAAAGTGGCTTCCCCTACACTATTTAAGCATTCTGTAGAAGTTTCATGAAAAATAACTGAGGTTTACTTAAGTTATCATGTTACATAGCTTTCTCAATAGCATCTTATCAAAGTAACAAGGTTTTATTCAGTTTTTGCATGTTGTAACCTTGACCTTTGACCTATGATCTTGGGCCAAGGTCGTGACACACCCTTGGGTCCCAAGTAACAATTCTGTGAAATATTATTGAAATTCATGCACAGGACAAGAAGTATTGGCCTGGACAAGGTTTTATTCACTTTGCATGTTGTAACCTTGACCTTTGACGGTCAAGGTCATAACACATCCTTGGGTCCTAAGTAACAATTCTGTGAAATATTATTGAAATCCATGCACAGGGGAAGAAGTTATGGCCTGAACAAGGTTTTATTCACTTTGCATGTTGTGACCTTGACCTTTGACCTATGACCTTGGGCCAAGTGTAACAATTCTGTGAAATATTACTGAAATTCATGCAAAGGGGAAGAAGTTATGGCTTGAACAAGGTTATATTCACTTTGCATCTTGGGACTTTGACCTATGACCTTGGGTCAAGGTCATAACACACCCTTGGGTGCTAAATAATAATTCTGTGAAATATTATTGAAATCCATGCACAGGGGAAGAAGTTATGGACCGAACAAGGTTTTACTCACTTTGCATGTTGTGACCTTGACCTTTGACCTATGACCTTTGGTCAGAGTCATGACGCACCCTTGGGTCCTAAGTAACATTTCTGTCAAAAACTACTGAAATCCATGCACAGGGGAAAAAGTTTTGGCCCGGACAAGGTTTTATTCACTTTGCATGTTGCAATATTGACCTTTGACCTATGAACTTGGGTCTAGATCATGACACACTCTTGGATCCTAAGCAACAGTTCTGTGAAATATTATTGAAATCCGTGCACAGGGAAAGAAGTAATAGCCTGGACAAGCTCATCCTGGACGCCGGATGCTGTACGCCGGACACCATAACATATATGCCCGTCGCTTACTTTAAACAGGATCAATGTGAACCTATGGTTTTATTACCCCCAAACTTGGGTCTCCTTGGTAATACTTTATGAAATATTGAAACACAAAAGCTGGCTTCCCCTACACTATTTAAACATTCTGTATAAGTTTCATGAAAAACAACTGACGTTTACTTTTTAAGTTATCGCGTTACATAGCATCTCAATAGCATCTTATCATATTAAAAATCAAAGTTCCATACCTCCGTAACAACAAAACAGAATTTTCTCAAAATCAAAGGGACGCTTCCCCTACCCTATTTAAGCATTCTGTATTAGTTTCATGAAAAACAGTTGAGATTTACTAAAGTTACTGCGTTCCATATCATCTTACTATAGCAAAAATAAAATCCAAGTCCCATAAATCCAGAACGACATAACAGAATTGCTGAAAATCGAAAGGCGACTTCCCCTACATTTCTTAAGCATTCTGTATGGGTTTCATGAATAAAAACTGAGATTTACTTGAGTTATTGCATTACATAGCATCCTTTCATAGTAAAAATAAAATCCAAGTCCCATAACTCTGGAATAACAAAATGGAATTTGGTCAAAATCGAAAGGCGGCTTCCTCTACATTATTCAAGCATTTTTTATCAGTTTTATGAAAACAATTGACGTTACTTTAAGTTATCGCGTTCCATAGCATCTTTTCATAGTAAAAATTAAATCCAAGTCCCATAAGTCCGGAACGACTTAATGGAATTTGATCAAAATCAAAAGGCAGCTTCCTCTACATTATTCAAGCATTTTGTATGAGTTTCATGAAAAACAACAAATGTTTATTTAAGTTATCGCGTTCCATAGCATCTTTTCATAGTAAAAATTATAATCCAAGTCCCATAACTCTGGAACGACAAAATGGAATTTGCTCAAAATCGAAAGGCGACTTCCTCTACATTATCTATGCATTCTGTTTGAATTTCATGAAATATAGCTGACGTTTACTAGTTATTGCATTCCATAGTGAACAGACAGACGGACATCGCCATACCATAATACATCCCGTCTTTCGACAGGTGTATAAATAGGGTAACTTCTTGGGCATATTTTTGTCAATGAAGGCAACACCTGTTTACAGATTTAAATAAAAAACATAAACTTTATAGAGGTCCCTTAGTACTACAAATATACCAAGTTTGATAAAAACCTGTCCAGCTGTTTAAGAAAAAGTTGAAAATGTGAAAGTTTTACCACTCCAGACAACTGACAAAACACTATGACAACAGCTAAACTGAGACTCTGGTGAGTTAATGAAAGTTGTTTGCAAAACAATGAAAATTGCTTGATAAATATGGATAATTAAATTAAAGATGCTTTTGTCAGGTTTCTAGGAGGAATCCTCTTTCCTTATTGGAGAGCTATACTTTTTGCTGCTTCAAGAAATAAAGCCAAAGTTACAGTTTTTGAAAGTGTTTCAGTATAAAATCTAGGCCAAGGTCACTAGAATAAATGTGTACAATTCAAAAAGTTTGAAAATCAATTCTGAGTCCTGTAGTACTGTTCAATTAAGGTTTGTTCATAGGTAATGCTTTTTATGTAGAGAAAAATGAAATCCTGGGATAATTTCTTGCATATTTTTGCTTTAAAAAAATTGAAATAACTTCTCTTAACTTTTCTGGTAATGTACTGCTCACATTGTTTATTACTGATGCCTGCCTGTACACATACTCTAGTACTTCGTGATGACTGCCTGTACACATACTCTAGTACTTAGTGATGCCTGCCTGTACACATACTCTAGTACTTACTGATGCCTGTCTGTACACATATTCCAGTACTTACTGATTTCTGCCTGTACACATACTCTAGTAATTACTGATGCCTGTCTGTACACATATTCCAGTACTTACTGATTTCTGCCTGTACACATATTCTAGTACTTACTGATGCCTGTCTGTATACATTTTAAAATATCTGACACCTTTGGAACACATTTCAGCATTTCAGAAGCATCTTTCACTTTAGGAGGACCACCAGCACAGAATGGTTGACAGAATTCATGTACACCAGCTTTTCTACAGCATTTAGTATGATCTTTTCCATCTGTAACAAACTATAATTGTTACTTTAGGTTACAGATATTAAGTAATCAGGATTTAAATTACATGCTATTGATTCTTAAGAACACTTGACTAAACAAATCAGTAAGATCAAATTTGAAATTCAAGTAATCCAAGTTCAGGTAAATGAGAATAATCAGCATTGTTTCAGATATATATTAAGCAACTGATGCCCTATAAAGGTATACCTGCAGCACAAGCTGTGTAGACATCTAGATGGGTCAAACACTGTCCATATTTCTGTGTATTGGTGATTACCATATCAAATTTTACTTCATACTGGCATATCTCTAAACACACTCCACTTAGTCCATTATTTGCACAACATTCTAAATAATACAATAAATTTAGTGAGTCAGCAGATTATTAGTAAGCTCAGACGACATCAAAATAAATATGGACCTATTGCACCCTCTTGCATGTTGACTTCTCATAGATAGGATAGAAGCTTCCATAAAAAGGACATCAGTTCTCAAGGATAGGACATCAGTTCTCATGGATAGGATAATAGTCCTAAGAGATAGAGAACAAATCTGGTGTTCAGGGATAAAGCATCAGTCCTATAGGATAGGCCACCAGCCTTAATGAATAGGACACCAGTCTTCATAAATAGGACACTATTTCTCATAGATAGGGCATTAGTTTTAAAGCCTAGGACACTAGTCCTCATAGAAAGACCACTAGTCCAGTCCTCAAGAACAGGACATAAGTCACAAAGGATAAGCCGTCAGTCCTCATTGATAGGACATCAGTTCTCGGTGATAAGACAACAATCAATAAAAATATTTTTTTTGCAATATCTGGGTAAAGTACACTATCCTGATTGCAGATTGTCCATTTCTCCGAGTATTGCAGTTGATTATTCTGACGCAGATGATTGCATTCACATCACCACAAATCATTGCACACCATTTCACAACCGCAATGGTCAATTGTGGTGATTTACGGCAACACTGTGATTGATTGTGACTATACATCGCATAACTATTGGAAGTACATTTAAGCATCTTAAAATCTTGTCTATATATCGAGGTGTAACACAAGCAATTTTGCTTGAGGGCTATTTGTTTCGCAACTTTTTTTTTCTCAATTTAATGCATTACCAATTATCTTAACATTAGTGAGCGTTGTTCAATAAAGATTAAATATGAGAAAGATATGGATGAGAATAAAATGTACATGTATCTTAATTTAGTGGTGAATGTTCATAACAACATTTACTTAAACGTTTCATTTTCGAAATAGACTTTGAAATTATCAAACTATCAAAGGTGTGGAATTTTGGAAAGGAATTCCGACTGTTGTCAAAAGCCTTTTTAAAAATAACTAAAATCTGGACACTTAAGCAAATATATCAATCAAACTTGATAATTTATTACTCGCTATAATTACTTATTCTTTGATTTGATGCCCGTCAAATAATTATCCAAGCCATTCTTAAAACTGAGTAAAGATAAATATAATCAACATTAGCAATACAATGTCCCCTTTGCGATTTCTCTTTTGCAAGAAGCAATCTGATTAAAAACATTTCTGTTTATTCCGCATTTACCTCATATATGCAGGAAATACAGAATAGATAGAAATGCTTTCAAACAGATTATTGTCAATGTGAACTCGAACCCTTGTATAACAAAATCATCATAGGGGTTTTTTTTCTGTTCATCTTCTTGTTATTTTATAATACTTGTCTTTAAATCCCTGTTTGATTTTTTATGCAAGATCGCAGAAAGCTGATAAGAAAAATCACCCGAAGCAATAATTAGTATAGCGCTTTTAAATCAAAATGTTTAACCACCGTTTACACATTTGTAGATATTAGGGTCACCGTGGATTGCTACAATGCTGCGGTAATTCACTGCAATTGTTGTGCTGATTTGTGGTGATCCAGTTTAACAATCGATCAGTTAAAGAGCAAAGATTGTGGTGGTTGGTAGCTAAGACTTAAAAAACAATACCCAAACGACAATAAAGACGAATGATGGTAATCGAAATGACCTAATGGGTTCTTTAAATAAATGATTAAGCATGTGAAACACTGAGCCATCTACTCTACAGAGAATGAAGATGTTGAAGGCCATTAAACTTTTAGACATCAGCCATGATACCATGATACCATGATTCAATCACCTTGTACATTCGGGGCAGGCGTGGTGTAGTGGTTAAGCGCTTGGCTTGCGGCGCCGACGATCCAGGTTCGATTCCCGGGTTGCGCCACTATGTTTAAGAGGTTGGTAACCTCCTGCTTCCATGTCGTGATATAACTGAAATTGTTGAAAGCTACGTAAAACACCAATCAACCAACCAACCAACCTTGTACCATCACTGCTTCCTTATTACAAAATAGGGTGGGGGGATTCTCTGGGAGAGACACTGAGAAGTTGGAATCGTTGATACAAATGACATGCATACAGTAACATGGTGGAAATCATCATGTTCTGCTTCAAATATCTCATACCATCACTAAATGTTTACATATCATAGATCGGGTGGGGAATTCGTCTGTATGAGAGATCATATATAGGAATGGCAGAAAGCAAAATGTTTGAAAAGTTACTTAATAATGTAGATAACATTGTGGTGATTATCTAGCTTTATTCAAAATATTATTTACACTATTTATGGAGTAAATCATCCACTAAAACACTAGGTTACTAACTGTAGAAAATTTGAATCTTGTTAAGAGTCATTCATTACACAAGTCTGATGTTGTTTCAGTCATGCATATTCAACTGTGTTTTTCCAGTGTGTTCACTATCACAGACCATAGCTTTAATAAGATATGAATCTATTTTTCTAGATTATAAGATTATGATTTTGATAATCCAAGGCTTGTAGAAACATGAAGAAGAATTGTAATTTTACCTGATACATTCCTGATCTTTGGTACAGGTATAGTAGGAGGAACTTTTGTTGGATATAAATCTAAAAAATATTATTAATGTCAGAATAAAGGTATGGTAGAAGGAACTTGTGTCCAACATCAATTTTAAAAATATCACTAATGTTAGAAAAGTGGTACAGGTATAGAAGAAGTGACTAGTGTTCAACACAAATCAACAAAATATTGTTAATGTCAGAATAGTGCTACAGGTATGGGAGGAGGAACTTGTGTCCAACACATATCTACAAAATATCATAAATGTCAGAAATCCAATGCAGTATGACTGGACCAAAGATGTTTAGATGACATTAAGCAGTGAGATATTTTCATATAGTATACAATGTTGGTGTTAGGTTAATATGTATGGCTAAGTCTTATAAAGACCTTTGGTTTACATTAAGCATTGGGATAGTTTTTATCTTATATAAAACATTATTATTTTACTGTATTTCAAGACATATAAAGGGGTATATATTATATTAAACATTGAGATAAAAATTTCATCTAGCATAAAATGTTAGTGTCAGGCTTAATATATGTGTTTAAACTTCAAAAAGATGTTTAGATTACATTCAGTATAGCATTAGCACACATTTTATGAGGATCATCATGGTCATTTATATCACTTACTAGTGAGTGACATCTGGCCCGTAGAATTACCAAACTCATTTGAGCCTGCACATGTATAAGTGCCAACGCTTTGATCAGTAACAAAATAGATGGTCAAAGTGGCCTTGACTTTGGCTGTGTATGGTATCTTCACCATCACTTGATAAGACTGAAAGTCAGCAGTAAGTTCCTTTACATCAACGCCATCTTTCTTCCAGACTACTGACGTTGGTTGTCCTTTGAATTCACATGATAATATGCCTATCTTTCTCTTATTAACTCTCTTACTATCTCCAACCGGATTAAATGCAACAGGTTTATCTATAAAAAAAAAAGAAGGAAGGAAAAGTTTAGTTTTAAATCACATGTGATCCTATATATAACAGTTCCTATGTTAACCAGTTATTATGGTACACTCTTTATTTAAAGAGTCAATCTAATAATCTAAACAGAACAATACCATTCTTCAACAAAACCAAAGCACTTCTCCTATACTTCTCCTATACAACATTGTCAGTATTTTGATGCAAGACAACTTTTAAGGAATAACAATTCTCTTGACGTTCAGATGTATTGAAAAATAGCATTAAAAATTGACATACAAATGGTATGTAACACAGATCTACATCACAGCTACAGTTTTAAGAACCAGACACTATTTCTGGTCAAAGTTCACTGGGACATTGATCTTGAAATTATGACCTTGAGTTACAAATGTATGGAGTATCAACCAGATTAACACACCATTTCTGAGTTTTTTTCTTTTATGATAAAATCCAACATTTAAGAGGCACTGGTTGTAAGTAGGTATTTAATATCATCAAAATTTGAGGCTAATTTCAACAAAAAGCTTCCAAATGAATTAGCCATATGAAAAAGTGTGATTATTATAGAAATTTACTCTTTGATTTGTAATGACTAATAGTTAATATTGTCCACAGTCACATGCTGTTTTATGATAAGATTTAGGAAATTCAAACTGAAATTAAAAACATGGAAATAGTGTATTGTGTATTACATGTTCTTCTATGACATAATAGTTATTAATACTTCTCAAACAGGGACCTTGAACTTGACGGTTTGTCTTTGGATCAAGCCCATAACACATCCTTGTGTCATGGATATTAATTGTATGATGTATCAACCTGATAATCAGTAGCTGCAGTTGTATTTAAATGACAAAATAGTTTTAAAAACATTTTAAACAGGTTCATTGTGACATTGGCCTTCAAGATATGACTGTGTGTGACAGTCACAGTATCAGCCAGATCTTTAAGATGCATGGTGATTCCTTTATAATCAGGGACTTTGTTGGCATGGGTGAAAAAATGTATCCAAGTAAATAAATCATGAATAAGATTGATGTGTAAGCATGAAAATTTTATAATTTTGAGGATTCTTAATACATGTTGATTGCTAAGATAAAGAGGAATTTGATGAATATGCTAGAATAAGAGAAAACTATTGGGACCCTATGACCTCCCAGTCGTAAAATGTCGTCCTTAAAATTACTTTACTTTATAATAATCATTACATGGTTTTTTCTTTGACACTCTGTTGAAATTCAATACCCTGGTATATGTTTATGATTCAACCTGCATTTGAAAGCGTATTTGCAGTGGCATCCTGAAATTTAATGATAATGTTGACATGTTCGATAGATATTGTATGCATAAGGGTTGAGCGTAGTACATTTCAGGTAGTATTAATACTGCTTTGTTATTAGAATATATTTAAATTAGTGTTTTCATTTTAGTTTTAGTCAAGAATACTGTTTTTTTACAGTGGAGTTGAGTTTAAGTTTAGATTAAAGTTAAAGTTAGAATAGAGTTTAAGTTCTACATTTTTATTTATATTGAGCTTAGCTTCACAAAGTATTACATTTAAGACTGTTTACTTTTATATCTAATCTATTTTGAGTTGTGTACTTGACTTTGCCACTGTAACATAGTTGTCGCACCAAAAATAAACCCTGAAAACACAACGCAAGACTTATCACTATTAAAAACTATCACCGATCACCCTAACTGTACTTACCGGTATTTATCATTTGTATATTTAAAGCAATATATCCCTTGCTGCCAACTGTATTGCTAAATGAACTTATAATTAGCCATTAACCAATTTCATTGGATAGAATTTTAAATTGAAATTAGAGAAGTTGATAACCATAATCCAACAGATATTCTTAAGTTCCCTTATTCTTATTAATGTTATGAAGCAATGTACAAAGTGCATAAACATGACATACACTGGCAATATTTGTAGTTGAATTTTGATCAGAGATGTATAATAGATGTCGATGTCATAATTGATGTCCTTGTATTACAGTAATGATTTTAAACATGAAGTTAATCAAATGAATCCTGGAAATATTAATAAAGAGGTAAAATGGATAATTAGTCAAATTTCCAAAAGTTGCTGATGAATAAGAAGGTGTCAATGATATCAACAAGAAACCAGTGACAATCTTATAAGTTGTGATCATAACTCAAATAGATTAACTGTGATAGGATCATATTTGACCGAAATATGTGAAAATTATTTGACCATTGCTGGCAGGGTCATGACTGCTGAGCAAACTTAAGACTTTTGCATTAACACAAATTTCCAAGTGAACTTAATTTCAAGACCATGTTAATGTGCTTGACAATCACATTCACTTGCTTACAACTTCTTACAACTGTTCTTTATTTGTACTACATTTAATCAAAAAACCCCAAAGGGTTTAGGAAGAGCCGCAAAGACAAGGTATTTTGCATAGAAAAATCCAAGAAACTCTAAGTTTAAAGACTATAACTCTTGTAATTTTTTGTACAACATTCCCCTTCCAATAAGCACATATCTAGAATTAAATATAACCCTCACATGTTAAGGAATGCATTTTAAGAATTTCGATTGCAATTTCCAAACAGTGAATTTATTGAAATTTATTTTTATTTTACAATATTAATAATGACAATAATAATAACAATACAAAATGTATAAATAATTAAAAAATAAATGTATAACATTATTGATTGATTGAGTTTTGTTTAACATCACACCACGAATATTTCACGTATATGGTGACGGCATCTGCCTGATGCGGGGCATACAAATTTTTACCTTTGCAATGGACCCACCCTAAGCACTGAGGGATCTTTAAAGTGCCATGCATGCCACGATATGGGGCCTTGGTTTTTACTGTCTCATCCGAAAGACAGGACACCAGCATGACCAGAGTGGGACTTGAACCCCAGTCTCCCGATCAGAAGACGAGAGCGATACCACTAGGCCACGCCAGCTTTGTATAATGTTAAAAAATAATTTAAAATGGTATAAATAAATAATAATAATAGTAATAATATTTGTATAATATTAAAAAATAATTTAAAATGGTATAAATAAATAATAATAATAGTAATAATAATGACAATTATAAATAAATAAATAAATAAATCTCAGGTCATGACCTCAGAATTTTACCCCAAACCCTTATTTCAGTTACAAAAACATCCAAGCATTGTGTTTAAAATGTGTCATTCACTTAATTTTAAGCTAGAACTTCACCAAACTGAAGCTGCAATATCAATAAGACCCTTCAATAAATTTCTGAAGTTTCAAAATACATTTTTCTTGTAATACTTTTGGAGATAACCGCAAAAGTGATAATTTTCTTTCAGATATTATTAAAGCCCTATCAATGTAGTTACTTACATGTCAGATGTAGAAAGTAGGTTTTGTTGTATGTATTTGTAAAGTCGGTTGCAGAGCAGGTATAGTTTCCTTCCTGACTGCTTATCAACGATGACATGTGTAACTGTCTCCCTTTTTTATACTGCAAGTTATTAAAGTACCATGCCACGGTATACTGTCTGGGTCCATATACCTCACATATTAGATCCACCTCACCACCTACTTTAACATGATTTGGTGCCTTTTTGATTACTATGTCAACACCTGAAATAAATACTGAGTATTTAGTTTTAGTTTCACAACAATGAGCATTTCCCATTTCCTCCAAGACTACTTGTACACATATACAAACCAAACAATACCATATGTTACCATCTCATCATATGATCTTACTGCACCTATCCAAGCGGTTAAACCTCATAATTCCACTTCATACCCATATTGATTTATAGCTACAGCTGATAAGATATATTTTACCTAACTCAGCTGAGGTCAAGACTTCTATGGTGACTGAAGGAAAACTTAAGCCATAAAGATTTATCACTACAGCTGATAAGTATGAAGTATAACGCTCAACTTTTGAGTACACTTCATATTGGAAGAAGAAGAAGAAGATAAGGTATATCATACCTAACTTAGCAGAGGTCAAGACTTTTATGGTCACTGAAGGCAGACTTGAGCCATACTGATTTATAGCTACAGCTGATAAGGTATATCTTACCTAACTTAGCAGAGGTCAAGACTTTGATGGTCACTGAAGGCAGACTTGAGCCATACTGATTTATAGCTACAGCTGATAAGGTATACTTAGTACTAGGCTTTAATTTCTGCACTTTCCAACTCAACTCTTTGGTCCCATTCTACAACATCAACAGACATACTAATGAGTAAGATCCCGTTACTTCTCTCCACAGACATGTTTAAACTCTTATAAGCATGATCACAAGATACAAGGGATCTATTTCAAATTATATCAGTAGGTCTAACCTACAACGCTTAATGCTCCGAAATTTATCATGGAGTATAAAAAAGTTGAGGAGTCCTGCATTCTGAAATGACGTATGAATATAGCTGATGAAAATTTGCCTATATATAAACCTTTTTAGGTATTTTAAGTTCTAGTAGTTGAATAAACTAAACCATTTAAAAATGATAAGAATGACCTTTGTCTAAAAGCCCTTATCCAGAGTGACATTTGACATTTTTACGATATATGATCATTCCCTGTTGATACTCCACTAAAATATAAACTTTTTGTTGGTATTTTAAGTTCTATATTTTGAGTGACCTAGACCTTTTAAAAACTATCTTGAGTGACTTTGCCCATAAGTCCAAATTTTGAGTGAGAACTGAGTGAAGTATGATCAAATTCTGATGAAAAAAGGAGATATACGTTTGGACAGTGGACAGACAGATGTACAAATAAACATGGCAGCATATATACACTTCCCCAAAATTTCAAGGGGAGCATAAAAAGGTAGACCATCAGGGAGAAACTGTTATCTGTTCCTCTTCTAGATTAATTATACACATGGTGTATATTAACCTGCCTTTGAAAGGAACATACTACGTCTTTCCGTTACTTCTTTATTGCTGATAAAATCTATCAGAGTTTATGTTTATCTCATAATTATATACATATGACATATGAATCAAAAAATAGTTTGTAGTTGGAAAATATACCTAACTGGCAGATGAATAGTAATTTGATTTCACTCTTTATGGGTAAGTACTTTTTTACAGCACTGCCTCTAGTCTAGTGCAAATATGATAAGGAATGATAGACACTCTACCTTTAAATCTGTAAACAAGGTATGTTTGTGACATTTGATGGCATCCATTTCTTAAGATTTTGAAAAGTAGACAGAAGATTAAAGACTTGATGTCAAGGTTAAAAAAGACACTTTGGTGTGAACAAAAAGTTATTGTTCGAAGCCTATCACTTGCAATTCAAAAATTAAAGGCAAAATGAAATATTTTACAGCAGAGAGGCAGAAAGTTCAAAACCGGTACAGTATGAAAGATCTAAGGGTATAAGTGTGTTAAAGGAGGGATGGATTGGATAAGAATACAAAATATGATTTAGTTTACTGGCAGGACAAACTACTTAGATAATCAAGATTTACAGTTCAAAGATTCCTGACATTCACATAGATCATATACATGTACCTGTAGTAGGAATTTTGCCCCATCAGTGCCGATCAACATGATATTATACCAACAATCCATGTTACAGTTTGCATCTGGCTGATCCCAGCTCAGTGTGATATAATCTGAACCAACATCAACTGCTTCAAACTGAGTAGGTGGGGTTGGAATCTTTCCTGTAACAGAGGAAAGAAAAATATACAGGTACAACACATGTTAATGATTGTAGATATTAGGCAATATATCGTACAAATTGGTCAATTTAAAACCAATATTCATTCTGCCTCCTAGATAGATTGGATTGATGAATTGTATCTGTAAATGCTATGCCTAGGAATCTTTCACCTGATGCTGGCAGCATCTAACATAATAGTTGCTTAATTGAGTTTTAACTATGGAAGCACACAAGACAATGACTGTTCCTTTACATGCTAACACAGAAGGTGCTAAGGGGCCTTCATGTTCACAGTCTTAATGGGACTCAAACACTCAAACCTCCTTTTTAGAAAACGAAACAACCAGGAAAACCCAGTTCCATTTTGAAAGAAGTCCATATTTCACTGTACATTTGATCTCTTTCATTTAGCATGTTTCTGACAGATTTTATTTGTTCAGTCTATTTTCAAACAAATGAAGATATGATTCATAGATGCATATTTCTAAGAGTATTTCAAATCATCCACTGTCTAATTCTAATACGTTTTTAAAATGAGGAGGAGATTAAATTGAATTGTGGTGGCTAGAATTGGGGTAGTTACTAAGGCTGCCCAAACCTCTGCCATCTGTAAAGCAGTCAATCATGACACCACCATAAGATAGACACAAGGCTGTGATGGCATCCTTCTCTTTTGACTGTCCTGCACACAATGGTAAACATGGCATAGGTACGTTATTCTTCTGACAACATTCTGTATGGTTTCTACCATCTGTAACACCAAAAAAAACTAAATCTCAGCTACAAGATTTCAGAATTAAATGAAGTAATTCACACTACCTTTTGCCAATTTACTGAATGAAAGAAGTTTTACACATACTTTTAAAGCATATAGTAATGTGGATTGTTCATTTTGAATTCAATTTCAACATATACCTGAACAAGAGGCCCAAGGCCTCTGACACTGAAAATCAATATCATTTATCTTCTCTTCGTAAGTATTATCTGTGCAAGTTTTGTAGATCCTATGACCAACAAATTTCTTCATATTGTATTCACCAAGTTTTTCACTACATACCCTCTATGACCCAACGTTTGAACTCGAAAGGATTGTAAGGTGTGGTGATTATTTAACACACACAATTAGTATTCTTCTACCGTGTTCAAGAGATTACCGTATATACTCGCTTATAAGACGAGTTTTTGGGAGTTAAATTTCTTTTGTGAAGTAGGGGGGTCGTCTTATAAGCGAGATATAAGATAAAAGTCATTAATATCTATCAGAAAACACGTGTCACTTGCCGTATTTATCACACTTCTTGTACACGTGAACTGCGGTAAACGCAGGACATCCGTAATCTAATTATAGGTTTAAAGTTCCCGAGATCAATTGATCTTGATAAGGGGTGATTGACAGGTAACTATCGGGTATTAATTTGCCGAGATTGACTAGAAAAAAATCAGTAATTGGTGGTTGATTGCATTGTTGTTTATTTAGCAATAATTATGCCAAGCCCATTTGACAGTTAATTATCAAATAATGAGGAGTAGGTAAGCTAGGGAGACTAAATTATTTGACTTTAAAAAGACCACGAGCTATTCGGCAATAGTGATGACGAGGATGAGTGGTTGTATCTCCACACAGACGGCACGCGTGAATAAAAGACGTTTTGTATTCAGTGTTTGAGAACTTTCAGATGGACTATTAATTATGTTTATCGTTTAAATATGAATCAATAGTTGCTAAATGCTTACATACATGTATACCCTGTCTATAAGTCCGTGATTGAAATAAAATATGTAATAAATTAATGTAAAACAAATAAAGATCTTGTTATTTATTAATATTACACAGTAATTATGGAAAAACTTGTGCATTCGGTCAAACCGCACATTGAACAGTGAACGAGATTGAGACAGTTGGCACTGCCCCAAAAATGTCAATACGTACATCGTACATCGTGTCTGAGAGCAATTTTTTACCTCGTCTTATAAGCGGGTCAATGCTAAAGTACTAGAATTTTTGTCCCAAAGTAGGGGGGTCGTCTTATAAGCGAGTATATACGGTAATTTGTTCATACCCACTGTTCCTGACCTCTGACGTTGAAAATCAGTAGGATTCATCATCTCCATAAGGCCAACATTTGTAGAAGGTTTAATGATCCTTTGCTGAAAACTTTTGTCTTCAAATCTATTCACAAGTTTATGGATAAACATATACATAAAGACACACAGCAGTGATGCTACATCCTTTACACAGAACACTCAACTTACCATTTGCACATGCCAGTAAAATGTTAAAATCATTCTGACATTTGTTTGTATTAGAGAAGTCTCCAGCCTTACAGTATGGCATACACTCGTCACTCACTTGGTGCTTCATACAACAATCTGGAAAGGAAAATGACATCTACTGGAGTATTTTTACAGATTTACAGGTTTCTGTCTGCAAATAAGATGAATTCTATAATTAAGAAATGGATATAACATTTAAAATAAAGAAAACTAAAAAAAAATATCCTGAGATCTACTGAGTGTCAAAAATCAAAAATTGTTACCAGGGAGATATTTTATGTTATTTTTGAAGTCATAAATATTCAACTTTGATGATTTCATTAATTAGAATTTTGAACCTATTCTTTCCATTTGTCACTCAATCTACAAAATAACACTGACCTGATTTGTTATACCTGATGTTTAGTGATATATGCCACTAGTAATAATTCATACTGACCTGATTTGTTATACCTGATGTTGAGTAATATACACCACTAGTACTAATTCATACTGACCTGATATATTATACCTGATGTTTAGTAATATACACCACTAGTAGTAATTCATACTGACCTGATTTGTTATACCTGATGTTTAGTAATATACACCACTAGTAATAATTCATACTGACCCGATCGGTTATGCCACACAGCAGTCCAATTGGTACCAGAATCTCCAATAGCTAATTAGAAAATAACAGAAAAACCTTCAGTAATATTATTCATATGAATATGAAAAAAATCATGAAAAAATAATACACATTTAATCAAATCAAATCAAATGGTATTTATTTAGAGTAAGACACAAGCCATGTAATCTACATACTAATTTCAGACAGAGAAAGAGACATCACAGCGCTAATACATGACATAAAACTAAAGAATAAGAAAAATTTTACACTAACACAGCCATATAATTGATGTGTTAAAAGACAGACATATAATTATTTATGATAGCTTCTTTATTCCAACTGAATAACTCAGATAACCTCAATATATATCAATTACAAGTCATTAAGTAAATAGACTGCAGCATTCTAAGAAATATGTGTCATTTGCAAAGATAGCTAAAATTCATTGTCTGCAAAGATAGCTAAAATAGATGTGTGACAAACAAACAAGAGAAGTGGTTCTAAAGTCACTAAGATAGTAATAAAAGAAGTGTAACGAACAAACCAGAGAACTGGTTCTAAAGTGACACAATACAGCTTAAATACATCTGTGACAAATTAATCATACAAAAAAGGTAATAAAGTGACACTATGCTTTTCACACAAAAGATCAGGATAGAAAAATATTAATGGATCTCATATCTCCTTCTCTCAGACAAAAATAATCTTCAAAATCATAGACAAAATAAGACAAGCAAATAATCAAATGTAGATCATTAATTTTCTTACACATTCATCTGGTATCCAGTTTGATTAAAACTGGACCTTTACTTGCACATTTAATGATTTGTCCCAGTTCAACAACTGGAGAAACCACTGCTGGAATCTCATTCTTATGACCTTTGTATTTTTACAGTCAACATCCAGGTTGAAATGTTAAGGCAGATTTTGTAATAGATCATATAAGGCAGATTTTGTAATAGATCATATAAGGCAGATTTTGTAATAGATCATATAAGTGACTTACATATTTTACAGTCCTTGACATACAGATCCATTCCAGTTTTATTTACTTTATTGTCAAACGCAGATTTGTCGGAATAAAGTATACAATCTTTCCCTGTTGCCCTGCCATACAAAAAGCCCAAACATGGCATGAATCGAGCATCTGATGCCTCACAAGCTTGCTGACATTCCTCCATCGTGTTGGTGTTACTGGCAGTAGTTACACCATTATATGTAACACTTGTATCGGTAAAAACAGTAAAGTTACAGTTCTTATCGGTTTCATCATCACCTAAAGGCATAGATAAAACATCATTTCTATAAGGAGAAAACTGAAGCTGTCATTCATTTTAATACTAGACAAGTATATCATTCAAATTTTCATAAAACTTGACCAAGTATTGTAATAAAACGCATTGTTAAGAATAGATGGTAAACTAATTCTATAATGAGAATAAGAGATTCGTTTTGCATTTGTTATGCTAATAAGAAATTATACTATTATGTGACATGGTCATTTCAGGGGCACCTGTAAAATTCAAAATATAATACAACTTTTCTGGTATATCAGTCCAAATTAAGCAATATCAAAGACAGATAATTGAATAAAATGAAAAAAGAATAATATGCTTGTCTACAGAATGTTAATAAAAGCATTGTAGGATTAGAAACTGAAAATATTGTTCCAAATACATACAAATCTCTGTTTGTACTCTGTTTGTATACATGGAAACAAGAGTGCCAGAAGACAAAAGGTTTGTTGGAACAGGTTGATTTTAAACTGTTGTAACTATTAAATATGATTCCATAACTTAACCAAATATAGAAAGGAAAGGGTCCTAGATTCTAGGATTCGATGCAGTATCAAGCTTTCATAAGAACAGAATATTATAACAAAAGTAAATATATATCAAAGTCCAAAGTCAAGGTCACTAGTTCAAAAACCATGGTACTAAATGCAAGCTCTTATCCTCAGGATTCTATATATAAAATATGAAAGCCCTATCCCTTACACTTCAAAAGAAATAGCCCTTGTTAAAGTGTTTGAAAAGTAAGTCAAAGTCCAAGGTCAAGGTCACTAGGTCAAATGCCATGGTACCAAATGCAAGCTTTGATCCTGAGTAATCTTATAAATGAAATATGAAAGTCCTACATTTAACAGTTAAAAAATATATCCAAGGTTAAAGTTTTTTAAAAGTAGGTCAATGTCAATTGTCAATGTAGATACATGCATCGCCATGTGATCAAATGAAAGCATCTGGTTTTGAGTAATCGATAAATATGGCAATGATTATAATTTTTTAAAAAGTTTGAAGTCCAAGATTAAGGTTGCTATGTCAGTTATCATATACCAAATGATACAATGACGGCCCTCACACTGAAATATCTATAAGTGAAATACAAAAGTCTTATCTCTCATAGCTGAAAAGATATAACTTAAGTGTCAAAGCGACGGAGATGCTGGGGTAATAACATAAGCTCTCCAGACTTCAGTCTTGGCAAGCTGAAAACCACTTGATATTTATAGCTCAGAAGAAATCACAGTATCTACATTTCTTATCTGCCATATGCTCACGTATTCCTTTAAGATCTATATCTTGTTTACAGGAGACATACCAAAATCTGAGGTAACAAATGCTATCATTGGTGATGGGAGACTGGTGCCATTGGCATTGACCGACACAACTTGTGCATGATAGGCTGTGCTCGGCTTCAGATTATTTATGATGTATGGATTCCTTGTAGCTGTAGACTGAAAATAATTAGTCTCACAAAGTAAGCCTTATTTGATTCTTATAAATATGCCCATTTAATATCATATATGTGCTTTGAGTGGCAAATAAGTATGCAGCTGAGGAAGTTACTTTCAGTCTGACTTGCTTTAAACTGCCAAGGTTATTAACATTCTTTAGCCTTGATTACTTTACATACAGACATAATTACAGTAAATATATAAAGACTACTGATATTCCTTTAGATTTACCATCAAGTAAATACAAATGTTTGTTATACATACAGACTGCCATGCCTTGTTCAGATCTGATGTATATAAGATTTCATAAGAAGAAATTCCCACAAGAGAAGTATCTGGTTCTTTCCATGATAATGTAGCAGTATGAGCAGTAACACGCAGTAATGTTAGATTTGCTGGAGCAAGGGGAAGAGAAACTGAAATTTCAAAAGAATTCCCCTGGTATATATATATACATATATGCAAAACAATTTTCATGAATTAAATGGTGAAACTCTTTTACAGACTAATTTGATGGAGTATTTCAATAATAAACCATTCAAGTAAGACAGCCAATCAAATTTGAAGTATCTTATAAGCCCAGTGCAAATAAAGGTCCTTATTTTAAAAATCATGTGAATTCAACACATCTTCCCCAGAATCAATAGGAATCCTCACAAAATTATGTGATCTTGACTTACTCTACCCAGAATCAATAAGGATTTTGGATTATGTGACTGAGACCTCCTTCCAGAATCATAAGGGATTCCTCATTAAATCATGTGGCCTTGAAACTTACTAGGAACAACAGAGACATCTGACTCAGCCGTATGATAAAAGTCATCACAGACAAAAGAGCAACAATAAAGACCTATGAAGACATAACAAAAAATTTAATTGTAAAGCAGTTAAGGCACCATTTTAGGAAAGTCAATTGAAATAACACTCGATATTCATTTGGTGAGGTTAAACTGTTTACAGCACACTTTCCCACTAACCACATGGGCAGAACAATTGAAGGATACACATTTTAAAACAATACAAATTATACTCCATATATACAGATCAAAGACCAACAGGCTACCCAATTTGAGAGATTTTAAACATACACACAAGAAATGTACAAAGGATAAAGAACTACTATTTGAAATATAAAAGTGACGTCAATTTGAGCCTACCATACTCTGTTCTTCTAAAAGCGAGCTAAGGTCCTTGTTACATTGGAGTCCCAATAAACAATCCAGAGGACAACACTCAGGACCTTATCTCCTCTGAGGAGGTTTTGACAAGGCCTGTCATAGAGTCCCTACTACACCGTCAGACACAATGCAATGTTCCACAATAAGTCTGTAAAGGGGTCCAGTACACGACTTATTGTCTTAGCAATGATCTTAGGGTCATATTAGTGATGGTGAAGGCATTTGACTATTTTAAAACCTGAGGCGATGAAGTCATCAGAACTTTTGACCGTTCTAAGTATAAAATATTATACAAGATCACCATGGAAATGTGGATAGGAGATTCTGCTGGACACATAATTTTGAAAAGTAATATTTCCAAATTTTAATAAAAGCTCTGAATAAGATCTGTAAAATTTTCTGATCCTCATTGAACTGTGATCTTTTCCTTCAGATAAATACAAGTTTGATTCTCTCCAGAATCAATAGGGAGTCTATCCTTCCAATAAACAACAGGGATCTCAGAAAGCATTTGAAATTCAACAAATGAAGTATCAACATCCCAAGTCAACAGAAAATATATTACAGTGTACTATACAGACAGATGAAAAGATCAACTTATATTAAATGAAACCAATATAAGCCATATAATATTGTAGGGAATCCAGGCTACAACTGACTGTTTCCCTCAATACACACTTAAATCAAATTACTACTCTTGCTTTTCTGTAACAGATGAGAATGCTGATCACTGAATACAGATGGCTATTATAGTAATAACTTACCGAAACCTAACCCTATCACATGAGAATGCTGCTCACTGAATACAGATGGTCATTGTAGTAATAACCTACCTAACCCTAACCCTAACACATGAGAATGCTGCTCACTGCATACAGATGGCTATTGTAGTAATAACCTACCTAACCCTAACCCTATCACATGAGAATGCTGCTCACTGAATACAGATGGTCATTGTAGTAATAACCTACCTAAACCTAACCCTATCACATGAGAATGCTGCTCACTAAATCCAGATGGCTACTGTAGTAATAACCTACCTAAACCTAATCCTATCACATGAGAATGCTGCTCACTGAATACAGATGGCTATTGTAGTAATAACCTACCTAACCCTGACCCTATCACATGAAAATGCTGCTCACTGAATACAGATGGTCATTTTAGTAATAACCTACCTAACCCTAACCCTATCACATGAGAATGCTGCTCACTGAATACTGATGGCTATTGTAGTAATAACCTACCTAAACCTAACCCTATCACATGAGAATGCTGCTCACTGCATACAGATGGCTATTGCAGTAATAACCTACCTAACCCTAACCCTATCACATGAGAATGCTGCTCACTGAATACAGATGGTCATTGTAGTAATAACCTACCTACCCTTAACCCTAACACATGAGAATGCTGCTCACTGAATACAGATGGTCATTGTAGTAATAACCTACCTAAACCTAACCCTATCACATGAGAATGCTGCTCACTGAATACAGATGGCTATTGTAGTAATAACATACCTAACCCTAACCCTATCACATGAGAATGCTGCTCACTGAATACAGATGGCTATTGTAGTATTAACCTACCTAACCCTAACCCTATCACATGAGAATGCTTCTCACTGCATACAGATGTCTATTGTAGTAATAACCTACGTAACCCTGACCCTATCACATGAGAATGCTGCTCACTGAATACAGATGGTGATTGTAGTAATAACCTACCTATCCCTGACCCTATCACATGAGAATGCTGCTCACTGAATACAGATGGCTATTGTAGTAATAACCTACCTAACCCTGACCCTATCACATGAGAATGCTGCTAACTGAATACAGATGATGATTGTAGTAATAACCTACCTATCCCTGACCCTATCACATGAGAATGCTGCTCACTGAATACTGATGGTCATTGTAGTAATAACCTACCTAACCTTAACCCTAACACATGAGAATGCTGCTCACTGCATACAGATAGCTATTGTAGTAATAACATACCTAACCCTAACCCTATCACATGAGAATGCTGCTCACTGAATACAGATGGCTATTGTAGTAATAACCTACCTAACCCTGACCGTATCACATGAGAATGCTGCTCACTGAATACAGATGGCTATTGTAGAAATAACCTACCTAACCTTAACCCTAACACATGAGAATGCTGCTCACTGAATACAGATGGTCATTGTAGTAATAACCTACCTAACCCTGACCCTATCACATGAGAATGCTGCTCACTGAATACAGATGGCTATTGTAGTAACAAGAGGCCCAAGAGGGCCTATATCGCTCACCTGAGTACCTTGAACATATTGCAATCATTCCATTTCTTTATTGGATTTTCGCAGCACTTCACCTTTTGCAGAGACATCTTCAATATTAACAAACTTGAGACATACATCCTTCTAGATAACTCAGATGCCATTAGTTTTTTAGTCCATATACTGGTTCTGGAGAAGAAGATTTTCAAAGAAGGGTACCCTCTGAGATCTATTTTTAGCAATGGTGGCCCCACCTATTGAGGGATTTATACAAAATGAACAAACTTGGTAGAGGACCCCTAGTACTTCATCCACACCAAGTTTCATGCAAATCCTTTCAGCAGTTCTGAAGAAGAAGTTGAAAATGTGAAAAGTTTACGGACGGACGACAGACGACGGACGACCGACGGACGAAGAGTGATGACAATAGCTCACTTGAGCCTTTGGCTCAGGTGAGCTAAAAATAAAAAAAAAAAAAAAATTTTTGCCCCTGATGGGAATTGAACCCACAACCCTCAGATCTCTTTGAACCTTTCCTTACTACATCAAAATCTTAAAATTTCATAAAGGATCTAAAAATTAAGAAATTGATGAAATATTTTCACTGTGGCATTTTTGGGGTCTAGATATGTTTATTTAAACCAAATTACAGTATCAAATTATAATATGAGGAGCGAAATTGAGTTAAGTCCCTTGCTTTTGCAGTGAAAATACTAACTGCAAAAAGATGTTGAAAAAACGTAAAAAATTTGATTTCAAAATTGAATAAAAAATAACAATACTTCTTTTTACACCCCTCTAGATTATCCCTGCGCAATGTGTTTGTCTCAGTATCCCCCTCGTCTGAAGAAAAAGTATGTCAAAGGCAGGTACCCTCTGTGACCTACTTTTGCCAGTGGCAGCGCCACCTGTTAATGGATTTTGACAAAGATGACCACATTTGTCGGGGACCTTGAGTTCTTGATGCATGCTGAGTTTCATTCAATTCCAGCCAGTGGTTACGGAGAAAAAGTTCAATCTGTGAAATGTTTACACCAATTATTCCACTCCCTTTTTCTTGAAAGTCTTAAAAAATTCATTAAAAATCCAAAAATTGAGATACTGAAAAAATCTCTTTACAGTAGTATTTCTTACCATAGAAATGATCAAATTAAACAAAATTATTGCATCAATGTTTACTAAAAGAACAAAATATCTCTTTTCTACATTAAAATTACAAAGTCCAATAAAAGTAAAAAGAAACGTCAAAAATTTGATTTCGGAATGGAACCAAAAATAACAACACTTCTTCACACATCCCTCTAGATCATTCCTATGCATTCGGTTAGTCTCTGTATGCCCCCGGTCTGAATAAGAAGTTTGTCAAAGTAGGGTACCCTCTTTGACCTACTTTTGCCTGTGGTGGCGCCACCTATTGATGGATCCTGACAAAGATGACCACATTTGTCGGGGACCTTGAGTACTTGATGCATGCCAAGTTTCATTGAATTCCAGCATGTGGTTCTGAAGAAAAAGCTCAAACTGTGAAATGTTTACACCAATTGTCCCACCCCCCTTTTTCTTGAAAGTCTTAGAAAATTCATAAAAAATCCAAAAAATGATATATTGAAAAAATTTCTTCGCAGTAGTATTTCTCATCATAAAAATGATCAAATTAAACCAAATTAATGCATCAATGTTTACTAAAAGACAAAAATACTTCTTTTCTGCATTAAAATTACAAAGTCCAAAAAAACGTAAAAAAAACGTCAAAAATTATTTATCGGATTTCAACGATATGAACAAACTTTAGACATACATCCTTCTAGATCACTCAGATACCATTAGTTTTATAGTCCATACACTGGTTCTGGAGAAGAAGATTTTCAAAGAGGGGTACCCTCTGAGATCTATTTTTAGCAATGGTGGCGCCACCTATTGAGGGATTTATATGAAATGAACAAACTTGGTAGAGGACCCCTAGTACTTCATCCACACCAAGTTTCATGCAAATCCTTTAAGCGGTTCTGAAGAAGAAGTTGAAAATGTGAAAAGTTTACGGACGGACGACGGACGACGGACGGACGACGGACGAAGAGTGATGCCAATAGCTCACTTGAGCCTTTGGCTCAGGTGAGCTAATAACCTACCTAACCTTAACCCTATCACATGAGAATGCTGCTCACTCAATACAGATGGCTATTGTAGTAATAACCTACCTAACCCTAACCCTATCACATGAGAATGCTGCTCACTGAATATAGATGGTCATTGTAGTAATAACCTACCTAAACCTAACCCTATCACATGAGAATGCTGCTCACTCAATACAGATGGCTATTGTAGTAATAACCTACCTAACCCTAACCCTATCACATGAGAATGCTGCTCACTCAATACAGATGGTTATTGCAGTAATAACCTACCTAACCCTAACCCTATCACATGAGAATGCTGCTCACTGAATACAGATGGTCACTGTAGTAATAACCTACCTACCCTTAACCCTAACACATGAGAATGCTGCTCACTGAATACAGATGGCTATTGTAGTATTAACCTACCTAAACCTAACCCTATCACATGAAAATGCTGCTCACTGAATACAGATGGCTATTGTAGTAATAACCTACCTACCCTAACCCTATCACATGAGAATGCTGCTCACTGCATACAGATGGCTATTGTAGTAATAACCTACCTAAACCTAACCCTATCACATGAGAATGCTGCTCACTGAATACAGAAGGTCATTATAGTAATAACCTACCTAACCCTAACCCTACCACATGAGAATGCTGCTCACTGCATACACATGGCTATTGTAGTAATAACCTACCTAACCCTAACCCTATCACATGAGAATGCTGCTCACTGAATACAGATGGCTATTGTAGTAATAATCTACCTAACCTTAACCCTATCACATGAGAATGCTGTTCACTGAATACAGATGGCTATTGTAGTAATAACATACCTACCCTAACCCTATCACATGAGAATGCTGCTCACTGAATACAGATGGTCATTGTAGTAATAACCTACCTAACCCTAACCCTACCACATGAGAATGCTGCTCACTGCATACAGATGGCTCTTGTAGTAATAACCTACTTTACCCTAACCCTATCACATGAGAATGCTGCTCACTGAATACAGATGGTCATTGTAGTAATAACCTACCTAACCATAATCCTATCACATGAGAATACTGCTCACTGAATACAGATGGCTATTGTAGTAATAACCTACCTAACCCTAACCCTATCACATGAGAATGCTGCTCACTGAATACAGATGGTCATTGTAGTAATAACCTACCTAACCCTAACCCTACCACATGAGAATGCTGCTCACTCAATACAGATGGCTATTGTAGTATTAACCTACCTAGCCCTGACCCTATCACATGAGAATGCTGCTCACTGAATACAGATGGCTATTGTAGTAATAACCTACCTACCCTTAACCCTAACACATGAGAATGCTGTTCACTGAATGCAGATGGCTATTGTAGTAATAATCTACCTAACCTTAACCCTAACACATGAGAATGCTGCTCACTGAATACAGATGGCTATTGTAGTAATAACCTACCTAACCCTAACCCTATCACATGAGAATGCTGCTCACTCAATACAGATGGTCATTGTAGTATTAACCTACCTAACCTTAACCCTATCACATGAGAATGCTGCTCACTGAATACAGATGGCTATTGTAGTAATAACCTACCTAACCCTGACCCTACCACATGAGAATGCTGCTCACTGCATACAGATGGCTATTGTAGTATTAACCAACCTAACCCTGACCCTATCACATGAGAATGCTGCTCACTGCATACAGATGGCTATTGTAGTAATAACCTACCTAACCTTAACCCTACCACATGAGAATGCTGCTCACTGAATACAGATGGCTATTGTAGTAATAACCTACCTAACCCTGACCCTAACACATGAGAATGCTGCTCACTAAATACAGATGGCTATTGTAGTAATAACCTACCTAACCCTGACCCTATCACATGAGAATGCTGCTCACTGAATACAGATGGCTATTGTAGTAATAACCTACCTAACCCTAACCCTATCACATGAGAATGCTGCTCACTGAATACAGATGGCTATTGTAGTAATAACCTACCTAACCCTGACCCTATCACATGAGAATGCTGCTCACTGAATACAGATGGCTATTGTAGTAATAACCTACCTAACCCTGACCCTACCACATGAGAATGCTGCTCACTGCATACAGATGGCTATTGTAGTATTAACCAACCTAACCCTGACCCTATCACATGAGAATGCTGCTCACTGCATACAGATGGCTATTGTAGTAATAACCTACCTAACCTTAACCCTACCACATGAGAATGCTGCTCACTGAATACAGATGGCTATTGTAGTAATAACCTACCTAACCCTGACCCTAACACATGAGAATGCTGCTCACTAAATACAGATGGCTATTGTAGTAATAACCTACCTAACCCTGACCCTATCACATGAGAATGCTGCTCACTGAATACAGATGGCTATTGTAGTAATAACCTACCTAACCCTAACCCTATCACATGAGAATGCTGTTCACTGAATACAGATGGCTATTGTAGTAATAACCTACCTAACCTTAACCCTATCACATGAGAATGCTGCTCACTGAATACAGATGGTCATTGTAGTAATAACCTACCTAACCTTAACCCTAACACATGAGAATGCTGCTCACTGAATACAGATGGTCATTGTAGTAATAACCTACCTAACCTTAACCCTATCACATGAGAATGCTGCTCACTGCATACAGATGGCTATTGTAGTAATAACCTTCCTAACCCTGACCCTATCACATGAGAATGCTGCTCACTGAATACAGATGGCTATTGTAGTAATAACCTACCTAACCCTGACCCTATCACATGAGAATGCTGCTCACTGCATACAGATGGCTATTGTAGTAATAACCTACCTAACCCTGACCCTATCACATGAGAATGCTGCTCACTGAATACAGATGGTCATTGTAGTAATAACCTACCTAGCCCTGACCCTATCACATGAGAATGCTGCTCACTGAATACAGATGGCTATTGTAGTAATAACCTACCTACCTTTAACCCTAACACATGAGAATGCTGTTCACTGAATGCAGATGGCTATTGTAGTAATAATCTACCTAACCTTAACCCTAACACATGAGAATGCTGCTCACTGAATACAGATGGCTATTGTAGTAATAACCTACCTAACCCTAACCCTATCACATGAGAATGCTGCTCACTCAATACAGATGGTCATTGTAGTATTAACCTACCTAACCCTAACCCTATCACATGAGAATGCTGCTCACTGAATACAGATGGCTATTGTAGTAATAACCTACCTAACCCTGACCCTACCACATGAGAATGCTGCTCACTGAATACAGATGGCTATTGTAGTAATAACCTACCTAACCCTAACCCTATCACATGAGAATGCTGCTCACTGCATACAGATGGCTATTGTAGTATTAACCTACCTAACCCTGACCCTACCACATGAGAATGCTGCTCACTGCATACAGATGACTATTGTAGTAATAACCTACCTAACCTTAACCCTACCACATGAGAATGCTGCTCACTGAATACAGATGGCTATTGTAGTAATAACCTACCTAACCCTGACCCTAACACATGAGAATGCTGCTCACTAAATATAGATGGCTATTGTAGTAATAACCTACCTAACCCTGACCCTATCACATGAGAATGCTGCTCACTGAATACAGATGGCTATTGTAGTAATAACCTACCTAACCCTAACCCTATCACATGAGAATGCTGTTCACTGAATGCAGATGGCTATTGTAGTAATAATCTACCTAACCTTAACCCTAACACATGAGAATGCTGCTCACTGAATACAGATGGCTATTGTAGTAATAACCTACCTAACCTTAACCCTATCACATGAGAATGCTGCTCACTGAATACAGATGGTCATTGTAGTAATAACCTACCTAACCTTAACCCTATCACATGAGAATGCTGCTCACTGAATACAGATAGCTATTGTAGTAATAACCTACCTAACCTTAACCCTATCACATGAGAATGCTGCTCACTGAATACAGATGGCTATTGTAGTAATAACCTACCTAACCCTGATCCTATCACATGAGAATGCTGATCACTGAATACAGATGGCTATTGTAGTAAAAACCTACCTAACCTTAACCCTATCACATGAGAATGCTGATCACTGAATACAGATGGCTATTGTAGTAATAACCTACCTAACCCTAACCCTATCACATGAGAATGCTGCTCACTGAATACAGATGGCTATTGTAGTAATAACCTACCTAACCTTAACCCTAACACATGAGAATGCTGCTCACTGAATACAGATGATCATTGTAGTAATAACCTACCTAACCCTAACCCCATCACATGAGAATGCTGCTCACTGAATACAGATGGCTATTGTAGTAATAACCTACCTACTCCCTCCCTATAACAATTTGCTACAAGGGGTGCATGTGGTAGACATGCAATGGCTTGTATATTCAAGTCATCTCCATGATTGAAAGTGCATAAAAACTGACAGTCCTCTGGTACATTACTCTTCCTACAACAAGCTGTATGGTCACGCCCATCTGAAAATACAAATGACATTCATAACCATAACTTTTACCGCCATAAACATCATATGCACTGTAATTATGCTGAAGGAACTCACAGTATCTACCGGTAGCTTAGAAATGATTATGTGGAGAAAATGCTTCAACTGTTATAAGGAGAGAATTATGTTGCTATTACACTGAAATGACATTAAACACCTTTGGTCGACTCTTATTACCTTGAAGGTTCCAATACTAAAGTGCAGCAGAGTTCAAGGTAACGATATATATTCATATAAGAGAACATAAAATTGGGAAAATCGGAATGAGCTAACAAACGTTTAAGCAATCAACAATCAAGCACCCAAGAGTTGACTTAGTCTGATATTAACAATGACTGCTATATTTGATTTATAGAACAGGTGTGCCAGTAAATAAAATGCATTATATATTATTAATGATATAGATTATTTAATCCTGACATTGCTATACTCCTGTATAATTCTAAAATCAATCCAAGACAATACATTGATCAAGTTAATAAAGTTGCACTAGCTGTCATTTTCCGTATTAAAAACAAAAGCTATAACTTTTAACCCTGGACTCTCTCCTGAGGTTAAGCCTTTATACGAAATTACAATGTTATATAAGTTCGGTTAGTAGTGGAAAAAATCATTAAATTAAAATCGAATAATTACGACCTACCCGCATAAAATCGGTAATTTTTTCTTCACCTGGCATGCTCAGTGTATCAATGACCTAGCCAACTAACGCAAGATTAGGAAACTTTCACTAATAACAACAACACTGGTGATGTAGACAAAGCTATCGGAGGTGAGACGTCCTTGATTAAAGACAGAATTTGATAACATCAGGGATGAAAAAAGTCTGTGACGAAACATTTTTAGAACAAGAACAACATAGAAGTTGCACTAGAGCGATGGGAACGGGGGAGAGTTGTCAATTTACACAAAATACTTCGCATGAGTCTTTAATGTTTACATTTTTCAATACTACGTCAGCACGAGGCCTTGACATTCCATTGTATTGATTACAGTCTTGCGTGTGTGTATTATGAAAGCGGTCCGATGTTTACTGTCATTAGGTAAGGTAATCTCTTAAAATTAATTGTTGATAATAATGCGTAAAGTGGACGACATGAAAGAAACATAAATGCATTTTGTAAAATTCTTTAAAAGAAATTGTTTTAAGAGTCCCTTTTTGGGCCCCTCAATCAAATCATTAGGGACTACTAATGTGACATAAAGCTTTGAAATATTCGTTGTATATAGCCAAATTACTATTGACAGTATTACTAATTACCTTTTTTCTTTTCTTCTGTGCATTTAGTATGCGCCTATATATAAGTTTACAAAGCTAGATAAAACATGTTTTTACCAAGATATACTCAGCGACACACTTTAGTACATTGTTTTTATCACATGATTTTCTGACCCACTCTACATACGTGTCAAATGTTGTGTAAATGGTGAATGTAACGGATATTACTCAATTTTTCCGGTTTATAAAAACGTGTGAATGTCGTCAAAAGAGTTGACTTTTGATGTAGTTTAACTTTGTATTGTAGTTTGATTGTATGTAATTTCAGATAATTAAATGAAACATAACATTCTTGTTATACCAATTTTGACAGCTAATGCAACTTTATGAGGTTAAATAGCAGTAAATGTGTGGGACATACCAGAGGCACAGGATAATATTTTTCCAAGATCATTCTGGCATTCAAAGCCTAGCTGCCAATCAATCTGTCCTGACAAATAGGAGTAACTGCATAGCATCAAGCATTTAGAGGACACATTTTTCTTTACACAGCATCCTAGAATAAAGAAAAAAACACATCATTAATATGTAAAGAATTTCTTCCTATCGCAACTTGTGTAAAAAACATCAAATGATTACACAGCAACGAACGCTAAAGTCTTCTCTGATGTCATTTGATATCAACAAAAGCAACACCTTCACTGCAGTATAGACTTGTCGCTTAAATTCAGGGTAACAACTTTCTACATAAAGTAATAACTTTTGTCAAATTAGGTCAAATACACAACACCTGATTTAATAAGTAATAAAGTCTGGAAAAATATTTGGCCTACTTTCACTCTAAAGTAGGTCAAGGTGTATCAATCTAGAAGACATGAAAACTAAACAAGCATTTCTCTGAGAGGAAGGTTGTGACTGATTTCAGTGCAA
Source organism: Pteria penguin (assembly GCA_035048485.1). Lineage (NCBI taxonomy): Eukaryota > Metazoa > Mollusca > Bivalvia > Pterioida > Pteriidae > Pteria > Pteria penguin. Next base: position 337,183 of record CM068580.1, read on the forward strand.
CACGTATATCTGTAATAGTCTAGCAATCTGTTCTACCTATGTTTAGCCCTACAGTAAATCACGGTGCATCGCTCTAACTGAAAGGCAAATTGAATCTGTATTTCTCTGTCAAAAACTGTGTGAGTAAATTTCAATATCAGTCTGTATCCATACTTAAACAGAAAAGAGTTTTTCCTACTTTTATTCCAGTCTGAAATGCAGACTCACTCTTACATTCACTGAGAGAAACATTGTGAATAAATATCAACACAAACATCCGTTACGCAAGTCTGGAAAATATGACCACGGACAGCCCCATAACATAATAGTTACATCCTGTCTTATGGCAGGTGTTTAGAAAGATATAATGTCTAATGTAAGGAATATATTTACCAACAAACAAAAGGCGGAGCTACATTAACTTATCAAGCTTGATCAAATGCAACTAGTCCTTTCCTTACAGTGAGTTTTAAGAGAGTTTTCTCAAGTGAAAAAACAGAGGTAAGGTTGAGGATATTAGAAAGACATCTGAAAGATGGACTAAACAAGAATAATCCTGTTTGGATTAGAAGTAGTTATAAAGATAGGACATTGTATCTTGTCAACCATGTTCAAGTTATGACACTATACACAGACAATTCTTATTAACAGTCAAAATCAAAATCTTTATGTGTATTTGCAAGGAGCATAACCAGTTGAACAAACATATCTGAGCACATCAGTATTATACTTTAGAAAGTCCCTTCAATTTCAAAATAGCTGTAAATGGATTCTATTAGCCTGTAATGGTCAATGATTTCACTGACACTGGCATTGTATTAAAAAGATATATTCCAGAAGTTTTAAGTTTGAAATTGAAGAATTTTACATCATAAATCTGTTACAGGTTCTCAGGTACAAGTACTATACTTTGAAAATTATTAATTACAAGAAAGAATGCCTCAGAACAATGAACAGACTTGGTGTCATCATGCACTTACCTGTCTCATTGTAATTTGTTAATTGTCCAGGAGGCATAGTGACAGGTGAAGGAGTGGTCAAAACCCTTTCTGTAATGACAAAAACAAAACTCTACTTCAAGTCAAGGACATTTTAAACCACAATGAATCAAAACAAGAAGAAAAACAATACAAAACAACAAAAGTGTTATACTGTGAATGGCTTTACATTCGTGGGCTCTGATTTTTGTGATTTCATGGAATTTGACTTATTCATGGGTTCTTGTATTCAGAGATTTACGAATTGGAAAAATAAAATAGAGTAATCAGAAATTGCATAATACAGACAACCGTTTACAATGATAGGGTGATTAAAAATCAATAAAAGATCATCTCTGCTCTTTTGTTTAACAACTCGGATCCTCCGGACATTAAGTAAATAATACATGTAGCATAATAAGTATAAGTTCACATACATGGCATATATTTGGTATCCATACTGATTTCAAAATCATGTATTATAGGTTTGTTTTTACCTTAGATATTGTAAAATAGATGATCATATCTCCTTGTATAGATACTTTAACTTTGATATACATGTACATTTGAATATAGACTTGCTAAAGCTCCTCTATCATTATTTTATTTTTGATTCATTTGATTCAATAGAAAAGTATCACTAAAGAGCACGAGTAATATTCCTCTTACCAGTACTAATAACCAGTTTGATACTGAGAAATTAAAAATTAAATAGAGGGACTTGAGCAAGTCTAATTCAAATAGTGTATCTTCCATTTCGACTCATTTGCTTCATGAATGAGATGGTTCATAAATTCGTTGGTACATAAATTTGTGGGTCGGACCTTCCACAAAATCAACAAAAAATTGGTACCCCTGGAATACTGAGCCATTCACAGTACACTGGATATCCTAAGCAGTGAAATATCACCCTATAGCTGTATGAATAAGACCATAAAATGAGTATGTCAGCAACCTACAACTGTATAAATGATGTAAACATGTTTCTTGCCAAGGTTAAAGTTTTTTTGAAAATTGGGTCTAAGGTAAAAGTTTAGGTCAGAAAATAAGAAAATATGGTATCATGCAAAAGCATGTTTGAGAAAAAATTTGGACAAATTTTCGGAAAAATCAATGGAATTTTCATTTGGAAGGGTCCTTAAATGGACCTGCTCTGAAAAAACACTGAATTTTCATTGACTATAAAGAGCCATAACTGAGATAACAATATAGTAAATTTCAATCAAATACCTTACAGTATAAAACTAAAAAAGTTCATTAAAAAAGAATACTCAACAGAATATAAATTGATTAGTCAATAAAGGGACATAACTCAATCAGATATAAATGGAATCTCACATTACATGAACTTGATCTCTAATTCTGCTAAAAAGAACATTCTACCAACTTTCAATCTAATACTTAGAAGTAATTCAAATTAATTTCGAGTATTAAGTAATTTTGAAAAACAGAATATTCATTGATTTTCAGTCAACAGAGAGTCATAACTCAGTCAAAAATAGACCAAATTTCACGAAATGTGAATTTGATCTATAAGTGATATGCAGAATAGTGCACTCAACTCTCAACAAATACCTTAAAGTTTAACTGAAAATTATTCGGCAAAATAATCATCATTGAATTTCTAGTCAATAAAGGGTCATAACTCAGTAAACTCACAAAATCTCACAAAATGCAAACTTGATCTGTAACTCTGCTATTTGAAACAATGTGTCACTTTCAATAGTGCCAACTTTCAATCAAATGCCTCATGAAAATTAATGAAATCCATGGTAAACTGACATGCTGTTTGGAAACGTAAACAATAGCCTTCACTCTTCTATGGGAAGCAAAATCCCGAAAACCCCCAATATTCAACATCTAGTCACGTATGCGCTTTAAACTACCTTGATTGATGGCAAGAAATTCTAGTTCAAGCTTTGTAGTGACACTATTTATTTTTATGTATTTATGATGTCGGTGGTGGAAATCAAAGAAAATTGAAAGCAACGTTCTTGGAGGGATGTGATTGTTAAAATGGGGGGGGGGGGGTGTTTCAGCTCTCCCGCATGCCACCAAAGCAGGAGTTTTCGAAAAAAATTGTCAAAAATGCGGGAGACTTCCGCATAACCCAGGAGGGTAGACGGGTATGATCCCATGAAATACTAATTTGTAACTCTGCCACAACGTAAAAGCAATATAGGATCAATCAAAATTCTAATCACATCAAATATACATGTTAAATATTAAAGCTCCATCTCTTACTATTCAAGAATAAAGTCCAAGGTTAATTTTTTTATTAAATTGGCTCTAAAGTCAAGATCATGGTAACTGTTGCAAGCATTCAAAAGCACTAATCACAAGGAAAATAATCTAAATACCAAAGTCTTATTTCATATTACTAATACGATAGAGATTAGATGTTAAAATTGACTCTTGGGTAAGAGTCATGATCATGATAAAAAGGGCAAAAATTTCTGTACCAATTGAAAGAGCTTCTTATGAGTAATGTATATATGAAATACACTGTATGAATACCCTTCCTCATATAGTAAAGCATAAGTAAAGCAATTAAGCACATTTGAAAAAATTTCATCCTGGCTATCTACATGACAGAGGGTAAGACATTTGTCTGCTAGATGTTTGTTCTGATGAGCTAAAAATTAATGTTAAAGACTGTATGTTCTCTATTATTGTGGATGTTCTTGATGCTATACTAACCATATGTAAGGAAGATAATTTTGGTAGAAGGTAAACTGGTTCCCTTGTCATTACTTGCCAAAACTTGAAGCTGATAATGTGTGCCAGGCTGAAGTTGGCTTATTACAGCATTATTGGATTTGTCCGTTATATTTATCTATAATCAAATCAAACACTAAAAACATGGTTACACATATAAACTAAAGGCTTATATTTCAGGAGAAAGTCAGAACAAGAAACCATCAAAGATGGAATGGCCAATTGGAAAAGCAGAAACCTATATATTAAATAGATAAATAAAACGGTTTATGATGTCAAAGAATAGATTTCTTCATAAATGTCTACACACTGACAAAGTTTGATGTCTGCATCATTAATGGTATTCAAGTCACAAGAGATCAAGCTAAAGCAAAATTAATCTGATTTCACTGAAACTTGAAATCAAGATCAAGGTCACCAAATTTTGTGTCAGTCAGTCAGGAACAACTAATCATTGTCCATAAACTGACCAAGCTTGATATAAGTATCATTAATGGTATGCAATACATCAAGCTTCATATAAAATTGTGGATGCCAGATGGACATACGCTCAGACAGTGCCATTTCACAGAATGGACTTGCTCTGCAATTTAGTCAAAATGAAAATAAAGATGGATATCTTGACAGCAACAGTTATTGTGAAAACTTTAGGGGTCTGTTTCCATTTCAGATGAACAAAAATTAATATATGATGATCCAAATAAAGTCATATGGCATTACGAGAAATAAGATAAGATAAAAAATTCAAGATGGCTGCCATTCAGGAGAAAAATATAATTATGATGTTTACAAGAAATTCTAGTAAAATTACTAAATGCTTGGACTTGTAATTCACTATATACATTAACTGCTATTATATATTATAAAAGATATGTCTAACAAGCGGCCCAAGTGGGCCTATACCACTCACCTCAGTACCTAGATGATCAGTCATGCAGGAAGGAAGAATTCATTTATTTTTGCATTAATGTGACTAAGTCAACACAAATGTTGAAAATATGTCAAATTTCATTTCAGACCAGAATAAAAAACAACACTTTTTTGCACATCCATTCAGGTGATTTTGATATTAAGCATTTGCTTTGTCTCTGCACGATGTGATTCTGGGCAAAATTTTCTTTAGGTGGAGCCTTTTGTTGACTGATTTCAAGTCTGGGTCATGAACAACAGTTGTTTCAAATATTGTCCAGATCTAACTTAAAATTGCTTAATTTCATATGTTGAGTGTTGAGAAACATCTAAAAACTTATTTAAATGTGTAAAGAAATGAAAAAAAAAATTGACCACAGCTGGATTTGAACAGCTACTCTCTCTATTTTAATTACCAAGTGGTATAAGTACCATTGTGAGACCTAGTTTTTAGACATGGTGGCATTATCTGTTAACCAATTTGGATGAAATTTTCATGTGGTATAACAGCAGAAGTTCAAAATGTGAAGAATTGTTCCTATACACCCTCATTTGGAAGTCTTAAAAAATTCATAGAAAATCCAAAAATTGAGATATTGACAAAATTCTTTCAAAGTAACATTCCTTACCATAATTATGATCACAACAGTCCATAAGAAACCATCATTAGCAATTAACTAGGAAACATGACACTTTTCTGCATTGAAATCACCAAGTCCGAACAAATGTTGAAAAAAAATTCTAAAATTTGATTTTGGAAGAGAACCAAACTGACAATACGTCTTAACTCATCCCTCTAGATCATTTCTGTTTGCCTCTGTATACAGCCCATATGAAAAAGAATATTCTCAAAGGAGGGTACTCTTTTGTGACATACTTTGGACTGTGATGGTGCCACCTGTAAAGAGGTCTGGACGAAAACAACAGAATTTGAAGAGGATCATAAGTGATTTATTTCTACCAAGATTTATTAAAATCCTTCAAACAGTTTTGCAGAAAAAGTTGAAAATGTGAGAAATTGCCAATCCCCCCCCCCCTTTTTTTATGGAAGTCTTAAAAAATTCATAAAAAATCCAACAAGAAACCGTCAAGAATGGTATGATCAGATTGCAAATGCTAAACGCAAAATGTTGACGCCATACCGGATGGACAGATAGACGGACGGACCGACCGATTTCGCCAATTTATAGACCAGAATTGCTTTGCATTAACATTAACAATACTATGCAAGTGGTCACCCTAAAGGCAAAAAACAGTGTGTGTTCACTGAAGCATAGTCAAGGTCAAGGTCACTAAATTTTTGTATTGGTTGGATAGAACATTCAAGTATCTACAAACCTACCAACTTTGAAATAAGTATGCTTTAGGGTATGAAAAAAACCAAGCTAAACACAAATGCTTAACACAAAATGTTGACGCCGTGCGTGCCGACGGATGGACAGACGAACAGACAGACGGATGGACGGACAGACGGATTTCGCCAATTCATAGACCGTAATTGCTTTGCAATAACATTAACAATACATGTATGCAAGTGGTCACCCTAAAGGCAAAAAGCAGTGTGTGTTCACTGAAGCGTAAAGTCAAGGTCAAGGTCACTAAATTTTTGTATTGGTTGGATAGAACATTCAAGTATCTACAAACCTACCAACTTTGACATAAGTACCCTTTAGGGTATGAAAGAAACCAAGCTAAACGCAAAATGTTGACGCCGTGCGGACAGCACGACAGACAGTATTCGCCAATTTATAGACCGGAATTGCTTTGCAATCCGGTCAAAAATTGAGATATTGACGAAATTCTTTCACGATAATATTCCTTACCACAATTATGATCAAAATAGTCATTAAGAAATCATCAATATCAATTAACTGAAAAACATGACACTTTTCTGCATTGAAATTACCAAGTCCAGAAACAAGTCAAAAAAGCGTAAAATTCTATTTGACGGATCTTAACTCCGAACACAATTTTTAATAACCCATCTTTATAGTTTGTTGAAATGCAATTAGTTTCCCCATTTATGTACTGGTTCTGGAGGAGAAGATGTTTGAAGAGGGGTACCGTTTTGGGCACTTTTGGCCGGCCCTGGATCCACCCCTGAGGGAATCTGGATCCTGAACACAATTTTAGTAGGGCACTTTGAGTACATCATTTATACAAAGTTTGATCCAAATCAGACTGCAATGTAGTTCCAGAGAAGAAGTCGAAAATGTGAAAAGTTAACGACGGACGGACAGACGACCAGGACGACGGAAGGCGCACTATGACTACAGCTCACTTCAGCCTTTGGCTCAGGTGAGCTAAAAACTGTTCAGTACGATTGCAAACCAACACAACGTATCCCAAAATAACTAAAACATAAAAAGCATGTCACATTTAGCTGGTACCATTGAAAATCAAATGTGCTTAATACTGGCTTCCCTCATGCAGAACAATCTGCAACCCACATACAAAATATGAAATGTGTATTACTTCTTACTGTTGAGATTATGCTTAAATTCAAAATTCAACCACAATGCAGACAAACAGACAGACACATGTACAGACAGAAAAACAGACACACATCAAAAATCTTTAGACCAGAAGCTCTTTTCAAACCAGTCATAAATGAAATGACATACTTACAGTTGACATGTATGTGTCATCTAGATCTCTTGGCTTGTATAGTATTGTATACAGGTTGGCAGCAATGCCAGGTGCTGGATTCCATGTCACTGTGACACTGTTGACGCCCACAGATATGCTCACATTGACTGGAGGACCAGGAATGGAAGCTGACAGTCAATGGTATACAAAGCATTAATGATATTAAGGTCTTTTTGTAAGTTAAGAAAAAGTTCATTTATTTGCACAGAATTCCACATTTTGTTAAAGATTTATCCTAAGGGTAGATAATACAAAGGCCTGGTTCTCTTTACCAATAAATCAATTACATGGTACATTAATCTTGTAGGTAGGTTAACAGTGAGTCATATTTATCATCTAAATTAATAATATCCAAATCTATAAATCCATTAAGATTTTTACGATACTTGAATAATTTTTAAAAATATGAATTAGTAAGCTAGCTAGCTATCATTACCTAACCCTTCTTGAACACAAGCATCTATCACAGGCAGCTGAAGCATACAGCTTGTATATTCCCAAGAAATTTCTGGAACAGTACCCATACAAAGTGGAAGACAGATGTCTGGCAAGCCATTTCTTTGACAACAAGGAGAATGGTCTCTCTGGCCTGCATAAAAATTGGTACATTTATGATAAATCACTTATTGTGAAAGATACAATCAAGAAACTACATGAAGAGATCTGCACTGAAGCAGCTGTGCTATAATATCATCTTTATTAAGGAATGCCATAGATATGTTATTGTGTCTGGGAGAAACAAACGATGACCCTGCAAATGCAAAATGAAATACACAAAGGAAATACAGTAATACATAGGCAGCAGAACAATGGTGTCATTTTATAATTGTATGATGTCATCTTTATCATTATAATTTTGAAGTGTCTTCACATTTGAATCTATCATAAGTCAATGTGCAAAGCGTCATAATACTTATAACTTTTAATTTGTATATCACTATAATCACCCATTAATAATGTGAGAGGATCTCAGATACACTAATTATCTTTTATTTTTTTTTTATCTTATAATAACTTCAGACACTGATAGTTTAAAAAACGGCTGTGTTTGCTTATTGTTTTTTCTCAGTTGTATGCTGGTATTTCGTTATCTCTGTTTTATTTATATATGTGCATGTCAATGCACACAATCATGTATAGTTAAATCAATAAATCTCGAATCTTGAATCTTCAAAGTCAGAAAAGAAGTTTAAAAATGACACTTCTTAAGACAACCTTATTGATGCAATTAAACTGTTGATCTGTGCAGTTGGATTTTTAGAAGTTTTATGAAAATAAGACACCCTATTGGGCATATGCTGCCCGCCATACCTACTAAGTTTCATCAAAATCTTTGAAATAATTCTGAAGGACCTCTAATAAAGTTCTCCATCAAAGCTATCCCCCACTTTTTAAAATCTTTTCAATTACATTTATTACAATAAAAAATAATTAAAATACAGAAATCAATACACTATAAAAAAACTACAAGGAGAAAATCTAATAAATTACCCAAGGATAGGAAAATTGACACAGTTCAAAGAAGACCGAACAAATTCTAAAAAAATTCTTTTTCCAATTTGAAGGGAAATAACTTGAATCTTACATTCTTCTAGAACACTCAGAAACCAATAATCTCTTAAAACAATGTTACCCTTATAAAGAGGATTTTTAAAAGGAGGTTACTATCATGGGCATACTTTTGCCTGTGGTGGCAACTGTGACAGATCTAAATAAAAAACACAAACTTTGTAGAGGTCCACTTTAATTTACTACAAATATACCAAGTTTCATCGAAAGTTCTCATGCAGTTTAAACACAAAGTTTGAAAATGTGAAAAGTTTACAGACAACAAACAATGAACCATCACAAAATACCACTTGTGAGCTAAAGACAATAAGCAATGCCCTCTCATGATAACAGTACCATTTTGTGTATAAGATAGATCTTGTTTACGAAGTAGTCAACAATGATTGAATAGCAACAGTTACCATAAAGTTTAACACATGATTCTGAAAAACAATGGCCATCCTTGGCTTAAGCAGAATGTGTGCCATGTTCCACTATCCTGGTCCTAATGTAATAGTCTGTACATAATTCACAATGCTTATCAAATATGCTTCACTTAAGTCTGTATCTTATTTACAAAATTAAACAACGTTTGACTTGAGACTAAAACCATCACTTGGCATAAAAAGTATGTGTGTCAAGATTTACTGTCATAGTTGAAACATAGTTCAAATAATCAACAATATATTTATCAACAATGTTTAACGTGTGCCCTTGACCTCTGATACCTGACCATGAAAGACAATAACCATGTCCTCTCCGCATCAATCATATGTGTGCCACATTTGACAGTCTAACCAAAACAGTTTGATCTTTATCATGATGGCATCTTTACAACCATGATGATCAAACAGACATACCTGTACATGCCATCAAACCCTCAAACAGACATGGCATTGCCCTAAAGTCAATAACAAACTAAGTAAACATTTCAGGCTTCATGCTTACTGAGACTTCAAGGCTTTTTCTAACAAGTCTAGTGAACTTTGAATGACCCTGCAGAAAACCTAAATTTCAGTGAGCATAAGTTTAAAACTATATTACACTAAGATTAATTTCTATGGAAGACATATCAAGAAATATTTACCTGTAACACATTGTAGAGCTTTGTTAATCTCAGAGTAGCACTGAAGTACAATAGTGGGATCTACAGTGAAGAGACGATCAGTACTACACAAGATATCTTGACAATCATCTCTCACGTCTTTCTCAACACAGCAATCTGTAATGAAACAAAATAATCCCTAAATAATGCTATGCTTCATATGTATCTTTTCAATCAAATGACGGGTAGCAGTGGAGCAATTCATTCCAAATATATTGATCGGTGAATCAAATTTAGGCAGCTGAATGATATCCTAGATTTGTTCTATCTCTAATACATTTGTATGTTGTGGTGCATGCAATTTATACCATTAACAACAATTTATTAACAACAATGTATACCATTAACAACAAGTACGTATCACCTTTCAATGTAATCTCATATTTACTATACCAATAATTAAAGGTATTTACAACCATTAATTATAGATACGTATCTCATGAGTGCTGTTTAAGTCCTCACTGGTAATAACTAGTACTGTCCTAACAAGACAAATATACCCTGAGCCAGCAACAAATCTTATTATAGGCTAACAGTGACTATGGAGATAAATCTTGAGTCAAGTTCAAGTTAGAAACACAAACTTGCACTTTGGGCAACCATTATGACATCTCATTTGAAAAGTAAGTAGAGTCTATGACGAAAAGCCATTGAATTACAGTCCTAAAACAAAATGCCTAAATACGCCTACATCGCTTAACTGAGCACCCTTAACACACAACACTAATCAAACTTTAAACTTCAGAATATTCTCAGATGAAAAATATCCTTTTTCTCAAATATAATTTCAATACTGAGCTAAAAAAAAAAAACCACAATGTTATTCTAATGAACTCATTTATTCAAGAAATCAGAGAAAATACCTGAAAATGTGCAAAAGCAACAGAATTCAAAAAGATACCAAAAGGGTCAATGCTTGATTTTGAAACGTAATAAAAAACAACTGACACTTTTCAAAACACCCTTTTAAATCACTCTGATGCATTCTATTTGATGATCTATGCAACTAGTCTGAAAAATAAGTTTGTCATTGGAAGGAACACATTTCAGCCTGTTACCCTGTCCTGGATCAATCTCCTGAAGTATCTATTCAAAATGACAATATTTGTAGGATATTGAGTACTTTATACCTATCAAGTTTCATCAAAATATTTCAATTAGTTCTGAAAATAAAGTACATCAAACATTCTTATCATATACTTAAAATACAATACGATTTTTCAAACTTACAAATATTGTTAAAATCCTATATATTATTTTTGTATTTTAGTTAAATTTTTTACAACAAATTCAGTTATAAACAAAATCAATGCATTATAAGTTATGTACATGGCAAAAAAGCCTGGATATAGATAAAAATGACAAAGTTATATAATGATACAGAAAAGTCAAAACTCTGATGATCTATGCAGCCATTCTGAAGAAGAATATTGTCAATGGGTGTTCTTTAGAGCTTGCCAAAAATTAACAACACTTACAGAGCACTTTGAGTACTTCATTGCTTACCATGTTTGATCAAAACCCCTCCAGCAGTTCTGAAGAAGTCCAAAGTATGAAAATATACACTGGATGGATAGGCGGACAGATGCAAAGTTATCACAATATAACTCATTTGAACCTTCCGCTCAACTGAGCTAAAAGGGCTTTAATGAAATAATGAAACACAGTCTTGTGACCTTGACTTTTGCATGCCCTTAAACAATAAGGATCCTTCTTGGGTCATGAGTATCATTAAGAATCATGACTCCATAATGAGAAATAATTGAATTTATATATAATGAAAAATGACAGTCATGTCCCTCATGGTTTAAAGGATATATCCAAGAAAAGTAAGTCAAACTTCAAGGTCAAGATCACTGGGCTAAAAACCATGGTACATGTACCCATTTAAAGTTCTGATCCTCATGAATCTATATGTGAAAAATTAAAGCCTTATGTCTTACAGTTGAAAAGCTATAACCCAGGTTAACTTGTTAAAGAAAAAGTTAAAGATCAAGGTCACTAGGACAAAAGGCATGGTACTAAAGGAAAGCTCTGTCCTGAGGAATCTGTATGTGAAGTATGAAATCCCTATCTTTTACAGTTCAAAAAATATTGCCCAGGTTATAGTTTTTGAAAAGTTGGTCAAAGTCCAAGGTCAATATCACTAGGTCATATGAAATGGTACCAAATAAAGCTGTGATCTTGAGAAATCTAACTGTGAAATATAAATGCCTTATGCCTCAAGGCTCTCAAATGAGAAAGATTGTTAAAGTTCTTGAAAAATAGGTCAAAGTCAAAGGTCAAAGCCACTAGGTCAAAAGCCATGCTACCAAATGTTATCTCTCATCCTGAGGAATGAAAGTCTTCTATCTCATGGTTTGACATAGTCTAGGTTAAAGTTTTGCCTACCCCATATGACAACAACAACACAGAGGGTATGACATTAGCTGTCCAGAACTTCCTTATGGTAAGCTCATAAAGTGACCCAATTCCTACAAACACACTTTTAAACAAAATTCAAACTTAGTCTGCAGTTGTTATTAATGATGATGTGAAGCAACTTTCAGTTCAATATCTCCAGGAATGTGTGAAAAAGTCTGGAAGACATACAACATGCATCTACACACTAACATATGAACAAACAAACAATCTGATATCAGTATATCAACCCCCTCCCCCCATCAACAAAAATTGTTAAAGACATAATGGAGTCCTAGTTTGTGGAAATTATATTACATAAAGATATATAAAAAACAAGGTCCCTTTTACTACCCTACAATAATATCCACATATTACCTTTAACCAATGCTAGATTACTGTCTCTGTCCTTGTCTGAAAAAAAGGAATAATAAAAATATGTCACACTGCTTTATTTGTAGTTTTACTGATTATAATTTTTACAATTTCTAATTATCATAAACTTGACTATTTCCTAAACCTTTATGCATTAATGTTCCTATTGTACCTATGTGGGAATACAATACCTTGAGTTTCATATCACATTGTATATATATGATCACTCATAATCAAAAGTGTAAGTACCCTTGAAATAGCAAAAGAATAAGTGATCGATATGTATAGAGCTATATATCTGGAAATAACAAGACATATGTGATCATTGATAATGTAATGAGCTAAATATCTAGAAACAGCAAGGCATATGTGATTATTGATATTTATAAAACTAAACACCTGGAAATAAAAAGATCTATGTGATCAATGATATGTATAAAGCTAAGTACCTGGAATGACGTCTAGGTAGTATTCAGAAGAGGGTTGACTTGCACCATTATTACCTATTGCAGTCACATATATAACATAGGTAGTATCTATCTGAACATTTTGTATCACATAGGATAATGATGGTGCGGCAGATAGAATTTCTGTCTGAAATGAAAACTCATGATTGTAAGTTATGAAGACAAATATCTCAGAAAGGCTGATTTTACAATTATGGTCAATACTATTCATTGTAAAATCTAAAATTCATCAAAGTCTCAATGAATCAGTCAATTTTCATTGTCACCTTTGCATACTGTAAAAGTAATGACAGTAATGAAAGGACTGATAATCCTCAAGGTTGGAATTGCATGTTCAAATACATATATGTATGTCTTGCAGTGCATTCCTCTTGAACGTTTTTGAAATTGCATGACTCATATGATAGTAAACCATTATTTTCAAACCTCCCCATCCCCCTTTTTTTAATAAGAATTTCTTAGAGCTTTGAGATGGAAACCATACATAGCAATCTAGAAAGAGAAATACACAAAATGAAAATAAATTTTCCAGCTTTCACGCTCCATAAACCTTACATGGAGGGAGGATCAAGGTTGTGCACAAAATTCAAGAATTAACATACTAACTTTGTGTTAGGCTTACTACACTCTAGAGCAAAACTAGATTTAAATGTTTCTTCAGTTCCTGTATTTCATCTCACAGCATGATTTCTAAACATTTTCATATTCTTGGGCCTTTCCATCTAACTGGCTATTCTTAGTAACATTACATTAAGAAATAAATGTGCAACTATGTATGCATTATGTAAATACTAGATTTTACTGTTTATATATTTTTCTTATTTCATAATCAAAATAAATCCATGATCATCAGCAATATTGCTGAAAAGTACAATGCTATCACCTTTTATTGATTACATTATGACAGATACTATGGACTACTTTACATTACAGTATGACTAGACAATCGCACATTTCCAGGCCTTTCCGTTGTACATTCAGAAAAACGTCTATAAATAACTGGCTATTCTCAGTAATCTTACATATCAACAACATACCAGCACATGAATACTACGCATTTTAAATTTGTAATAACAATGCATCTATTTTTCATCTGATCACATTTATCCTACAGTAACTCAAACAACACAAATTATAAGTTTACTGAGCAGATCCGGATGTTATTTTTCTATATACTGATGCACTATTCCTACAGGAAGAAGATTTCAGTGTACTTCGAATTCCACTGAGAGAGCCAAGCGACAACTAAGGCTTAGGAACTCTTTAGGAAATGATGCCTGGAGCTATTTTAAAATCATATGTGTCCTAAATTTGTAGTAGAGTGTGTTTTATATGTTCGGAAAATGATAAAATAAATAAATTCTATTTATTAAACATGATCGTTTCGATTTCATTATTTCTGTCAGTTTCCAAAGTTGTTAAAATCATATTTATTCATTATCATTCATCATTTATCATTATCATCACAGCACGGTCATTAATTGCATGTTTTATATTTTCCTTACTAATGCTTACGTATTCTAAATGACTTGATCAAATTGACCTTTGACATTGAAAAAGACAATTTCGTTGGCTCATTTTCTTGGTGGTTTTATTGTCAGGTCAAGAGCTGCGAAACTGAGAGATCACCAAAGGACGCCATACTGATTATGAATTATAAATTGTCCGATATTGTTAACTTTACACCTCAGATATACCTTTATTATATTCACACCACACACATATACAGTAAGTTTACATTTCCATACATTCTTTTATCTTTTATTTCCATGAATTAATCTGATCTAATAATCTTTGGTCAGAGTGAGCGAATGAATGAATTTCTATAGCACGTAATATAGTTATAGTTCCTTAGATTATAATAGAGTCAGTATTATTATTTGTAGTCAGCATGTCATGATACGAGATGTTGTAATGCATATTTTACTGTTTTAATTATTTTGAACGAATCACGGTCTTAGTTGTTTATGTCAATACTATTTCATATTTATTGTTTGTACAGGATATATTTGCATTGTGTCACCATATTGAGAGACCATGTAAAGAATTAACAGTTTCCATGTGCTAAGCCCAATTCCATAATTTGGTATGCATATGTTTTATATTGTATATTATGACAGCATTATAGAAATCCTGATATAACTTTATAGATGAAATATATTCGAACCTACTTCCATTTATAAAGTCTGTCATTACCATCTTCGTGTATTTCACGTATTTCATATAATCAGTAACAGTTATTTCCCTTGCTGATTTTTAAGATACAGTATTCATATTTTGTCTTTTCATGAATTGTGTAAATCCATTCATGCATAAATTAACATACCATGTCGACTTGTTTGGGACTGTGACCATATGTTTTACCTTGTCATGAATTGATTATTATGAAAATATACTTAATTATATTATATTATATTATATTATATTATACTATATTATATCATATCATATCATATCATATCATATCATATCATATCATATCATATCATATCATATCATAAGGCTTTCCATCCTATGTCTGGTTAGAGTCCAATAAATAAATGAACCTACTCTGCCGTGTTGGATATTCATTTCAACATAGACGATTATAAATTTATTGAACATTAAACACTTTACAGGTAAAAGGTCATGAGGATATACAGAAAGTCGAAAGGACTGTGAGTAAAGTATAAGGATCTACATTATGTCAATAGGGCTTACAGAAAAATCACAAGGACTTACAGAAAGTCATGAGGTTTGACAAGGTCAAAAACACTAGTCTTACAAAACATCATAAGGACTTACAGAATTTTACAGCTATCAGGACCTTCCAGTACATATTTCCTTAACCAACTCGTAAAATTGTTAACAAAGAATTAATTCATAATCAAGCAAAATTTTCTTTTACAAGTAATACAAATGAAGAAAAATATTTAGGAATTAAGAATTCACCATTGCCAAAATGATTGGAAATCAAGTTAAAAAAATCAAATTAAGTTAATGAATTTAAAATCTGTGTGATATTTTTATTTCCATTTTAACAAAGATGTAAAAGGGATGGAAATGGCTGTCATACATGCATCAGTTTGTGTGTCTATTTGTATGCTTGTCTGGAACCTTGTGAATATAAGTGGAGCCAAACCACTCAGCACAAGGTCATCAAACCTTCCCTTGTGTCTCGGATTTCAGTTGTTCACAAGAAAGTAATTAAAAACTGTGAACAGTACTATATCAAAGCATGTTTCGCTTACTGTGGTAAAATGATCATCTTTATCATTCCTGTAGTGTACCCTATAGCCAATAACCAAACTTGGATTATCTGTAGGTGGTACCCAGGTCACTAGGATCATGCTCTGGTTACTGATTTTAACCGCTGATACATATGTGGGAGGGCCAGGTAGGAATCCTATACATATAAATTATAATTAAGTTAAATTCAAAGTACATCATAAACCATCTGAATCTAATGCTAGGTAGCTATCATTCATCTAACTCTCTCTCTCTCCTCATTATTTTCAACTTCAGCAAACCATCAATCATAAACACAGTGATATTTAAAATCACAATACAAATTCAAATGCAATGTTTAGTAAAATGTCAGAGTCAATTAAACAACATTACAATCTTGGAGTGACCAATTCTATTTATCCTCAACAGATCTTAGATATTCAATATACAATACAGTATTTACTGGTACTTTGTATCTTTATCTTTTAAGGTAACAATGTTGATGGGTCAGTATTTGCTATTGGGGCAATATATGTGACTAGGTGAGCAAAATTTAAAGGACATTACTTTTGTCTAATTTCCATTTTGCAAGAAATTTCTATCTCTAAATAATCCATAAAATATGGATAAGAGATAACTGATTTAACCGTTCAAGTTTCATTTTATGATTTATATCAACCATTGCAAATACTCAGATGTTACAGTGGACACCAAACATGATACACTTAAAAGCTTTTGAAATATATTTAAATGCAATTTTTTATAACATGCTACTTAAAAATAACTTAAATAACATTTAACAACTTCCAGTTGAAATATATGTATGAACTCATGCAGTTACAACATGAACAAAGGGTACAGTAAATGTCGGAAAAAGGCTTGGCAACCATAAATTATGTCAACAGTCACACAATCCACTCTATAACAGTCCACAGCTAAGATCACACATAGAATAATTAATATCTTGAAATAAGAGGATAAACAGGACTAATCTTCCTGAGAATTCTTCTACAAACTCTTAACATAGAAAAATCTCAGATGTTACATTTCAATGAGGACACGAAAGTCTTGCCTTTCAATTCTAGTGTATAATCAGAATTACCATTTCTGTCTCTGCATTATTGTGTCAAATGTAGTTCTATTAGCTCTACTGGTCGACACAAGTCGAGCTTATGCGATACTCCATCGTATGTCTGGTTCTATATACTTTTCTTATTGTTGAAATGCAAAAAGTAAAATATAATTTTAAAATTTTAATCTGTCAAAATTCTTTTAACATTATAATGTTTGACACAGTTTAACAACCATGAATTCAGAAATGAAAAAACTGTTGTCTGTTCGAACTTTTAAGTGATAAGGTTGGAGCAGGGAGGGTTTTTATTATGGACGATAAAGGCTCCCAACTAATATACTCCTTCTGCGGCCAAAAAAATAGATTTTCTTCTTTTTCTGCCATATAACGCAACTGTACATCGTTGCCATCCACAGACTGCACCTGAAACAAAATATAAATTTTATAACTTTTTCTACAATTCTGATATCCCTATTTAATTCAAGAATTCAACATCTAAAAAAGGGACTTGGAGAAACTATGGAGTGAAATAATCCATAGAAAATTTCCAAAGGTATAATGACATTGAACATTAAAATATCTGATAGAATTTAATAACTGCACTATACATGCATGTTTCGGATTAAAACCCTCATCAGTGATCCTAACTGAAAACGGAGTATGACTCAAAAAGTTACTTTGCCAATCAATGTGGAAGAAAGAGGTCCAATGACGACCCCGACGTTACATTACTTCATATCAATCGCCGACGTTACACGCAGCATTGATAAGGACACAAATGTACAACAATTTTTCAGTATGTAAATCTAATATTTCACTTTATCATTTCTAATTAATATAAAAAGGTGTGTATTAAAATACTTACATAGAAATTTCTCGGCCTCCTCAGCAACTCACAGCGTGCAAAATGAAACTAAAAGTTTCCCGCCGTTACAGTTATTCGCAGGACACATATCGAGAAGGGTTAAATTTAATTACCCGCTATTTGCATCAATGGACTCGTCCAAAAAAGCATTTGTGTGTCTTGTATACCGTAGACAATATCGATCGACTGGAGAGTTTATTTTACCAGAGGGGGTCACATTTTCACTTTTCTTGCCGTATATGTAACATGTTTAACCAAGGACACCGACTGTAACGTCGGATAGGAGTTTATTCTTGCGCCGAAATAAGAGATGCTCTTTAACATATAGGCATTTAAACTCGTATATCCATAAGAATAACTCTTTCTTTGATGTTTTATCTACCATAGATTCAAAATAAGTAAAACATGGAGCATTTTCAAGTATTTTTTTCTGACGCATCTTCATATGTCACAATTTTCGATAAATTTCAGATCGTCCGCGCGCAGGTAAATTGAAATCACAGCAGTCTAAGAACACAAGAGCAATACTTTTTATGTTTTATTGTCTATCTAAAATATTTTTAATACACATATATACTCAAAACATAAAAAAAAAGAAAATTAATGGAAAATTAACGCTTATTGTCTTGCATGGGCAAAATGTCCCAATAGCAAATACTGACCCTGATATAAAATTGCTATAGCAAGTAAAACTAGAATGTGGTGGTTCAAAGGATAGGTGTGAAAACAGTTAATGTAGAAATGCTACAATCAGAAAAATGAAAAAGCGCTCCCACAGTGTTGTACAAGCAAAACAAAATTTATCTTTTATATATTCACCGGTTAATGTCAAAAACAGTTCTCCGTATCTACAAAACCTAATGCTTTGTTTATTTAAAAGTTATTAAAATAATTTGGTTTAACTTATTTGACAGCATCTAAATCTATTGCTCATTTAAGAGTTGTTACCTGTAGAGATGGTAGGTAGAGATACTTGTACATATGTGTGAATGCAATATACCTTGACCATCCTCATAACATGCAATTATGTCCATAACTCTATTCAAACAGTTCACATGATCATCTGTAATTGTATCAGGTAATTCTCCCAGACAATAATCGAGACACATGTCTGCTACATTCCGTCTTTTACAGCAGCCTGCATGGTTCTTACCATCTGAAAAGTTAAAAGAACAATACTTAATATACTTTACTCTAAAACCATAAAACACTTTATGATAGAAAAATACAATTTTTAACACTGTCTAGTAAATTTCTTGAAATTATTATTTTGTTCCTTGATGAAATTTGATTAAAATACTGTTTTTATTTATTAAAAAAAATCTTCCAATGCACAAAACTAAGCAAAACAACGAGGCCAGTGTAAGATTTTATCTTAATCTCTCCTTCCTCTGATTCTGTGCATGACATGTAGATTACCTGCTCCACATTTTAACAATTTAAGAATATCTCCTGAACACAAGGCCATAGCATCAAAACTTGTTGGATTTTTCACAGCACGAGGATGACAAGCTGGCAAACAAGCTGCAGAAACCTGTTCTTGAATACAACAATCTGCAAAATAATCAACAAGATGTGTCTGTGTAACACTGTGCTCCCATTGGCAACAAAAGTCTGTCCAGGAACTGAATGTGTTACTACATCATTTAAATCTCTCCAGGTACACTTAAGCAATTCTGAGAAATAAACAATGTATACCTGTATAAACAATGTATACCTGTATAAACAATGTATGCCTGTATAAAGACTAAATCTCTCAAATTACATAGAGCAAACAGAAAATCTATTTTTGGTATTAAGGTTATAAGCTTATTAAGCTTGGTACCATTTTAAAAGGCTTCATCAGTGGAGTACACATGTCAAATATGAAGTCTACTTTCTATGAATCACATGTTATGAGCAAAATTACAG
Source organism: Pteria penguin (assembly GCA_035048485.1). Classification (NCBI taxonomy): domain Eukaryota; kingdom Metazoa; phylum Mollusca; class Bivalvia; order Pterioida; family Pteriidae; genus Pteria; species Pteria penguin. Next base: position 357,365 of record CM068580.1, read on the forward strand.
TTACTGATAGACAAACAAACCAGATTAAAAGATCATTCAATCTGGGCATAAAAAGTACTTGATGACAATGATCATTCAATCTGGGCATAAAAAGCACTTGATGACAATGATCATTCAATCTGGGCATAAAAAGTAATTGATGACAATGATCATTCAATCTGGGCATAAAAAGTACGTGATGACAATGATCATTCAATCTGGGCATAAAAAGCACTTGATGACAATGATCATTCAATCTGGGCATAAAAAGCACTTGATGACAATGATCATTCAATCTGGGCATAAAAAGTACTTGATGACAATGATCATTCAATCTTGGCATAAAAAGCACTTGATGACAATGATCATTCAATCTGGGCATAAAAAGTACTTGATGACAATGATCATTCAATCTGGACATAAAAAGTACTTGATGACAATGATCATTCAATCTTGGCATAAAAAGTACTTGATGACAATGATCATTCAATCTGGGCATAAAAAGCACTTGATGACAACGAACATTCAATCTGGGCAAAAAAAGTACTTGATGACAACGTCATAAGAGACAAACTGACACCAATTTCTTTCTGGTATAAAATTAAAACTGTATAGATTTTTTCAGTCTGTTGAAGTTACATTTATTACTTTATAAAGGGAAAAAATATTTTTTAAAAACTTCAACTTGTAACAATATTTGAAACAGATATACTGTTTTGTAAACTGAAATTGTTGGGCATCATGATTGGATACTCTTTTAATAATGAATCTTATAATCATTTAAACAATTCTGACTTGTGACAGACACACTAAAGCTCTTTCACACTCACCCTTTATCGATAACACATGTATATACTCAGATGACAGGATTAGAAACAAAATTTCGAAGTAAACAAACAAGTTTTTACGTACTACTGTGAGTGTTTTTCTGTAATATGAAATTCAGCATGTGTACGAAACTGCATGAACAGAAAATTTTCAAAGTTTTCCTGTATCCTGAAGATGTATAATTATACAAAAATTATTCCATGAAACGTGATAGCTTAGCGAACGGCTGCAAAACATACAGAAGGGCAAAGTATCACAATATCACAATGATGGCAATACAAGATGAGCAATAGATGCTTCGACTACTAAACGTTGGAGGAATACAAACCATCAAGGACATTGCTGAGGAGTACTTACCTGTAACATTGAAATCATCCGACACATTTTTAGATGGTGGCAGAGTTGGAGTAACACCTAAAATAGATTCAGTACCATTAGAGCCATCATGGAAAATATTTTCAAATATAGTTTAATTCATAAATTTCAAGATCCATAATACAATTGTAAGATTTTCAAAATCAGAAGTAATAAGCCATATTGAATTATGTAGAAAACATTTTCTAAGTTGCATTCATTAAACCTTGCCTAAAAAGTTTCATCAAAATCTATACAAAAACAATTAGCAAAAACAATTTTAAGACATTTTCTTAACATGGATGAATGAGTGCAAATATAATAAGATATACGAGAATTAATCTGTCCTTTCATGAGTGAATCATTCCTTACAAGTTTCATTTAAATCTCATAGATCCTGAAGAGAAAATAAATAATTGCAGATAAAGGATTTTCTTAAGAAACATGCAATGGCAATCATATATTACGCGCCAAGCCCAGGGCAGATCATGCGCCAAGCCCAGGGCAAATCCAACCAAACAAGCAACAATACTAATGTAAGGTCAATGAAAACTTCATTCATGCTCATTTTCATCCAGATCGAATTCCTCTAAAAAAAATTGTTCAAAGCTGTATTTAACAAAAAAAAAGCACTCAACCTTTCCTGTGTTAATTTGCTTTGATTTTAAAAAAAAATTATACAAATCATTTTAACATTATAATTCTCTACAATTACAATAATTTCCTTAAAAGCAGTTGATAGACACTAAATTAATGTATTATATGCAACCAACAAGGAGGCCTTTAAGACTAAATCTCAAAAAACAAGAGGCCCAAGTGGGCCTATATCGCTCACCTGAGTACCTAGATTATCAGTCATGCATGAAGGAGAATTCATTTATTTTTGCATTAATGTGACTAAGTCAACACAGATGTTGAAAATATGTCAAATTTTATTTCAGGCTAGAATAAAAAACAACACTTTTTTGCACATCCATTCAGGTGATTTTGATATTAAGCATTTCCTTTGTCTCTGCAAGAAGTCATTCAGGGCAACAAGTTAGTCATTTTCTTTAGGTGGGGCCTTTTGTTGACTGATTTCAAGTCTGGGTCATGAACAACAATTGTTTCAAATATTGTCCAGATCTAACTTAAAATTGCCTAATTTCATATGTTGAGTGTTGAGAAACATCTAAAAACTTATTTAGATGTGTAAAGAAATGAAAAAAAAATTTTGACCACAGCTGGATTTGAACCGCTACTCTCCATATTTCAATTACCAAGTGGTATATGTACTATTGTGAGAACTGCTTTTTAGACATGGTGGCATTATCTGTTAACCAATTTGGATGAAATTTACCAAATTGATAGAGGACTTTTAGTACTTCATGTATTCCATGTTTCATTAAAATCTTTCATGTGGTATAACAGCAGAAGTGAAAAATGTGATTGAATTGTTCCTATACACCCTCATTTGGAAGTCTTAAAAAATTCATAGAAAATCCAAAAATTGAGATATTGACAAAATTCTTTCAAAGTAACAATCCTTACCATAATTATGATCACAATAGTCCATAAGAAATCATCATTATCAATTAACTAGGAAATATGACACTTTTTTCTGCATTGAATCACCAAGTCCAAAGAAATGTCGAAAAAAATTCTAAAATTTGATTTTGGAAGGGAACCAAAATGACAATACATCTTCACTCATCCCTCTAGATCATTTCTATGCATTCTGTTTGTCTCTGTATACAGCCCGTATAAAAAAGAATATTGTTAAACGAGGGAACTCTTTTGTGACCTACTCTTGACTATGGTGGCGCCACCTGTAAAGAGGTCTGGACGAAAACAAGAGAATTGACCTTTTGCCAGTTGCGCGCCCCCTAGCGGTCACCCGGTTCAACACAACAATCATGGCCGACGTAGTGGGTCATTGTCCCATTATGCGAGAAGTGCGCTAAATTGTCGGGTACCTCCGTATTACACGCCGCATTTTAATATTTATTTGAATTAATCGATAACAGAAGTTAAGCATGTTTATTTTCTATTAGTATTGCAAAAGATTGGTTTGAAATCATTACGGTAACGATGTTAGATGACCAGGTAAACTAGGCAGATGAAAAGTTCAGAAAACGTAACGCTTGACACGTGTTACATCTGTCACGATTTTTCAGAGATCAGATGGGTGCAAATGCCTGGTCAGTGTTGTAAAGTATGAAATACAATAACCTTATAAGCAAATCAATAGTAAAATGCTGGTAGACGTGTTTAATTTAGTTGTAAATCGAAGTTTATAGGTGCATTTACCTGTACGTACAGGTGTGTTATCGTTATGAATATTGCAATCGAAATAACCGCCATTATGCGCACAAATGTGGTTTGTATATACGGTAAGGTGTCATGTGACTTCATTATTCAGGTATACAGGTAAATTGGCGGATCCAGGTTAAAGTTAGAGTTGCCACGGCTTGGGTGAGTTGTGGAAGGATCCAGATATTGACTCTTTGCAATGTTATAGAAATAAAAATAATCATTTAGATATGACAGAGACGGATTTAGAGGCCGGGGACCGTCCCCCCCTTTTCACCACATATTTACAAGTTAAAATCCAGATTTGGCTAAAACATATGTGCCCCCCCCCCCTTTCTTTAAAAAATTCTGGATCCACCACTGTATATTATTCAACTGTATTTCTGTTGTCTTATATCTTAACTACTAGATTTACATGCATGAGCTTTATTGAGAAAGATAAAAAATAATAAAGTAGCACTTCGATTACATGTCTTTCCCCATCTGGCATTCTGTATATACATATGCATTTTAACATATGTTTATTTTAGGTCTAACAAAATTCCACACCACTGCTGTGTTCCATTATGGGAAAGTGATACAAGGCTAGCAGTATGCAAGGATTTATCCTTCCATTCGTTATTATAAGTGCTCCAGAATTATCCAGGAAGTGGATACTTGCTATCCGAAGAGACATATAGGCCCTCATTTCAAATTAATGAAAATTACCAAAGTTTGTTGGAAACACTTCACAGAGGACTGCTATAGATTTGGGGCAGAGTTAGGAAAGAATGATTATTTGATGTCTACTTTGGATTTATGAATGAATGGAAATTATAATTGCCATGGATAATTTCATATTACAACTTTGTAATTGAAATGTATGAATATATATTCTTCAAACATGTACAAGTACATGTAGTATGACACCATGATACAGTGTTCAATAATACAATGATTTTTATTTGTTCTAATAATAGTACTGGTGTATAACAGTATATACATGTAAACATGCATATATGATATAGATTGTACATCACATTGTTTTAAAATATTGTCAGTAAGAAAATTACCTTTATCAATATGTTCAGTCATTACATTATAAAACATATGTTGCATTGATTATTGATAATTCATATACATGTATTGCTATTGCATTTTGCTGTTCTACCATACAAGACTGTCCAAAGCTGTTCAGTAAAAACAAACGATGCCACACTCGAATGGAAGGATAAATCCTTGCGAGACGGGGAAAGACTTGTAATCAAAGTTCTACTATATTATTTTTTATCTTTATCAATAAAGTTCATGCATATAAATCTAGTAGTTAAGATATAAGACAACAAAAAGACAGTAAAATAATATCAATACAGTGGTGGATCCAGAGTTTTTGAAAAGGGGGGTATATGTTTTAGCCAAATTACCCGGTCATTTTTGGTGCCAAATCTGGATTTTAACTTGTAAATATGTGGCGAAAGGGGGGGGACGGTCCCGGGCCTCTAAATCCGCCACTGTCATCGCTAAATGAATATTTTTATTTCTATAACATCGCAAAGAGTCAATATCTGGATCCATGCACAACTCACCCAGGCCGTGACAACCCTAACTTTAACCTGGATCCGCCAATTTACCTGTATACCTGAATGATAAAGACACGTGACACCTTACTATATACAAACCACATTTGTGCGCATAATGGCGGTTATTTCGATTGCAATATTCATAACGATAACACACCTGTACGTACAGGTAAATGCACCTATAAACTTCGATTTACAACTAAATTAAACACGTCTACCAGCATTTTACTATTGATTTGCTTATAAGGTTATTGCATTTCATGCTTTACAACACTGACCAGGCATTTGCACCTATCTGATCTCTGAAAAATCGTGACAGATGTAACACGTGTCAAGCGTTACGTTTTCTGAACTTTTCATCTGCCTAGTTTACCTGGTCATCTAACATCGTTACCGTAATGATTTCAAACCAATCTTTTGCAATACTAATAGAAAATAAACATGCTTAACTTCTGTTATCGATTAATCCAAATAAATATTAAAATGCGGCGTGTAATACGGAGGTACCCGACAATTTAGCGCACTTCTCGCATAATGGGACAATGACCCACTACGTCGGCCATGATTGTTGTGTTGAACCGGGTGACCGCTAGGGGGCGCGCAACTGGCAAAAGGTCAATTTGAAGAGGATCATAAGTGACTTATTTCTACCAAGATTTATTAAAATCCCTCAAACAGTTTTGTAGAAAAAGTTGAAAATGTGAAAAATGGCCAAACCCCCCCCCCCCCCCCTTTTTTTTTTGGAAGTCTTAAACGTAAAATTCCTAATTTCATATGTTGAGTGTTGAGAAACATCTAAAAACTTATTTAGATGTGTAAAAAAAAAAAAATTTTTTTGACCACAGCTGGATTTGAACCGCTACTCTCCATATTTCAATTACCAAGTGGTATATGTACCATTGTGAGACCTACTTTTAGACATGGTGGCATTATCTGTTAACCAATTTGGATGATCCGCACAAAAAACAAAACCTTTGAAAAGGACTATGAGTACTTGCATCCTACCCAGTTTTATCACAATCCTTCAAGTTGTTCTGTAGATCAAGTTGAAGATATGAAAAATTGTCCCCCCCCCCCCTTTTCTTGGAAGTCTTAAAAAATTCATAAAAAATTCAAAAATCGAGACATTGAAAAAATTCCTTCGCACCAGCATTCCTTACCATAGAAATGATTAAATGAAACCAAATGAATGCATCAATGTTTACTAAAAGAAAATAATAACTCTTTAATGCATTAAAATAACAAAGTCCAAAATAAAAATGAAAAAACGTCAAAAATTTGATTTCGGAATGGAACCAAAAATATCAACACTTCTTCCCATATGCCTCTAAATCATTCCTATGCAGTCGGTTTGTCGCTGTATGCACCCGATCTGAATAAGAAGTTTGTCAAAGGAGGGTACCCTCTGTGACCTACTTTTGTCTGTGGTGGTGCCACCTGTTCATGGATCCTGACAAAAATGACCACATTTGTCGGGGACCTTGAGTATTTGATGCATGCCAAGTTTCACTGAATTCCAGCAAGTGGTTCCGAAGAAAAAGTTCAAACTGTGAAATGTTTACACCAATTATCCCACCCCCCTTTTTCTTGAAAGTCTTAAAAAATTCATAAAAAATCCAAAACATAAAATATTGAAAAATTTTCTTCGCAGTAGTATTTCTTACCATCAAAATGATCAAATTAAACCAAATTAATGCATCAATGTTTACTTAAAGAAAAAAATACCTCTTTTCTGCATTAAAACTACCAAGTACAAAAAAACATCAAAAAAACGTCAAAAATTTGATTTCGGAACGGAACCAAAAATAACAACACTTCTTCACACATCCCTCTAGATCATTCCTATGCATTCGGTTTGTCTCTGTATGCCCCCGGTCTGAAGAAGAAGTTTGTCAAAGGAGGGTACCCTCTTTGACCTACTTTTGCCTGTGGTGGCGCCACCTGTTGATGAATCCGGACGAAAAACAACAACACTTGTAGGGGACCATGAGTACTACATGCTTATCAAGTTTCATCAAATTCTGTTCAGTGGTTCTGGAGAAGAAGTCGAAAATGTTAAAAGTTAACGACGGACGACGGACGGTGATTGATCACAATAGCTCACTTGAGCCTTTGGCTCAGGTGAGCTAAAAAAAGATGACAGTCAGAAACGATGTCAAAACACATCAGAAACAAGCTGTGTTTGTGAGAAACTAATGCCCCCTGGTGGCAACCAAGACCAAAAATTTATTTTTAGTGAGAAGGTCATTGTCAAGGTCAAAAGGTCATCAACCTGGTTGTCATCTGAAACGGCTACATTAGTTGAGTAATGTGAAATATGAAGTCTCTATTCCTCACGGTTCAAAAGTTATGCCTACCTTAACCCTAACCCAAAACTTATGGCCATGATTAGAGTTGTCTGACAGACAAACAAACAGACAGGCAAACAGACAGGCAAACAGAATGCCCCCGTTTTATTGATCCAGAGGCATAAAAAAATCTACGAGAGGCCTAAATAGACTATATTGCTCACCTAAGCACTTTGACCACATGAGTAGCTTAGAAAGTATCAGAATGTTCTCCAATGAATCTCTTTTTTTAGAAACTTTATTTCAAATTTAACTCAAAACAACACCACATTATAAAACACCTTAAGAAGTACAAAAAAGTTAAAAAAAAAAAAAGGAACCAATATCCAATAAAACTTTTTCAGACACTCTTCTATATTACTCTGATGCATCTGACATTACTACGAGACTACTGTGAACTGCAGCTCATTAATTCAGTGGAATGGACTAACATCTATTGTATTATATACTGTACCTGTTATTTGAACATGATGGGTGACAGAGGCATTTACAAAGCCCGCTATGTGACATTTGTAGTACCCTATATCATTTGAGGTAATATCATCCACCTGTAAATTCCACATACTATCTGTAGCATCTACAACAGAAATTTCTATTTCTACAATGCTCTTCAACATTTCATTTAAGGATCAAAAATAAAATGAAAATCGATTAATCTTTAAATGTAGAGAAAACAAATGCAACAATTGTACAGTTTTAATGCAATTAATCTATTGTCAACTTCTAGATGCAGTAGAGCAGTAAATAAGAAATACTGTGCCATGTGGAAGCTAGATTGTATACATCTGGATCCAAAGGCAGACTTTATCTATACCTTAGCTTTATATCATACCTTACAGATGGTGGATTTAAAACATTTAAGAAGTATGAAAGTCTGTATTTCATACCTTACCTTACAGATGGTGGACTGAAAAGTCTATGGCAATAGATTAAAAACACTCGAGAGCCTATGTAAGCCTCTATTTCATCATGACCTTACCTTACAGATCAGGTAGGTTTTATACATTCATGAGTTAATGGCAACTTCATTTCATACCCTACCTTTTGGATGGTGGACTTTGTACATTCAGGAGTCAATGGCAGCTTCATTTCATACCCTACTTTATGGATGCTGGATTTTGTACATTCAGGAGCCAATAGCAGATTCATTTCATACCCTACCTTATGGATGGTGGATTTGTACATTCAGGAGCCAATGGCAGCCTCATTTCATACCCTACCTTATGGATGGTGGATTTTGTACATTCAGGAGCCAATGGCAGCTTCATTTCATACCCTACCTTATGGATGGTGGATTTTGTACATTCAGGAGCCAATAACAGCTTCATTTCATACCCTACCTTATTGAATGGTGGATTTTGTACATTCAAGAGCCAATGGCAGCTTCATTTCATACCCTACCTTATGGATGGTGAATTTCATACATTCATGAGCCAATTATTGAAAATAATGTTGAAGTAATATATATCATAATGTACCGATTATGTGCTTACTAATTGTTGTATTGTTATATTGTTGTATTGTTAACATCATGAATTATTTGTATGCATATAATGTAGTTGAATTATATTATTCCTTGTGCATGGACGGGACATAATTCATTTACACAAAGAAAGGCCACTTTATGAACCCAATGGCAGTCTTTATTTCCAGTCCTAGCCTATCTAATGGATGATAGTTTTTTAAAAACATTTGAGTGTCCATGAAAACCTCTGATTCATATCCCATCCTTAGATGGTGATCACGATGTAATACATGAGATAGGGCTGAAACAATACACTGCAGTATCGGTTTTGTTCTATTCATTTCGCTCAGTACATGTGTTCAATTCATTTTCTGGAATTACGGTTTGGTTGAAGTCCTTTTTTAGTCATGCTGCATACCTTTAAATTGACGGGATCAGACAAGTTATTAAAGCTGACTCCATTGTCAAAACATGCATGTATATTGGTAATGAAAACAACAATAACTTTGACATTAAAATACACTTAAATTTGTTTATTTTTTTATAGATTTGTTTTTTCATTAAATAAATATTTTATATATTGTTTATTGGAAATAAAACTACAGTTGTAATGACTACAGATTTTATGTCACCTGTGTTTGGCAAAGCAACATATATGAATCAATATTCATCTCTGTCTGTCTGTCTCTCCCATTGTAACTATGTTCTGGTAGTCATAGTTAATTAACTGTCAAATCTATTGCAGATGACATGTGTTTGTTGACGACTAGTCTTCACATTGGGTAGAAATTTTGTTTAAATTAATAAAAGAATGAACATTTCGAAGAATTTTATTGCATTGATATTTGTAAAATGTATCGTATTGTTTCAGCCCCAATAAGATAGCCTAGGAGAGCCACTTTTCATATCACACCTTATGAGTAATGCATTTTATACAGTCCAGCGTCTTTGGAAACCTCTATCTTATACCCCATCATATGGATGGTGAATCTTATACCCCATCATATGGATGGTGAATCTTATACCCCATCATATGGATGGTGAATCTTATACCCCATCATATGGATGGTGAATTTCATACATTTGACATTCTAAGGGTACCTCTATTTCATACTGCACCCTATGGGAGATGGATTTTACACAATCACTGATCTATATGAACCTTTATCTCAATACATACCTTATGAATGGTGGATTAAAAACCTATGGGAACCTCTTTTTAATATCCTACCTCACAGATTAGATGTATACTATAGGAAGGCTATGATTCATACTCAGCCTTGTTGACATTACATGTAGATTGTATACTATAGTGAGTCTATGATTTACACTCTGCCTTATTCACATTACATATAGATTGTATACTATAGTGAGTCTATGATTTACACTCTGCCTTGTTGACATTACATTTAGATTGTATACTATTAATAGAGAGTCTATGATTTATACTTTACCTATTATTGATACTATGCCATGTTGACATTATATGTAGATTGTATACTATAGTGGGTCTATGATTTACACTCTGCCTTGCTGACATTACATGTAGATTGTATACTATAAAGAGTCTATGATTTATACCATGCCATGTTGACATTACATGCAGATTGTATTCTATAGAGAGTCTATGATTTATACTATGCCAAGTTGACATTACATGTAGATTGTATACTATAGTGGGCCTATGAATTATACTATGCCATGTTGACATTATATGTAGATTGTATACTATAGTGAGTCTATAATTTACACTCTGCCTTGTTGACATTACATGTAGATTGTATACTATAGTGAATCTACGATTTATACTATGCCATGTTGACATTACATGTAGATTGTATACTATAGTGGGCCTATGAATTATACTATGCCATGTTGACATTATATGTAGATTGTATACTATAGTGGGTCTATGATTTATACTATGCCTTGTTGACATTATATGTAGATTGTATACTAAAGTGGGTCTATGATTCATACTCTGCCTTGTTGACATTACATGTAGATTGTATTCTATAGTGAGTCTATGATTTATACTATGCCATATTGACATTACATGTAGACTGTATACTAAAGTGGGCCTATGATTTACACTCTGCCTTGCTGACATTACATCTAGATTGTATACTATAGTCGGCATATGATTTATACTCTGCCCCGTTGACATTACATGTAGATTGTATACTATGGTGAGTCTATAATTTACACTGCCTTATTCACATTACATTATAGATTGTATACTGTAGTGGGTCTATGATTTACACTCTGCCTATTGACATTACATGTATTGAGGCTAGATTGTATACTATAGTGAGTCTATGATTTACACTCTGCCTTGTTGACATTACATGTAGATTGTATACTGTAGTGGGTCTATGATTCATACTCTGCCTTGTTGACATTACATATAGATTGTATACTATAGTGAACCTATGATTTATACTCTGCCTTGTTGACATTACATGTAGATTGTATACTACAGTGAGTCTATGATTTACACTCTGCCTTGTTGACATTACATGTAGATTGTATACTATAGTGAGTCTATGATTTACACTCTGCCCTATTGACATTACATGTATTGAGGCTAAATTGTATACTATAGTGAGTCTATGATTTACACTCTGCCCTATTGACATTACATGTAGTGAGGATAGATTGTATACTATAGTGAGTCTATGTTAACATGTAGACTGTTTACTATAGTGAGCCTAGTGCAGCCTTCATACTCTACCTTGCGGATGTTGTATTGTGTACTTTCGGGAGCCCTGTGCAGCCTTAATTTTATATCCTACAGATAAAGTTACACTATGATCCACAAATGTCCAGATCACCTAAAAAATAAGTAAACCCCAATAAATACAAAGTTGATATAATTCCTGCCATTATTCACTAAGCCCCAAATCCCCTTATATGTGAAAAGTCCTGATTACAGCTGTCATAATGGAATAAAACCCATTTTGTAACATTTCTTGTAACCTTGACCTAAAACATTGTGACCTTGGACTGAACATAAAATACACCCTTGCATGATGAGTAATATTTGCAAAATATAAAGCAAAACAAAAGTTATTAGAAAAGTTTTACGAACATGACAAAGAGTTTTAATTACACACTTATTTTGTAATCACATGTATATATCTGTAGATATGTATGTATAAATACTGTATTTCCTGTAGGTTTGTATGTGTGTAATTATGTATCTGCATTGTAATGATATAGGTATAAGTTTATAATTATGTTCATGTATATTATTTCCTGAAAAGTGCATGAATACATAAAATATACGAATTATTAAAGTCTGTGAATACATAAGTGTACATACACAAGTGACTTTACGTATGAAAGTGCATGTATGATAATATATATTAACATTTATTTCCATTAGACAAATATATGCATGCATGTGTGCCTTAATAATTATGTTTCATGTATCTATGTTTTAACAAATTTGTAAAGGTATGTAGCATGGTCAAAATACTGACATTTGCATCTATTACTGTTATTTTCAATAAAAATATAAAACAAATAAATTTAAAACAACTAATATAAATCTTGCTCGTTGGCACGAATCTTCCTGTGAGGCTGTCGTTTGTGTGGGAGGAAACCTGAGTACCCAGAGAAAACCCAATAAGCCAGGTTGATGACAGCCACACCATCTCACGTACCACACCTGGAATCCCACATGGGTGGCACTGGTGAGAAGCGAGCACGCTACTGACTGCACTACCTGGCCCCCTGATGTAATCATATTTCTGATAATCAAGAATTTTGGAAATTCTTGTTTTGTTTTCAAAACAAGTTTTATAGAAATCATTTACTTAATGGCCTAAGAACAGTTTTTACTACAATTTTTCAGCTTTTTCATGTACATATATATTGTTTAAATGAAAAAAAAAAACAAAACAGTAAATTTCAAAATAATCCTACTACCCTAACCTACCTACTCTTATTTGAAAGTCAATGTAATAGGAAACACACATTTGTTTCCTTTGGCTTAATGTAGTCATTACCAAAAGTAATTATACCTTAAGCAAACAAGGAAATAAATCTTACCATTTTACTACCCAAGTTTTTTGCTGTACAAGGTAGAACTACTCGAGATCCTTGACTAATTTTAAATTCCTGAGGAGTAGTGGATATCTGTGGCTGGGGTTGACTGTAAACTGAAACTAAACATAAGACAAACCTTTGAATCTGTTAAACTGAAACCAAACATAAGACAAACCTTTGAATCTGTTAATGAATTAAATGTTGGTCAGTTTATGCCTTCATTATGTATAGCCTTCTACATGAATAAGTACTTTTATCTTCCATAGAAACTTCCTTATTCAGAAAAATGATAGATTTATAACGGTGATATATTACTGAACAGATACATTGCATCATGGATATAAATGGTCAATAGGTGCTTCACCAGTCTAGGGTTAGGGTTAAAGTTATGCAAATGAATCAGAACATCAAAGCTAAATCAATACTTTAAATAAAAGACAAAAAAAGAACAGCAATGCCAAGTAAAGAACTGCAAAATCCTAAAGAATAGCAAGCAATCTGAAAAGTATTAAATCCCTTAAAGGCTAAAGTGTCATAAACATAGATTCTATCAGAATATGACCTATAATACTCTATTCCTATGAAGTTTCATCAAAATCTATTGAGGCGTTCCAGAGTAAAATCTGAAATGTGAAAATATAGCCCCTCCCCCTTCCAACCTTTCTTGCAATCTTAAGAAATCCATGAAAAATCCCAAAATTAAAGTTTTCTCAAAATTCTTTCTTGAAAAAAACGAAATATCTTCCCATAGGGAAAATATTGATGAAAACCATGTTATTTCGCATGAAAATATTAAAGTCTGAAAAGATGTCAAACATGAATCACAAATTATTTATTCAACTTCAACGAAATGAAAAAACTTGAAACACACATCCTTCTAAATCACTCAAAAATAGGGGCAGCCTCTAAGACCTATTTTTATACATTGTGACACAACCTGTCTCTAGATTTGAACAAAATGAATAAACTTGGTAGCGGACCTATAGTTCTTCAAGTATACCAAGTTTCATCAAAATTTTTCAAGTGGTTCTGAAGAAGCTGAAAATGTTCAAAGTTTACAGGTAGATGAATGACAGAGAACAGGTGATCAGGTAAGTTCACATGAGCTTTCAGCTCAGGTGAGCTAATAAAACTGTAGGACAACAAGGCCAAATTAGTGAAGGATGAAATTCCCCAGTCAGGAAGTTTCAAATAAAATTGAATAAAGTCATCTAGAACAGCAAAACCAAATACAGACTGAAATCTAAAATTAGTTTAAAAAAAGGCTACAAACAAATCAATTTCAATGACAGCAATTATAAGGTCTGAAGTACAGTCATGTACATGTATAACAACAGAAAGTCTGCTCAATTAGATAGATATTAAATTTGGCAATTTGACATATGACAGTAAGTTTAATACCTTTATACAGTGTACAGCTAGCCAGGATCACAGAACAGAGAACATGATTTAGGTTCATTGTTTTTCAATTACTGTATCTAATCTTCATATATAAATCCTGTAACAATAAACAGAATTCTGCTTTCCATCATCGCTATATAAAATCAAGTCATGAAAATTCATTTATTTTAATATATGTGTTAATAATTCATTAGCTGTATGTCTAAATCTTGTGACAATAGGCTTTAATTTTTACTGTGTCGTCTGAAAGATGAGCTAGCAGCGAGACTCTGACACAGGACCTCTCAATTCTGACCAACTTACCAGTAAATCTATACATTGCCTCAGAAAGAGTTAGGTACTGGTCTCTGTTATTCTCTATGTATCATATTCTATTCAATATTGATTTTGACAGTACCAGTATATCATTTTTTATATGTGATATCCGATTTTTGTACATTTAAAAACAATGTTAACTTTTGTAAATTTAACTTTCATAAAACACCTTTTCTTCATACACTTTCACCATTAAAGCCCAGCATTTTCCAACATATTCTGCAAATAACAACCAATATTTGGATCCTGCCTTCGTAATCATATATAATGAAAAGAATAATTAGTCCTGATGATGGGATTCACATATACATATAGAGAATGAAAGAACTAACAGTCCTGCAGGTTGGAATCGCATGTACATATAAAGAATGAAAGGACTAATGGTCCTGGAGGTCAGAATCGCATGTACATATAAAGAATGAAAGGACTAATAGTCCTGGAGATTGGAATCGCATGTACATATAAAGAATGAAAGGACTAATAATCCTAGAGGTCAGAATTGCATGTACGTACATATAAAGAATAAACGGACTAACAGTCCTGGAGGTCAGAATCACATGTACATATAAAGAATAAAAGGACTAACAGTCCTGGAGGTCGGAATCACATGTACATATAAAGAATGAAAGGACTAATAGTCCTGGAGGTCGGAATTGCATGTACATATAAAGAACGAAAGGACTAATAATCCTAGAGGTCGGAATTGCATGTACGTACATATAAAGAAAGAAAGGACTAACAGTCCTGTAGGTCAGAATTACATGTACATATTAAGAATGAAAGGACTAACAGTCCTGAAGGTCAGAATTACATGTACATATAAAGAATGAAAGGACTAATAATCCTGGAGGTCAGAATCACATATATATATATTAAGTACATATAACTGTGCTGAAATGTATTTGGCATCGAGCAGTGTACACTAAAGGAGAAAATACAGATCAGGAAAGTGCCAGAGACTTATATATTTATACTTCCATCTTACTATTCCTCCATAGTTGTACATATTACCAAACTGTTTAGTATCAAGCACTAAACTTACAAAATGTGGTTACAAATTCAAAAATAGAAAATTTAAAAAAAAAAAAAAAAATACCAGTGCTTGCATTAGAAAGCATTATGACAGTTGTTTTCTGTATTGGTTTTGTCTCCATTCATCTGTCTGCTATAATTTTGCAGAAGCATTTTAGCTTAATTTTTGAGGAATATGATGGAAAGCTGATACACTGTATTATATGGCTGAGTTACAGATCAGGTTCACATTTCGTGGGATTTTTAAAAATATTTTTACTGAATTATAACCATTTACTGACTGAAAATCAATGAAAATTTTGTTTTCTTGAAGTATTTTAGCTTAATTTTTAAGGTATCTGATTGAAAGTTGGTATAGTGTTCTATGTAGTATGTTCTATGTTACATATCAAGTTTGTGTTTTGTGGGATTCTGACTGAGTTATGGCCCTAGTTCAGTCTTGACTGAAAGTCAATGAAAATTCTGTTGAATATTTTTATGTTATAAGGTGAGGTATTTGATTGAAGTTTGTGTTCCTTTTCAGTTTTAGTCAATGAGAATTCTGTTTTCCAAAATTTAGATTTAAAATTTAGTATACTGCTGTATGTAGTGCTATTAAGGTTTTTAAAATTCTTTTTTCTTTCCACCTGTTTCTACAATTAAAATCACAGAAACTGCAAGTCAATTTTCATTCAGATTCATGCTGTATCACATCATATTTTTCCACTCCTAACTGCCTCATCTTCCTGTTGTGTATATTTGTTACATTTTGATTGTTTCCAAGCTACATGTTGTAAGCTACTAGTACTTGCATGTACCTCCACCATTAAGTATGTAACATAAAGATTGGGTCAGGCATGATCCAAAGAGCCTTCCCATGTGTACCATTGAAAACGTCATGATACAATGAACAAGAAAATATATGGTTTGCAGGTAGGGATCTTAATTGTCTTAACATAAGACCACATATGAAGGGCAGGGTTGGACATGATCCCAGGAACCCTCCTGATGTGTCCAAAAAAGGGAACCAGGAACAAAAAATATATGATATGAGGAAAGGACTTCAACCAGTGTTTAAACAAATGAAGATTGATTTCTTAATTAAAAAAAAATCCCAAGGCCAAAAGGGGGCTAAAGATTAAGACAATTTACATATTTCCTTTAAACATTATAAACAAGATAGTTGAATCGAAGATGAAATATGCCGAGTTGCAAAACATTTTCATACCCTAGATTTTATACCTTTTTTCTCTATGACCTTGACCTTTCACCTTTTGATCCTGAAATTGATAGGGCTAATCTACCACTCATTGGGAGTATGTATGTAAAGTTTCATAACAATAGGTGGAATGTAAATATATTTATAGTCTGAAAACCATATTCACTTATCAAAGCCTTTTGACCTTGATCTTTGACTGTTTGATCCCGAATCAATAGAGGACTTCCAAGACTAATGGTGAGTATGTGTGTATGTGAAGTTTCATAACAATAAATGGAACATAAATACAGTTATAGTCCAAAAACCATTTTCAATTATCAGGGCTCTGTGACCTTGACCTTTGGACCCTGAAATCAATGGGGCACATCCTCCGCTCATGGGGAGTATGTTTGTGAAGTTTCATTTCTATACCTATATATTTGTAGGAGTTAGAGTCTGGAAACCATTTTCACTTAACAAGGCCCTATAACCTTGACTTTTTGATCCTGAAATCAATAGGGCACGTTCTTGGATTGAGTTCGTAGTTATATCCTAATTAAGTGCAATGCCTGGCATATACAGCCAGAGATCCTGTCTAGGATAGAATAAGTGTTAGGACTGATTCCTATCAGGAAGGTATTCAGACATTCTTCTTTGTAAAAGTTCCTCCACTGCTGAGTTCTGTTCTTGAGAAAGTAAAACATATTGCAACTTCAAAACACCTAAATTTGTAATATGTTTATCAGCAAAATCAGTATCTCATGTTGTATTAACTGTGATATTTGTGTTATCCAAAGATAAAATTTCCAAGCCTTTAGTGATCCTCAATGCCCACTAGATCACGTGAGTTAGTAAACCATAAGACATATTTAGGTCTGGATGAATAGATAAACTTTGTAATTTTAGACTGTCATTTGAAGCTTCTGATTCATCAGTTGTGAGCGTCATCATCTGATACGAATTTTCAATTGTGACACTAGTTTCCACCAAGTAAATGCCGTAAACTATGCCAAAAACATTGACACCACAGACTGTAGGAACCGGGGCCAGAACCCCCGCCCCTTCTGTGGCTGATCATGGACCGACTTTTCATCAAGGTACGATACGACCCACTTTTGAAATGCTTCTTAAGACCCTGCACCCAATACTGCCTGTCATAAATGGAACATTTAACTCACGCGTGGCATTTTTGCAGGATTTATTGATTGATTTTTGTTTAACGTCACACCACGAATATTTCACGTAACTTATATGGTGACGGCATCTGCCTGATTCGGGGCATACAAATTTTGACCTTTGCAACGGACCCAACCGAAGCAGTGAGGGATCTTTAACGTGCAATGCATACCACGACACGGGGACTCAGTTTTTACTGTTTCATCCGAAAGACAGAACACCGGCATGACCAGTGCGGGACTCGAACCCCGGCCTCCCGATCAGGGGTCCAGCGCGATACCACTAGGCCACGCCGGCTTCATTTTTGCATGAATTTTAATGTTATGTTGTATTAACTCTTAGTTTGGTCTATGTTAATAATTTTCTGAGAATAACACCTATGAAGTGCTTTGCCCTGACCCTGATCGAGAGACTGCTGCTGTTAAGATGTAACTATCTCAGTACACATGTCTGTGGTATAACGAACATCTTACAAAACAAGAAAATCTATTTCGAAATTGCCATGCTATCATAAAATATAATACTGCAGCTTTATGCCAAAGCTTATCGCACATGTTTTTGAAAAATCTGTTAACATGTTTACATGGCTACCGACTGTAAATCTAAATTTCATGCCCTGGACTAGTGTCCAGAGAGGATACACGAGTGTATATTGGCGTAAACTCGTCAGTGACAGCTAGACCTACCCTACACAGGATTTCCGAAAAGGGGGGACACATGTGCATCAGCCAAAACGAATCAACCATTTTTTGTGCAAAATCTTGATTTTTACTAGTATATATGCGGTCAGAAGGGGGGGGGGGACTGCCCCTCTAAATGCGCCACTGCTACACACTTACAGAGAAGTAGTAGCCTATATCCAGGTTATTGCGCAATTTTTAAATCCAGTCGATGTAATGTTCTACATAGGAGTACATAGGAGATACAAGTATATATACATATATATATATGTATGTATATATATATACTTACTTGTATCTCTCCTATGTAGAGCATTACATCGACTGGATTAAATTGCAAAATACATAATTATATCTCAGATGTCTGTATGACAAATAATCCGCAATGTCATGTCGATAATACGAACTTTACCTGTATTTAACTCAGACGGACAATTCATCCATGAAAGACTCTGGATATACTTGCAGCTGAAAACACGCACACACCACCCGAACTGATACTCACTATTTTTAACTGTCAGGAAGCAGTGAACCGTGACGTTGTCTTACATGCTATGACCTTTTAATCATACATAAGTATATATCGATTCTACTAATGCATTACATGCTTACACAATAGCCTTATAATCGCTTGTATGCTATGTCTAATGGACACTCGTGTTAACGGTATCAGTCTAACAAATGATCAATTAGAAAGTCAGAAACTGATATTATTCTGTATTATAAAATTTACTTTGCATATGTTAGACATTTATATTTCGCAACAAGGGATAAACATATTAAAGTCGGTTAATTTTACGTCAGATACGTGCATCAGGATCTGCTTGATGTATTGCAACAGACCCAACCGAATCATGTGACGATTTAGAAACATTCATCATGTGACATGAAAGTCTGTGGAGGGGACATACCAACGTTACTGACAACATACTGACACACGGGGCTTTCGCATTTAGGGAGTATAAATACTAGGAAAAAAGGACGTTTTACACAAGCACATGTCAACGGCAAGACAGTAGAAAAGCGAGGTTTTACACCAGTTATAAAGAGAGTATCACAGAAGAGAGAACGTGGAGGTCTGCCCACAAAGTTTTTTTTATAAATCGATGGTACATGAATAAACTTGATGTTCTACTGGCTATGACCAAAAAATCGGAGTGGGCTGTAACATGAGGTTAAAGAAACAAAAGTTGTCAAAGAAAGCAAAGCTCACCAGAAAAGGATGATTTTCTAATATTGGAACTATGAATGAATCCACAACGAGAAAAAATAAAATTGAAAGGGTTGAAAGGGATTCTAAATGCAGTTTTAAAATTTAATGAAAATAGAATATTATAACAAAATAAAAACAAGAGTATCAGTAAAACTCATGTATGCTACCTGAATGGCAGTTATGATGCAAAAAATTGATGACTCAATTCATATACAAGAATGCTCCAAGAAGCACAGCAAATAATTAATGAAATGAATGACTCAGTATATAGAAAATACTTATATTAATTGATGATGATTTCAAATCTCAATATATCATTTGGATATCCAATTGAGTCAACTGTAGAAAAACAAGTGATCACAGTATCTTAAACTAACATGAGTAAGACTGACCTTAATAAATTATGAAATAAAACTTTGTATCGTAAACATGATCTTTCAGAAATGACCATGAGTGACCTTTGTGCAAAAGCTCTTAATCTAAATAACAGTTTTGGTGAAGTATGATCAAATTCTGATGAAAGGTGTAGGAGATATAAATACTACATAGTGTTTTAAGTCATAGTAAATAAGTGACCCTGACCTTTCAGAAATGACCTTAAGTGGCCTTTGTCCAAAAGTCTTTAACCTGAATAATATTTTGATGTAGTATGATCAAATTCTGATAAAAGGTAGAGGAGATATACGTACTTCATGTTATTATAAGTCATAGTTAATAAGTGAACTTCACCTTTCAAAAATGACATTGAGTGACCTTTGTCCAAAAGCCCTTAACCTAAAAAACATTTTAGTGCAGTATAATCAAATTCTGATGAAAGGTATAGGAGATATAAGTAATTCATGGTGTTTTAAGTCATAGTTAATAAGTGACCTTGACCTTTCAAAAATGACCTTGAATGACCTTAGTTTAAAAGCACTTAACCTTAATAACATTTTGGTGAAGTATGATAAAATTCTAGTGAAAGATATAGATGATATAAGTACTTCATGTTACTTTAAGTCATAGTTAATAAGTGACCTTGACCATTCAGAAATGACCTTGAATGACCTTTGTCCAAAAGCCCTTAACCTTAATAACATTTTGGTGAAGTATGATCAAATTCTGATGAAAGGTATAAGAGATAAAAGTACTTCTTGATATTTTAAGTCATACATATTAAGTAGCTTTGACATTTCAGAAATGACCTTGAGTTACCTTTGTCCACAATCCTTAACCTAAAGAACATTTTGGTGAAGTATGATCAATTTCTGATGAAAGGAATAGGAGATATGAGTACTTCATGTTACTTTAAGTCATGGTTAATAAGTGAACTTGACCTTACAGAAATTACCTTAAGTGACCTTTGTCCTAAAGACCCTAACTTAAATAATATTTTCGTGAAGTATGATCAAATTCTGATGAAAGGTATAAAAGATATGAGTTCGGACGGACGGTACTGAAGACAAACAGATACAACAGCAACTATATGCTCCCTCAAAAGTTGTCAGGAAGCATAATTAGGAAAAAAATGACGATCAATGTGCCATTAAAAAAATGGAGCCTACTGTCCGCGCCACTCACTCTGGAAACTGGAAAATCTGGATTTTCAGTTATTCATCTTCAGAATAATTTCA
Source organism: Pteria penguin (assembly GCA_035048485.1). Classification (NCBI taxonomy): domain Eukaryota; kingdom Metazoa; phylum Mollusca; class Bivalvia; order Pterioida; family Pteriidae; genus Pteria; species Pteria penguin. The sequence continues at coordinate 378,850 of CM068580.1, forward strand.
AAAAGGCAAAATCATTCCATAGATCTTGTTTAGTAGTAAATTTTGGTGTATGCTATATGTTTCTATGAAGAAGCGTTCATATTTTATAGAAAAAAATCAATTTTAGATACGGCGATTTCCATGTTAAATTTTGACTTGACGTCGCCAAGTTTCCCATAGACTCATTGTTAAACATTGGCAACACCCTTCAAAATTAACATAGAAAACGCCCTATCTAAAATGATTTTTCCCTATAAAATACAAATGCTTCTTCGCAGAAACATATAACATACACCAAAAGTTACGACTAAACAAGATCTGTCGATTGATATTAATTTTGTAAAACTATTTTAAAGATAAATAAGTGAAAATCCAATTTTTTCGGTTTACAAAGTGAGTGGTGCGGACAGTAATGTAAGCAACTGTCACACTGAATCTACATAATCAAAAATTAGAAAAACTGTATCCTTTACGGTTCAAAAGATGAAGCCAAAGTTAAAGTTTTCGAAACAGAAATCAAAGTCATATATCATTAGTGTAAAAACAATGGTATCAAATGAAATCTCTGATCCTACTGGATCTAGCTCCTGAAGCTGTTGATGGACAGAGCACTGGCAACTCCTACAGGTAATGAATTCCTGATCCTGACACTGTCTGGGAAAAAAGGACTTTTGGTAAACTAGAATTTTTGTATACGACATGAGGAAGGCCATGTTCCTCTCTGGGAAAAATGGTTGTCACCAGGAAAGTTCATCTGGTACACAATCCTTCACATCATTATGTTGCTTGCATATGTGCAATGGTCACTGTTAAAGTAATTTTTTTTTTCTTTCATGCCCCCTCCCATACAAACAAGTGATCATTAACACTTTTCGTAATCAGAACAGGTGAGTGAAAAATGTAAAATTCCATGTGCCTAATAATTAGGTTTTCTGGCTATGTTTTTTTTTACACTAGTTTATACTCGAAAGTCCATTACGGGGCATAGAGAAGTATTTTGGTAATTAACCCTTATAGTAATAAAAAAATATTTGGTGCTATAGCTCATACTAGGGCTGTATATTGGTATTGAAATACTGAATTAAGGTGTTGATCAATACTATACGTGACTGTATTGACATGTATCCATACACTTCCAAACAGTATTGATACATATAACACTAATAAAGATATACTAAAAACCATAACTTTGTGACCGTACTCGCGGTTTCATTTTATGCCCCTTTGAATTGCATCTCCTTATCTTATGCTAAATTGAATACAAATGTAAGACATTTAATGACCCATTTAGCTACATAGATTCTGCACATGTAGATTCTTTGGTGTTCTCAAAAAAGGACATCATGCTATAATTTAAGAAATTTAGAAAATGCATGGTGCATTCCAAAGTGTTATCAGTTAGACCTTGCCACTGTTCTGGTCAATTCTTTTTTTTTTTTTAATTCACTGGTAAATTAAGTTGCATATTGATAAGTAATTCTTTTTTGTTTTGCATATACTTAAAATAATGAAAAAAGTTTCATACATAACATTTGGGGTTAATCATCTGCACATCTCATTTTAAGTCTTAAGGACAATAAATAAAAAGAATTAAGATAACCAATATGAAAAGTTGACAACATTTTCCACAAATTTTCGTTCTCATGACCTTCATTGAGTAAAAAAATGGAAATTTTTATCATCAAAGGATACAAAAATATTAAATTCTGTGGAAAATCTGAGTTACGATTGAGACTTAATATATTCTCAACAATTTCCTGTTATATACTCTGATATACTTAAAAGGTGTATTGTATAGAAACATTCATTACTCGCAGGAGAAAAATATCGTAATGTATAGTAATGAATAATGTATTAAAAATCTATTTTCAATGTACCTCACAGGTTCATACTGAAAGTAGGTCTATTTTCAATGTATTAGTCATTACAGTACAATATTTTTCTCCACAGTACTGAATATTTCAATACAATAGTGTCACTTAGTACATTACTGTTAAATCATCCTGTCAAGTACAGTATTCAGTACAGTAGTCAGTATTGTTAAATCATCCTATAAAGTACTGTATACATTACTCAGTACTACTGTCAACATTACATACAGCTACAGTTTGGACAGAAAAGTCAATGCAATCCTGTAAATACAAGAAATATAAATGTGACATGAATATTCAAATTTACCTGCTGTATGTCATACCTCGCTGTTTGTTGACAGCACTATTCAGGGTTGTTGGTTTGTTTTTACCTGAAGGAGCAGTAATTAATTGCAAGCAAGTTGAATAGCTGAATACCGGTACCGAGACCACAGCAGACCTGTACTGTCCAAACACGAGTTTCAGTAGCGGATCTAGAAGAGGAGTGGTCACAGAAATGAAAACTGGTAAATATCCACAAGTCGGAGGGTAGGACAAAAAAATCTTTTCCAGGAAAAAGTAAGGATTTTTCAGTCCAAAATGTGAGAAAGACATGTTTCGTGTAAAAAAAAATGTTTTCTGATGCTAAAGTTAGCATTTCTCCTCTTCAGTTCAAATATCCGCACAATCAACATAAAATACTTTCTGCTTCAGTATCTTCTTCTGATTCAACTATTCTAACTGGTTCTTTTAGACACTGCGAGTTTTCCCAAATTCCCAAGTGCATCGCCAAGAGGTGTTTTACTTGCCACCATGTCTTAAAATGCGAGTCCAATAGTAAACCACAGGACTTTCGGCTCGTTGCCCCCTTTCAATTACACAAATACTTATAATATTGGTGTAATTCAAAAAAATGGGTTGGGGGGGGGGGAGGAGCCGAAAGCCCTGTAATTAAATCCTCAGTTAATGGCAATACTTATAACATCAAAATCAACAAAGACATTACTTTAAATGGTTCTAACTTAATATATATACATGTAATTACTTGAGTAGCAAAGAGATGTGGGGCTCGGTATGTTGGTGAAACTTATCAAATATTAGAAAATCGTTTTCGTAACCATTCATATAAAATTAGACATAATTTCATACGTAATAATAATAATAATAATAATAATAATAATAATAATAATAATAATAATAATAATAATAATTTTATCCAGGCAGACTTTATAAATATATATCTAGACATATACAATACAATTAAACATATGTAAGGCACATATAATAAAGTATAAAAAAGAAAAATTATGATCACAGACACCTGATGCTATCACTGCGTCAAAGTACAGACTATCATAGATACCAGATGTTATCACGGTGATGATCATATCACAGTCTACCTCCGATAACCCATTAAAGTGAAAAATAATATCACTTATTTCCAAGACATGATTTAGCAATGATATTATGAAAATGGTAATGATTTATCTTAGTAAATACTTTCTTCACAACCACTTCATTCAATATAATCACAATATCAATAACGTTGTTATTATTCCTATTAAAATGTAACTAAACTACCTGGCGAATCAAAATCAGAAACGAAAGAACGGCGTTTACTTTCCGAACTTAATTGGATTAAAACTTTCTTCACAACCACTTCATTCAATATAATCACAATATCAATAACGTTGTTATTATTCCTATTAAAATGTAACTAAACTACCTGGCGAATCAAAATCAGAAACGAAAGAACGGCGTTTACTTTCCGAACTTAATTGGATTAAAACTTTCCAAACCCCATATCCTTTTAGTCTTAATGACCACATATATCAACAGGGTAATATTTCCTCTAATAACAACAATGATATTTTTATTGAAACCAAACGTGAAGAGGAAACATAAATCGCACGGTCGTCGCCGCAATGGCAACTGCAGAAAACATACTATTATTTATAAGTTCAATGACACCTCTAGATATCTTGATGATATTTTAGTAATCGATAACCCTGAGGTTGAAAACTATATCACTCACATTTATCCATCTGAACTTCAATTAAACAAAGCCAAAACTTCCGACAAGGAAATACTGGACTTAAATATCGAAATTATTAACAACAATATTCATACCAACATATATGATAAACGTGATGACTTTGGATTTCCTATTGTAAATTTCCCTTATCTAGATGGTGATATCGCCAGACCCCTATCATATGCTATTTATATTAGTTAATTCGTTCGGTTAGATATCTATAACTCGAAGTCGGAGAAACACAACAATACATATTTAAATAAAATATTAGCAATCACGAATCTCTGTCAAAACAGAGGTAGGATCAGGTGCCATGGAGGAGTAAGCATCCCCTGTCGACCGGTCACACCCGTCGTGATGTCATAAGTGTAAGCGAAAAAGTATTATTCGCTGTCACAAAATTAGGAAACGGCACAACTGTAGTCATAATAGGTATATGTCATAAGCAGTAAGAATACTGCTGTATGATATAGGTAATACAGATGGTTAAGTTACTTTGAAATAAGGAAGTCAACATGTCAGACCATGATACCTCATATGAGCAAATAAGATCTTTATAACGACCGTAAAATTTGCAGAATGTTGACATAAGTCGTGATATCTCATATCCTTGTTTGAGTAACTTTTCTCCTAATAGTTGACTTCGATAAATGAAAGAGCAATACTCAGATGACGCTCGCGTATATCGAATCAATTGGGATACATAAACACCGTACGCACGTGATAAAGGAATGTTGCTACTAGTATATGGAAAGTTAACAATGGGGAAACAAAAGTCATCACGTTTGTCATAAACTGAAATGGTAACTTTACCATCTCCGTCGATATCAATGAGCAGACCTAACATGAAGCACTTGAATTGGATATTGTAGTGTCCTTACTTTCAAGTTCCTTGGGATATATTGTAAGTACGTATGTATCAAAGATTTTGTTATTTATAGATAGTACATCATCAATATACCTGAATGTAGAATTAAAGGAAAATGCCGATTGCTTCTTATTTTTCTTTTAGACAATCTAAAATCTCCGAAATTTAATAATGTTTTCAGCATCAAATCTTTTGACTTTTCCATGCTCTACACTACAATTCCACATCAAAAACTCAAAAGCAGACTTGCTACAATTATTCGAAATTCTTTTTTCCATAAAATGGAAATCGTAGATATAAATATTTTGTCAGCGGGAAGATACATATTTTGTAAAAGAAAAAAGAGGAGTTACTGGCTCAGTTATGTGGCATAAGTCACCATGGAGCTATACAATACATGAATATAAATAATATACTAGAACATATAACACATTACAAAAATATTTTATTGTAGTACAATTACGATACAGACATATTTGTTTCTATATTCTTATGTGAGGCATTTCATGCATTCTATTAAAATCTATCCATTTGAACTTTATAGAGATGTTCAATGATACCTCTAGCTAGCTATATGTACATGTATCTTGACGTCAGCTTATTTATCGATAACCCTGAGCTTAGAATAAATATGGATCATATATACCTTTTAATTTTGTGCACCATATGCGCATTTCGACAAGTTATGTCTCTTCGGTGATGCTCGTGGCCGAATGATTGGAATTAGAAGCTACTTTTCTAACACATAACTACCTGAACTTCAATTAAACAAAGACAATATTTGTGGTGAAGAAAACCTTTATTGGAGCTATACATTAAGATACATGTAATTAACGATAAAATTCATACAAATATTTACTATATACGTGACGATTTTAGATTTCCTAACTTTAAATTTCCGTTACATAGATGTGTCAAAGGTGTTCCTATAGGTCCTAAAAGACTATAGGTCTTGTATAGGTGTCTACAAGACTACAGGTATTGTATTTGGCCTCTCTACAGTCTTATGAAGACTTTTACTTGAACGCTGCACGCTGACTAACAGGGCGGTGGGGACTATATGGCGGGCCTTGTCCAAACCTCTTTCAGAGGAGACTTGGTACTGAACCTCGTCCCCTCTGACTCTTAAAGATCTAGAATCTTGGCTCGCTTTCGGACTGGCAGAGCACGGTTTATCATGTTGATGTCGCATAACAGGAGACGCTTACTATCCCCGGGCACCTGGTCTCACCGCGGAATTTTTCAGTATTTCGGGGTTCACAACAGTTCCTTTTTTGAAACTTACACGATTTTGTATCTGTCATTGGACTTTGAGAATGATTAACCGTTTGGTACTTCTTCGATATTGATTTATATCATTATGTGTTTTACAATACCTTACGTGTTTATATTTTTATGACCTCTCAATATCCGATACCTGTTGACCCTTGTTCTTTACATGGAGGATTATTTATAAATTTTTAAATGTACGTTCTTTGATTGTTCTGCTGTTACGGTGAGTGGGAAGATGGGCCCGTAAACCGGTTAACCACACCATTTGTTTGGCTTTTGTTAAATTAAATGACCGTCCTAAGTCGGAATCGTAATTGCCCTACAATCAAATATTTTTGTAATGTGTTATATGTACTAGTATATTATTGATATTCATGTATTGTATAGCTCCATGGTGACTTATGCCACATATCTGAGCCAGTAACTCCTCTTTTTTCTTACAATGCAGTCACGTCTAATACTAATTCCATCTTCCTGTTCTTGTAATAATTTTAAATTCAGTTATCAGCCTGCGGTTCATATTATTATAGATGATCTTAATTGTATTTCTGACAAATATCTACATTCGCTTTTTAATAAAGGGCCACAGTATAGATTACCTTCCAGGGTAGATTTTACCAAAAGCTGGAATACTGTTGAAGATGAACTAAACACTAATTGTAAACGATAGTGTATAGAAAAGAAGGGGTGAAACATACCCCTAGAATGACTGGAAAAGTGAAATCGACGATCGCTTGGATAATTTTACAATTCATCCTCACTTATACAAGCAGCCGTATAAAATATTGGTCCAGTCTATAAAAAAAGAAAACGGCTGAAAAAAAAAATACTTATGTCTTCGTACCTGATGACACAGCAGCTATTTATACCATCATTCTTTGAAAAATATACTAAATTTCAGTTCTTAAAATTGAATTTAATACTATTTCTACGCATGTTGAAACCCCGGTGTTTAAGAACAAAATTTGATCTAACCATTCTATATCTATGTGCGACTTCAATTTAAGCATTGATAAAAAGGATCTTTCAACCATTTATTGGCTATTACACTAAAAATCGATATCAATCACATTTCATATTTAATTCTAATCATTGCTCTACAACTGTACTTTCTAAACATATCACTTTCCTTCTTAATGCAGTTAAAGACCAAGTTATTAAGTATTTTTTTTTATTGTTTTTAAGAATAGTAGAGGCAATTACTTTTTATCTATCAAAAATTTAAACGAAGTCATTCAAAAATCCGTTCGAGAAATTTTGAAGCTAATAGAGTTTCTATTTTTGATTCTTCGACACTATATACCTCCCTACCTCATTACTTAATCAAGAAAACTGTTCTCTCTCATACGCTGGTGTTTTACCTAGGGGGTCTAAATCATACATCTGTACTTCAATTACATCTGGATTTTCATCACACAAATGATATGATAATTATAAATATTGTCCTTATACTGAATCATGTAATGCCATCATATTTTTGATGGATGTAAAGATGATGGATAAATCGAAACCATAAGTCTAAAAATCATGAAACCAGAGGACATACAAAATCAGTGAAAATGAAAAACAAGTGGAAAATAACAAAATATATCTACTTGAAGAGCATATGTGAACCCCTGTGATGGGGTGAGATCAGGTTCCCGAGGAGAGTGAGCATCTCCTGCTTGCTAGCAACACTCGTCACATATACCCAGTAGAAAGAGTCGAATCGTGTAAATTCCATATGTATTTATATATGGAGAAATCAAAGTAGATAACCTTCTAGTATAGTAAGTTGTCGAAATGCGCATATGGTGCATTAAATTAAAAGGTATATATGTTCTATATTTATTTTATATATTTTGAAAATTCCAATCTTTCGGCTTCTAGCATCACTGAAGAGACATAACTTGTCGAAATGCGCATATGGTGCACAAAAGTAAAAGGTATATATGTTCTATATCTAAAAGCAGGTTTTCCTTTCACTTTCATCCAACTTCCGATCTCGGCATATGTCCCTTCCATCGGTGAGCTTGAATCTGAATGCGTCACAATATCTGTCTGTGTTTCAGCATAAGAAACGCGACATTGCAAATCCTCTGTATCAGGCCCATCGCATGCTATGACCGAAGCACGGCCTACGGCCTCGGTCGATTCTCGTTTAACTGATGACTTCCGGTGTAGCGTGAAATCCGCCAGCCCCGTGAAATTTGCCAGTGCGCATACGCAAGCATCATATCAACAATCCCCATGAAATTTGCCAGTCGGGCTGATTTAAAGTTTATATATTCCTTTAAATTACGTTAATTGTGAATCATTTACTGCTTATAGTATAGAGCAATCTAATACTGATTCAATCTGAGCACTGTCAAAAAATGATCGATTATTAAATATACTTTTTCTTAATGAAATGCTCATGGATATCCTACTTTCACTTCGAACGACGAGTCAGCTTAGACGATACAAACGCATACAAAACGTTAACTATCTACCGCTCAAGGTTTCACTCAAACTATTTGTACTCTCAAAATTGTTTAGATTCCTTTTATTCGTCTCCTTCATGTATTGTGTTATTTATTACTCTCTATAGCAAAGATGACACGGGTAATGTCTAAGTATTGCATGTACTATTACTAATAAAGTTCTATCGCTAGTATTAGGCTAAATACAGTAAATATAGACGCTGGACTTCAATACCTGAGCAAATCTACTAATTTTCTGATAAATAAATAAATACACAGCACTGCATGAATCAGCTCATACAATGTATTTGTTCAGTTATCCATCTTTATGAATGCAGTTTGAATTTTATGTAGATCTCTCAGGTATGTACATCCAATTGTTTAGAGAAAGGAGTATGATTACAAAGTATTTGTTAATTAATCGTCAGGAGTCTTGAAATACGTCAACGCCAGATATTCTTCAGGAAAGCACGGCACACAAAGAACCCTAAGGACCAGGCCCGATATCAACAACTAAAGGCAGCAGCACAGAGGGAAATGAGGTCAGGTCATGATGAGTTCATAGACTAAACAGTATGTGGAGAGACGCAGAACACCAGCAAGAGATTCTGGTCATACCTGAAGAGCAAACGTCAGGACTCACAAGGAGTAGCCCCACTGAGGAAGACAGATGGACTCCTGTACAGTGATACTGAATCCAAAGCGGAAATACTCAACCAACAATTTCATTCCGTATACACGAGGGAGGACTTCACATGGATGCCAAACGAAGGTGCAAGTCCTTATCCAGCGATGCCTTCAATCCAAATCAGCCAAGCAGGAGTCCACAAGTTACTCAGGAACATCGACTCCCACAAAGCAACAGGACCAGATGGAATCCAAGCCAGGCTTCTACATGAGTATGCAGACCAAATAGCTCCAGCATTGACCAAAGTCTTCCAGATCTCATTGGATTCAGGCACCATCCCAGACGACTGGAGATCAGCTTCTATTGTTCCAGTGTACAAGAAAGGTGATATGCATCAGGCCTCCAACTACAGACCAGTCTCCCTGACCCCAACTCCTGTAAATTACTGGAACACATCATCCACAACCAGGTAATGGACCACTTCGACCAGCACTCTATCCTCAGCAACAGTCAACACGGCTTCAGATCCAAGCGTTTCTGTGAAACTCAGCTAGCCATCACCATAGACAGTATTGCCCGCACTTTGGACCAGGGGGGCCAAGTCGACATTGTTCTGCTAGACTTTTCGAAAGCATTTGACAAGGTGCCACATAAGAGATTGCTACATAAGCTGCAGTTCTATGGTTTACGAGACAACACTCTGCTATGGATTAAGGACTTCCTGAACAACAGACAACAACAAGTTCTTCTATCAGGAGTACCACAGGGAACAGTACTTGGCCTTCTGCTCTTCCTCACATTCATCAATGACCTCCCAGAAGCCACCAAGTCAGAAACCAGGTTGTTCGCAGATGATTATTTACTGTACCGCCCGATCAACAACACAGAGGACAGCAACAGGCTACAGCAAGACCTTACAGCTCTTGAGAAGTGGAAGGAAGAGTGCAAATGTCTTTCCATCCGGAGAAGTGCGTGGTCATACAGGTTTCATCAAAGCGGAAAACAGTCAGTGCAGACTACAGACTACACAGCCATAACTTAGAAGTAGTGGACTCGAGCAAGTACCTGGGAGTTACAATCAGCAGCAATATGAAGTGGAACAAGACATTGATGCAATCACAGCGAAAGCCAATAGGACTCTAGGCTTCCTGAAGCGAAATCTCGGAGGTTGCAGAACATCAGCACGGGTTAGAGCCTATGAAGCCATTGTACGTCCAAGGCTGGAGTACGCTGCCTCCATATGGCAAATCCTTGCAAATTTGCATATTTTGCCTCTCATTCTGGTATTCTGGAAATTTACAAATTACTACTAAACTTTTAACTCAGGGTTACAGATATCACAAGCTGAGAAAAACATTCGGCAAATTCTTCAGATCTTATTCAGAACTTCTATCTAAATTTGGAAATATTTCTTTTCAACAGTATGTATCCAATGGAATTTCCCATCCTTATTTTTACGGTGATCTCGTATATAAACTAAGGAAAGTAAAAGGCTCCGATAACGTTATTTTATCATGTAATAAAATAATCAAACGTCTTATAAATAGACAATATGATATTGAGATCATCAAAAAGACTATAGGTCTTGTATTTGGCCCCTCTACAGCCTTATGCAGACTTTTACTTGAACGTTGCACGCTGACTAACAGGGCGGTGGGGACTATATGACGGGCCTTGTCCAAACCTCTTTCAGAGGAGACATGGTCCTGAACCTCGTCCCCTCTGACTGTTAGTCGGGACTCCTACAGATCTAGGGTCTTAGCTCGCTTTCAGACTGGCAGAGCACGGTTTATCAACTTCATGTCGCATATATTTTTATACCATTATGTATTTTACAATACCTTACGTGTTTATATTTTTATGACCTCTCAATATGCGATACCTGTTGACCCTTGTTCTTTACATGGAGGATTATTTATAAATTATTAAATGTACGTCCTCTGATTGTTCTGCTGTTACGGTGAGTGGGAAGGTGGGCCCGTAAACCGGTTAACCACACCATTTGTTTGGCTTTTGTCAAATTAAATGACCGTCCTAAGTCGGTATCGTAATTGCACTACAATCAAATATTTTTGTAATGTGATATATGTTCTAGTATATTATTTATATTCATGTATTGTATAGCTCTATGGTGACTTCTGCCACATAACTGAGCCAGTAACTCCTCTTTTTTCTTCTCTAAACTTTATGAACTTTTATGAACAACGCCTCAATTTATTTATGCATATCATACAATTTAATTACTTATTTGAGTGTAGAAATGAGATTAAAATTGGTAAATCTAGACTTAAAATGTACAAAGTATTTTCCGAATTTTGTAGGACTAAGACGATAAAGTTAGGAGTAAGAACGGTTAGGTCAATATTTATAGGAGTTTTTTATTCATAGCAATAAAATGTTACTGCGCCCTCTTCATATGTTGAGTGTGGCTATGACCTTTTCTTTACAGTGTTTCGTCGTATTAAATGTTATGTACAGAGGGTAATATTATGTAAGCTTGTATGTTTTGGACATTCGTGGCGGTGTGGCTAGTTAAACAGCAGACGTTCACTCCCCCAACAGAACCTTTATAAAACATTTTAGAGCACGACTCGGTGCTCCAAGGTGACTATGTGCTCGAGCATGACAGCGTGCTCCAATCTCGAGTATGTTCTCAAAAATTTCAAAATCGGATAGGACCATATTCAGAACCGTGCTTGTATGCACTCACATGAATCGGGATCAAAAGCGTAAAGATTATAACCTCACCCGTACTCAAACTCAAGAGTGAGTAGGGGTTTGGAATTTGAATACAGGCTTAGAATCGAACACGCGTAAAAGTTTTTTTTTAGCTCGGGTGCTGGTCTCACTAAATTTCAGGGACCCATGCATGATCACTATGGTACATTGTTGTGAGTGCCACAGATACATGACTTTATTCACTGTCGTATTACGTTTTGAACATTTGCAGTTAAAATGTCAGTAAACTTAATGTATTGTACATTATAACTTTAGACACTATTGACCCAAAAGTTTTAAGCAGTATCCCAGGCTATAAAGAGACAAAACCGTATAGGGATTATATCGCAATACGAATTTTGAGCAAATGCATCGCAATATGCCATACGATATGCCGATGCACGCTTACGCCATAATTTCAAACATACACGTTTAAAGTACATGTACATGTTCTAATAAAGCGATATGTAAAGCCATGTGTGATTAGGATGCCTCCTACATTTTTGGGTTTAACCGTTCTCGCTCCTAGAATATGTGGATTAATGTCAACTAAAAGTAGCATTTTAGATAATTACATGCATTATACGTACTTTCTTTTTATGGGTTGTTGATTGATGAAGTGCATTAAAGTCATTTCTAACATATGAAATATTCAAATAATGTAGAAGAAATAATACTCAACAATATGTTAAGTCGCTCAATACCCGACTTGGTAAAAACAGTACAGTTGTCGACGGATCACGCCCTCTTGAATTTGCTGTATGTAATGAGTTAGAGAGTGTTCGAAAGGCAAATTAAATAGCTTTAGAATGAAACCATTTATATGATATATTGTAACTTTAATACTCGAAAATTTTAATTATTGTATAGAAAACTCGGCATTCTCTCATAATTTTTGGCTTAGTAACGGACTGCTCCTATAAAAAACGACTATTTGATTCGCCCTCCTGATACTGAGGTTCTCCTTTACGTATAAAGTGAGCAGATTTACCTAAAATAAAGCAATGTTGATTTTGCGGGAAAATACCGACCCCCCCCCCCCCTTTTAAAAATTTCTAGATCCGCCTATGGTAATGAATTATCGTCCTAGACGATTATTAATGTCGAATTGCCCCAGACAATTAAAGTAATTTCGTTGTTTAAATAAGAGTCGGTAAAAGTTTAACAATTTATTATTTACATATATCCACAACTAACTTAAATCGAAACACAAGATAATCACATGAAATAGTCATAAGTAACATAATGATCCGCACGGTCTAAAATCTAACATAAAACTGAGCTGACTGGAAATCGGCTCTCCTTATTTAGTCTTAAGGGGGGGGGGGGGGGGGGGGGGCGCGGTGAAGTTTCTCTAGGCACCGCACGGTGCGGTGCTTACTTTCAATTACACAAATTATAATTATAGCAGAAACTATTACATAATATAAACATTATTTACGAAGTATAATACAATATATTAATCTCGCTAAATAATCAGTATCGGAAAAGCCGGAGGGATGTTGCCGGAAGGTACCACTTATTGCAAGTAATTTCAGTACTTCAAGACTGGTATGAAATGTTCCATTTTTATGTGACTTTGAGCAATGTGCTATTCCTGCTCATTCAAGTACATTGGTCGTCAGTGACCATACATACAATGAAACTACAAATGAATGCTCTGTGTCATTATCCACAACGAAAATATCGTGTTCGCAATAGTTCGTTGACAAGCGAAAAACACACGTATCGCTCAATCAAGAAATTGATTTGTTAGGAAAAATCATACATGAGATGGATACAACGTGGTTTATAGAGCAATATCCTTGCCACCACCAAATATTTTGTACATAATGCGTATTAAGTAACACAAATTGGAAAATATACAAATTGAAATACTCATGATGAGCTGCCATGCTGAAAGTTTACCATTAACTTTGCGTTATAAAACAGTTTCATTGCCGTTTTTTCCCTGGAATATCATCTCTATATCATGCATCTTAAATGATATAAATTTACGTAGTCCTGATACTACGCGTATACCATAATAATAACAACAACAGTATAATAAATAAATCGGAGAAGCATTTCAGAATACATTTTTCACAATTTCCATTAAGACACAATAATGTTACTACCATTAACTACTCAAGATACCTAGTCGAGGGAGCGCACTTATTCGAACGCTCGATATACTAAGTCATGCATTTCAGACTCGAGATATTTGAAGTCGATCGCATGTGATATTAATTCGAGCACTCAAGATACTAAGGCTCGAGATACTGAGTCAAGCGCTCGAGATGCTAAATGTGTGTCCTAAATTAGCCACCTTATAGGGCTCTAATCAATTAAATTTAAAAGTTTGGCTGCTTGGTGATCTCTTTTTACTCCACCGCTCAAAATACCAAGTCGATCCCTCGATACTATGTCGAACGCACGAAATACTAAGCCCTCGACTTTAAAAAAAAAAGGTGTGTGCCTAAACCAGCCACCGTACAGTACCAGTCAAAAAATCAAATCTGTGTAATATATCTTCCCTTTTAGCTGAATAACTATTATAATAATAATAGTACCGACGCTTTCATTTTATACCGTCCTTTGTGATGGTTGATTTAAACAAATTCTCCCTGGTATTCGGAAGAACCTCGAAGTTTTACGTAGCATAGACGCTAATAAAATCCGAGGATCTCCCAAATGTAACCCAAGTTTGTGATTTGCCTCCATGTGAATTTTACGTTGTGGTTTCGTTTAAGCATTGGGCCTACGTAAGGTTTGTTGATTAATATGAATAATGGCACAACCATTGTAGAGGAAACAATTTTCAGTACAGTACTTCTTTTCCATCACGAATTGAGGCATTTTATGTCATGAGCGTCGTACTTCATGTGGCCGTCAACTTCAAGATAAAAAAATAAAAGCCTCAAAGACGGGACCGAGGACAGTATAATCTCCTTTGCGTTTCTTGCACGTGGCCGTTTTATTATGCTATTGTTAACTATTGCCACTCGCCAGAGTAAGTTGCAACAGTAAACGAGTTGCAATAGTAAACGATAGCATAATAAAACGGGTCATGCTAAAAACAGCTCGGGGAAAGAAAGGTGCACCGGGGGATTGTGTGTTGCTTTTTATGGATATATATACCTTTATTTATTGATTTAATAGTATTTGTATCCTATTTTGAAGGAAATTTATGAATATTTGCATGTTTGATCACGAATGACTAAACCAAATATATTCGTGAAATCGTTATTGGTTATGGAGAATAGATTGGAGGTTTTTACTATATATTTGTACGTAATGAACTTAAAAAGTACTGGTGCTGTAGCAATTTCCGGACTAAAATAGTTTCCGTTCGTCTCGTTATTTGAGATACTTCCAACAACTATATTTGCTTCTTGTTCACCATATCACCAAAATCGTTCATATTCATAATTGTATGCAAAAGTTTAGCTCGGTTTTGAGGGTGAAGAAATAAATATAATTTTCATCTTACTTTCTGTGTCTGTATTGTGTTGTTGTATTTCTCGCGTTGGGGAAGTGATGTCAGCGTACCGGAAAGCAAATCTAATTATTTGGAAAGTCTGTGTAACATTTAATTAAAATTCCTGTGACTGTTGATTTACTATTTACCCATTATTGATGTATGTCTATTTAACGATGGTGTTAACATCCCATACTGAGCCCCAATACTGCATTAACTGTCAAGACCGGAAACTGCTACAGTAAACAAAGAAAAGTGATATCGAAACCTCGTGTGGAAAAATGGCTCATTGACAAAAAGACACCTAAATGTTGAATTTTTTTTACATTTTTAATTATTTTTATAGTCAATCATTATTTTTGCCAATTATCAAATATTTTCATAGTGTAAAAAACAGTTATCGACCAAAAACCCCCCAAAACGTCTGGAAACTGCTACAGCACCAGTAGAGCAATTAAATTGTCGTTGTTTGAAATGTAGAAAATATGCCTGTAGATGCTGGTACATGTGTACTGGTACTGTAATAGTTCCTGGACAGTAACAGTTCCCGGACGTTTTGCTGTTTTTGCTTGTTCTACTGTAGCAGAAGTTTTTATGCTGAAAACCTCAGAATCGTCCAGGAACTGTTACTGAACCAGTAGAACAACACGTAAATGTATATGTACACGGAGTTGACTGCATGCATGGATATCTAGAGTTCTTGTTTTATTAATATGGTGAGCGAAAATATCGGTTAAATGTGTCTACTTATCTAAAATACCGCAAATAAACCGATTTCTGTGGCAGGAGTCGGGGTTTTTCATCAGATGAATTTTTAAAAATAATTTAGCAATAAGTACACGTAATCTTGAATGAGGCAGGTGTACATGTGATACACCAAAGATATTTTTGCGAAGCATTTTTCCCCAAGTTTTCAGATAAATTATGTGTAATACACCAAAGATTTTTGCGAAACTTTTTGTTTCAAATTTTTTAGATACATGTTTATCAAAGAAATGTATATAACTTTTTCACCATTCTGTTGTAGTAAAATTCTGTTTAAAATAAATGTAGGGGTCGTCTGAACATATATCAAATGAGAAAATTTAAAAAAAAAAAAAAAAAAAAACTGGAGTATGGCTAGTATTATTGGTCATGTTTGATTTCTTACACCAAAGTTCTACTTTGGTTGTGCATTTTATACTATGTGATGAATACTCGACTTTAAATTAATTATTTAGTGTCAAGTTTGCGTATCAATATTCATCTGATGCATAATGAATAATTCAATAATTATGCTTGTTTGTTATACACAGAGAACTAATGTTCATTACAATTCCGGGACAGCAGGTATTTAAAGGAAGATGGGGGTTTCCTCCAATTTTTGTCCAACTTGCTTATGAAGGGGAAGAGTTCCAGTAAATGGACACATACATGTAGCTTTTTAAGACTAAAACGTAATTTTAACGAGAGAGAAGGGGGGGGGGGGTGGTGTTAAAAATAATTTATTTCAACTGATTGATTTTTTGTTATATACCACTAGCGTATCTAGCGCCACCTTTGCAAGGGATGAGGAGCGAAATTTGCCGATTTTGACAGAAATTGTCCGAAGAAGGTTTTATGTAATTTTTTGGTCATTGCGGCCGGGAGGAGGAAGGGACGCCCCTCTGCACAACTGCAATTGTATGCAGCCGATTATGAAGTCAAAGAAGCATATTTATATAAGTTATATTGCATTTTTTATTTTCAAAAATGTTCATTTTCGTATTTTTAAAAATCTACTCTATTCCGCCCAAAACCTGTAACATTATGAATTCATTCATGAGTATGTTTATTTTTGGTTTGGACAGTCGTGATTAAACATACAAATATTCTTAAAATTCATACCCAATAGGATACAAACAATGTTAAATCAATAAAGTCATATATACCCATTAAAACCTGCACACAAATCCCCGGGCGTACTATTCTTTTCCCCGGCTGCTCCAGGCTGCCCCGGGCTGTTTTTAGCATGACCGTAATAAAATGGCCATGTGCAAGAATCTCAAAAGAGATTAAGTGCAGTAGTATACTGTAGTCTTTTTCATGATACTGTGGTCTTAAAACTGGTGTATGCGAAACAATCGTTCTCGATGGTTAGCTTCAAACCTGAAAGAAAAGTGATCTGTGATTGCAGAGCAATGTTCAATACAATTTCATGCAGGTTTCTGTGGTTAGCCGTCTAGAAAAGCTATTACAAAAACAATGCCTGTAGGCTTATTCAAACTAACCCACAGGGAAAACCTAATGCTGGTCTTAGTTAAGTTTAGCCAAAAAACCGAAAAAATAACGATTTTTGGACCAGGTTGTTTTGCAAATTTTTGTGCGTTAATATAGGTGTTCTGTAGGTGCTGGTGTTTATTTTTGTTACAGTCACTGATTCAGAGAATCTAATACTTTTCGCCGTAATGTGTTGGCCCCTAAAGACCGAGTGACCTCTGCTTGTGTTACATGTGATTATACAATCTGCAGTCATTGCAGTACTTGTCTTTCATCACAAGCCCCTTGTTGTTGTCGCATCCATTCTCAAGGATTGAAGTAAAGAAAAATAAGGCTAGAACAGATTCTTACATCGTTTTTGTGTGAAAATGCATAGTGACATTGAGAAAGCCAAAAGGTGCTCCATAGATATGTCACTTAACCTTGCATGTGCCTAGATGTAAACCAACCAAAATGACAGACAATTTACTTATCGTTAGTGCTTTGAACCACAAATTTTCTTATCTCTATCTATTGCACCAGCCTGTGTCGCAAAACACTTGAATGTACATGTAGTTCTAGCAAATAAGGTATGGTATAATTTCTTTGATATATATGCAGTATTGTAACTTATGAAACTCTACCTTCATCATGATATGGGTAACTGCTGCTTGTAATATGTTGGCTGGCCACATCTCTGTCTACTTTTTCTGATTATAGTAGAATTTTTCAAGGACATGATTGTTGATAGTACCTTGTCCTGATCACTCTACCCAAGCACTAATCATACTTTGCATTTGTTGACTATGGATGGGTGAGATGTGAGGAAAGTTTTAGAGAGACAGTTTGTTGTTGAATATATTGGCTCTTGTACGACAACACCAGCACAGTAAATGACATGTTACACCAGCTATAGAACTAAACTGGCCCACATCAGACTACAACAATGTTGTCTGCGAACCTGTCTCATAATCTTTTATAGAATCATCCACATCATCATTGCTAATCTTCACACTGATTTGTCAATTCACGAAAGGGTTCACAAACACATCACACAAACCCCTAGGTTTCATATTCATCTACACAGAAAACGACACATACAGACAGTCTTTTCTTCCCACACACAATGGAATTAGCTGCCCACACACATCGTGTCATCTCCATCACCTGCAGCATTCAAAGAACAAATATGTTCCTCAAAACTTTAAACTTATTTCTGTAAATTTTGCTCTATGTAGGTGGTTTTAAAATTTTAGGTCTAAATTATCTTATTTGTATTTTACCATCATAATGTGCAAACATGCAAGCATATAATAGTCAAGTTATGACTGTGTGTTGAAATCCATGGAAAAGATGTACATTGCCAGCGGTTCTGAATACTTTGCAAGTACTAGTGAGAAGGATTAGTATAGATGTAATTTCCTGCAAATGAAACAGTCAGGCTGAGCTGAGTATCGTTACTTTCGACCAAATGACCTTGGCTGTAGACTTTGTCCTATTTTTCAATAGCTTTAACACGGGCTATATCTTTTGAACGATAATAGATAAGGCTTTCGTATTTCACATAAGGATTCCTCAGGACCAGAGCTTACATTTTTATACATCCGTCTTTAGATAGGGTATATTATGTTATGGTGTTGTCCGTCTGGTGTCTGTCTGCCTGGCGTCTGTTCCCTATAGTTTGTCCGGTCATAACATTTTACACCTTGCTTGGATTTCAATAATATTTCACAGAATTGTTGCTTAGAACACAAGGGTGTGCCATGACTTTGAACCAAGTTTATTATCTATTAAGTCAAGGTCACAGTACTTGTGTGAGTTAAATTTTTCTCCAGTCTGTAATGTTTTGATGCATTCATGGATTTGAACAACAAAATTGTTGCCCAGGACCCAAAGGTGTGTAATTACATTAAACCAAGATCATATCATCAAGGTCACAGTGCTTATGTTTCACGCTTCAATTCAAGCAATGGGCATAGTATGCTATATTAGACTTTTCATTTGACACCATTACTTTTTACCTGATGACCATGGCCTTGATCTTTGATTTACTTTCCAAATGCTTTTACCTGGTCTATATTCTTTGAAGCAAAAGGATAGGGTTTTTATATTTATACCACTGCAAATGAAATTTGGGTGGTACATATATATAGGAGCCACCTTGTCTGTCTGTTCATCTGTCTGTGTGGTTAAAATGTTCTGAAAGCAGATCTCTTTTACAGCATAAGGGATAGGGCTTTCATACATGTATTTCACATACACATTCATTGTAACAAGTACTGCATTTCGAAACCAAGACACTTTACTTAGTGAGTGTGACCTTGAACTTTGGGGTTGTAATAATACATGTACTTTGGTTGATAAGTTCTGTAAGGAGATTTTTCTTACAGTGTAAGGGCTTGGGCTTTTATATTTCACACATACATTCACCATAACAAGTACTACATTTTGATGCTAAGACATTTGACCTAGTGATCTTGAACTTTGGTCTTCAACTTGTAACAAATTCTACATTTTGATACCAGATCAAATGACCTGGTGACCTTGACCTAGAACTTTGACCTTGTATTAATAATTTGATTAAGAAAGCAGATTTCTCTGATATTGTGTGAGACAAGGATTATATTTTTTTCATTGATTATACCTTTAACAGTGAGGGTTAGGGTTTTAATATATGGTACAAATGTATATCAAGACCTTGACCTAGACTTACTGTTAGTCTATGAACACATTTGTTGTTAATTAACTTAGCTGCTGTAGGGGGAGGGGGATATTTTTACCGATAGGACAGTTCTAGCTTTTGATTATATAGATTCAGTATAACAGTTGCTTACATTTGGCATCCTTGATTAAGTGGAATTGACCTTGACATTTGGCCTACTTTTATTTGTTATATTATTCTGTTGTTATTAAAACTTAATACTGCATCTGAAATCCTTGAATCTAGGATACCTTTCAGTTTAAATTTTGGTCAAGGTGTGGAATCATATCTGATAGCTGCAACATTTTAAAAATAACCCCATGAGGTGAGCTTTGTTGTCTTCTGACAACTTTTTGCTTTCTTACACATAACTTTGGCCACCACCATTCAGTTTTTTATTATGATTCTAATGTGTTTACATTGAACGATTACAAACATTGTTCCTGAAAATAATTATCATGACTACCCTTTAATACTAAATTATAATGTAGTATTAAAGGGTAGTCATGATAATTTAAGATTCTTATCACCTGCTAGAATGAAATTTGCTTACATGATACCTAATGAAACGTACATAGATTAGAACAGAAGTTAACTATTCAAATGATAAAAAAATGTCATTGTAATATTGCAATAAATTGTATCATTGAAAACAATTACTGCTTTTTGAAAACTAGTACACAATGTCTTTGGCTGATGAACTTCTGGCTGATTTTGAGGAGGATGAAATAGGACAAGATGAGGAAGAGGATGAAGAAATGGCAGAGGTCACAGAGGTCACAGCTGAGGTAGACTACACCAGCAAAGACTCCGTAAAGCATGTTGCAAAACTGAGAGACAGTAAAGAGGTGAAAGACCTGTTATACACTCTTCATTAAATTATTATTTAATCAGGGACTAAAATTAGCGGTCACCCAGTCGCCCGAGACAACCACTTTTGCTTCCAGGCCCCTGAAATTTTCCTTCTTGATCGCTCTAGTGGTGACTTAAAATTCTTTAGTGTTAGTGAACATTTATTGCCGTCTAACTGGTAGTACAATCATATTTTGAGTCATTATTGATGCCGTAAATGTTATAGAATTTCGCGCATGCACAATGAAATCCTGGCAGAGCGATAAATTGTCACATCCTTGATATTGATGTTCTTCAGGTGCTAACATCATCTTCGTCTGTCAAGCGTTTGAACAGAAGTTATGGAGGGCCCATATTAAAACTAGTTCGCAGACACTGACGCCGACTCTGAAAACAAAACTACTGACTTCTCTAAAAGTTCGAAATATTTCTCTGTGAAACTTCATACATTTGTACTAGAATTATTGTGGTAATATCAAAACATTTACTTTAGCACATCTTTAATAGCAATAAATAAAGTTTGTTTTGTTGGACTTTTTCAACAGTCAACGGTCAGGTTTTGCTTTATGAGAGGCAGAATGTTAAAAGACAAGAATGACAGTAATGAGAGACAGTTGAAGGGAAAATGTCCTGTAGATATGTGAGTCTGGTGTGCAAAATATAGAAAAGGAGACAGAGAAGTAAAGGGGTGAGGGGGGAGAGAGTTAGATTGGGACAAGGATACATGTATGGATAGATTCAGACAGGGAGAAGAGCAAGAGGATAAACATTCAGAGGTGTCAGAGGATTAAAGTGATGTAATTGAACATATTTTTGAAATTGAAAAAGAAATAGAAAGTTGTTAATGTTTAAAGTAATTAGAATTAAATTCAGATAAGTATATAAACTTTATATCTGAGGAATTGAATATAGTTCAAAAAAGTTACGAAAGTCTGCATTTATTCATGGGCTACCACACACTAATCTGGACTCCTAATTTTTTTAATCTAGGGGCCCGGGAAGCTACCATGTAAAAACGGTTAATTTTATCCCTGTTTAATAATGGCACAATCTATAAAAACATTGTAATATATGCATATACTACTGGTGCAAGCTATATACATTAAAGTTATTGACTAACATTACAGCTTCTTTATCCCAAATTCAGAATGAGGTAACTTTTGTACAATTGAATGAAGTCTTCTGAACAAATGATATAAAATAATCACAAGTTGCACATTTATAGCTGATTTTAAAATAGTTGGATGGCTAACCAATGACATCAATGATCAATGGACATGATGAACACATTGAAAGAAAATATCACAGTTATTTTCTTTTGATGACTATGAATCTGTAACTTCTTATGACTTTAGCCATTAACTAATTAGGGACTATTTTGGCCTCTTTGAAATTGATTTTTTGCTTTGAGGCCATAATCCAACATCCATGGTCAAAGTTTTGGAAGGTAATCAAGAGTCCTGGACAGCATTCTTTGATTAGAACCTTCTGTGTCAAAATAACAAAACGTGAAAGAGCACCAATCAGTATCCCTTCAAGGACATAAAATATTTCAATACAGCAGTATGCATTCTATGGATTCCAAGGTTTTTGCAAGCAGATTTATTTTGTCAGAAGTTTTGAAGAAATGCTACTTTTGAAATCAAGATTGATATACAGAGTGACATCTAACAGACATTTAACAGAGTGACATCTAACAGTGACATCCTATGATATCTAACAGAGTTACATCCTGTGACATCTAACAGAGTGACATCAAATGACATCTAACAGTTACATCCTGTGACATCTAACAAAGTAACATCCTATGACATCTAACAGAGTTACATCCTATGTCATCTAACAGAGTGACATCCTATGACATCTAACAGAGTGACATTCTTTGACATCTAACAGAGTGACATCCTGTGACATCTAACAGAGTGACATCCTATGACATCTAACAGAGTTACATCCTATGACATCTAACAGAGTTACATCCTGTGACATCTAACAGAGTGACATCAAATGACATCTAACAGTTACATCCTGTGACATCTAACAAAGTAACATCCTATGACATCTAACAGAGTTACATCCTATGTCATCTAACAGAGTGACATCCTATGACATCTAACAGAGTGACATTCTTTGACATCTAACAGAGTGACATCCTGTGACATCTAACAGAGTGACATCCTATGACATCTAACAGAGTTACATCCTATGACATCTAACAGAGTGACATCCTATGACATCTAACAGAGTGACATCCTATGACATCTAACAGAGTGACATCCTGTAATATCTAACAGAGTGACATCCTATGACATCTAACAGAGTGACATCCTATGAATCTAACAGAGTGACATCCTATGACATCTAACAGAGTGACATCCTATGACATCAAACAGAGTGACATCCTATGACATCTAACAGAGTGACATCCTATGACATCTAACAGAGTGACATCCTGTGACTAACAGAGTGACATCCTTTGACATCTAACAGAGTGACATCCTTTGACATCTAACAGAGTGACATCCTATGACATCTAACAGAGTGACACATCTAACAGAGGGACATCCTTTGACATCTAACAGAGTGACATCCTATGACATCTAACAGAGTTACATCTTATGACATCTAACAGAGTGACATCCTATGACATCTAACAGAGTGACATCCTATGACATCTAACAGAGTGACATCCTGTTACATCTAACAGAGTGACGTCCTGTGACATCTAACAGAGTGACATCCTGTGACATCTAAAAGTGACATCCTGTGACATCTAACAGGGTGACATCCTGTGATATCTAATAGAGTGACATCCTATGACATCTTACAGTGACATCTTGTGACATCTAACGGAGTGACATCCAGTGACATCTAAAGGAGTGACATCCTGTGACATCTAACGGAGTGACATCCTATGACATCTAACAGAGTGACATCTAACAGAGTCAGTTTTATTTTCCTCTGGTATCACAATTTTTCACTCAAGTTTTTACTGCAGAATATTGTCATGTGACTGTTGGGAAATTATGGTAAAAATTACAAGGATTTGTCAATAGTTGCTTAAAGATTTTTATACGCCCGTCCAATAGACGGGACGTATTATGTTATGGTGCTGTCCGTCCGTCTGTCCGGGGTCATGTTTTCTGGACTTTTTTTGGACGTCTTTCAAGATATTGCGATGAAATTTGGTATATAGCTTTATTTCCAGCGGCGTCAGTACCAGTTCGAGTTTTATTACGATTGACCTACTTTTGACAGATTTATGGCCCTTGGACTTATAAATTTCAAAATTTTTTCAAAAATTCATTAAAAATCTATTTTTTGTCAAAACATTATGAAATTTCTCATGAAACAAGTAAAGTGTACCAACTATCACATATGTTACGGTTTTTAATATCTTTTTCTTCATTTTTGAGAAATTTATGATTTTAAGGGGGGGGGGTGACCATATGTCCTAGGTCATGTTTTCTGGACTTTTTTTCACCGTCTTTCAAGACATTGAAAAAAATAGTATATAGCTTTATATCAAGCAGCGTCAGTACCAGTTTGAGTTTTGTTACAATTGACCTACTTTTGACGGGTTTATAGCCCTTGGACTTATAAATTTCAAGATTTTTTCAGAAATTCATTAAAAATCTATTTAATGTCAAAACATTATGAAATTTATCATGAAACAAGTAAAATGTACCAACTATCTCATATATTACGGGTTTTAATATCTTTTTCTTCATTTTTAAGAAGTTTATGATTTTTTTTGGGGGGGGGGCGGTTGACCATATGTCCTAGGTCATGTTTTCCGGACTTTTTTTTTACCGTCTTTCAAGATATTGAGTTGAAATATGATATATAGGCTTATTCGAAGCGGCATCAGTTGCAGTTCGAGTTTTGTTACGATTGACATAATTTTGACGGATTTATCGCCCTTGGATTTTGTTTTGAAAATTCTTTAAAAATCTAATTTTTGTAAAAACATTATGAAATTTATCATGAAACAAGTAAAATTTACCAACCTCCACATATTTTACAGGTATTGATATCTTTTTCTTCATTTTTGAGAATTTTATAATTTTAGAAGGGGGGGCTAGTTCTAAAAAATTTCAAGTTTTTTTTTGCAGGTCAATTTCCAAGATGGGTTGCATAGGACCATTTCTGCAGGAGATATTGCCTTTGGACTTATTCCTATGATAAAATGCTATGAAACGCAATTAACTTCAGTAAACGTCAGATGTTTTTCGTGAAAATCATGCCAAATGCGAATTGATCCTGTCCCAATTAAGCAACGGGCGTATTATGCCACGCTAGGCGTTGCTCTTGTTAGTGTTGTTGTGACATCAATGAATTGATACCTGCCAATCTCGCAAAATTGTCAAGAAACCTTTGGTAGGCCTGTGACTAAGGCAGAAGTAGTAATGAAAAGGGAGAAATGATATTATCAAATCACAAAACAAAGCATCTGATTTTTTATCCAGTCCAGGTTATTTTTCATACAGTTACATAAGATTTGTTAACAGTAGTGTTGTAGTTATCACAACATACCATCTGATAAAACATTTGTTGCCAATAAGCTTTTCAGCATCATCATCTGGTGAAACACTGTCCAAAATCGGAGGACCAATACCAAGGACTGTAACACATTTTTCTTTCATTCCAAACACCAGTCTGGGCACATTTATGTAATTATGTTTCAGTTCTACAGACTGGATTGTAGTTACAATACGTACATGAATCATGATGTATGTCAAAAACTTTCAATGTAATTTTATTTGAAATTTTAATTGCAAAAAAAGTAGGGAAGTATTTCTTTTGTAGCTGACAAGAATTATGAAGGACATAGAACAGTATAAGAATCAGCCTCGAAGGACTAAAGGTATGTCATAGTATGTTATCACAGAGTAATTGAAGAATAAGTCTTGAAGTACTAAAGGTATGTAAGGATAATGTATTGTAGAATATTGTTTCTTAATTTATCAAAACAGTGAATTTTTCTAGTGTAACAGCATGAACAACTTTTTTTATTGTGTGACATATATTTTAATAGTTTTGAAAAGGTGTGACATAAAGTAATTTACAAACAAATAGTTCTAAAGAGTTGCTATTATCTGACAGTTGCTGGTCCTGTGGAGGCTGATCCAGAGTATCGCCTGATTGTGGAAGCTAACAATATAACTGTGGAAATAGACAATGAAATCAGTATGTATTATAATCACAATATAACTGTGGAAATAGACAATGAAATCAGTATGTGTTATAATCACAATATAACTGTGGAAATAGACAATGAAATCAGTATGTGTTATAATCACAATATAACTGTGGAAATAGACAATGAAATCAGTATGTATTAAATATAATAACAATATAACTGGAAATAGACAAAGAAATCGGTATGTATTTTAATCACAATATAACTGTGGAAATAGACAATGAAATCAGTATGTATTATAATCACAATATAACTGTGGAAATAGACAATGAAATCAGTATGTATTATAATCACAATATAACCGTGGAAATAGACAATGAAATCAATATGTGTTATAATCACAATATAACTGTGGAAATAGACAATGAAATCAGTATGTATTAAATATAATAACAATATAACTGGAAATAGACAATGAAATCAGTATGTATTATAATCACAATATAACTGTGGAAATAGACAATGAAATCAGTATGTATTATAATCACAATATAACTGTGGAAATAGACAATGAAATCAGTATGTATTATAATTACAATATAACTGTGGAAATAGACAATGAAATCAGTATGTATTATAATCACAATATAACTGTGGAAATAGACAATGAAATCAGTATGTATTATAATCACAATATAACTGTGGAAATAGATAATGAAATCAGTATGTATTAAATATAATAACAATATAACTGTGGAAATAGACAATGAAATCAGTATGTATTATAATAACAATATAACTGTGGAAATAGACAATAAAATTAGTATATATTATAATCACAATATATGTGTGGAAATAGACAATGAAATCAGTATTATACTGTATTATATTTACAATATAACTGGAAATGGACTGTGTATTCAATAAGACTATAATTATAGTAATAGACAATGAAATCAGTATGCATAATAATAAATTTTGACTGTACTTTTCCTTCCTACCTTGAATCATACCTGCAAGGTTGAGGTCACTGTGCATATGATGGATAAATCTTTTTATACACCTGCTTTAGATAGGACATATTATGGTATGGCAATGTCCGTCTGTTTGTCTGCTATGGCATGCAATAACTTGAGTTTTCATCAAGGGATTTTCGTGATAGCTAACACTATGGAGAGGAAGCCACCTTGCGATTTTCAGATTCATCCATTTGAATTTACAGAGAGACGGGACTTAGATTTTTAAAAAAATATATTTATATAGCATAACTTCCTATGGCACGGGATAACTTGAGTTTATGTCAAAGAGTTTTTGTTCTATTTTTACCTGATGCTAAGATTATGGAGAGGAAGTCATCTTTTAATTTTCAGATTCATCCCATTTGAACATAAAGAGTTATGGGACTTAGATTATTTTTTAACATGGTAATATAGCATGACTTTCTATGACACGCAATAGCTGAGTTTGTGTCAAAGGGTTTTCCTGATAGTGGTAATCTGGACAGAAGCGGTTCAAATCCTGCTCCTGCAATATTTTTTTTCATTTCATCATTCTGACTTGGTCATTTTCACACAATTTTGTGTCATTTTCTTGCTTTATTCTGCACTGAAAAGCATTAAAGCATTTATATGTTTACTTCCTTTCATTTTTATTTCTCATGATATGACTTTCTGATCTTATCGTGGTGCTCAGATGAGCGATATAGTTCCACTTGAGTCTCTTATTTTGTTTTTTTATTTTCTTTCTGTATTATGGGATTATCTCCAAAGAATAAATACAGGTGGCCTATTTATATGTCATTTCCAGGTCCTGGTTTATAGGTAAGGAGAGAATATTTCCATACCTTTAAATTCTTCTCCTTCAAACTAAGCGATGGATGTATTAAGCCACGCTCGACGTTGCTCTCGTTGAAAGAAATGATCTGATGATGGTACACAAAAGAGTATCACTTGCAATTGTGTACCTGAGATTCAGATTGTCAGTCTGACCTTACATGAGGGGCATATGCCTGATATGGGCATTTTGAAAAATTCTTGTCCCTGCTATCATTATTGATACAAATGATCTGATGGTGGTAGATGTAAGGGTATCACTATTCACTTATAGTTGTGCAACTGGCTTTCAAATTAGGGAGTCTGGTTCTTCAGGAGGTGACAAATGGTGTTTGAGAAAATCTCAGCATTTCTTGTTCTTAATCATTATAAATACAAATGACCAGATAGTGGTATATCAAAAGGTATTGAAGTTAATATATAAAACCTTTCATAGATACAACTAATCTGATAATCGTGTATGAAAGAATATGACATAGTTCGTACTTGCTCTCTGGATCTAGGGATCGTGGGAAGGGACAGATTAGCAGGCATATGACATAGTTCTGTACCTGCTCTATGGATTCAGGGATTGTGGGAAGGGACAGATTAACAGGCATATGACATAGTTCTGTACCTGCTTTCTGGATTCAGGGATTGTGGAAGGGACAGATTAGCAGGCGTATGACATAGTTCTGTACCTGCTTTCTGGATTCAGGAATTGTGGGAAGGGACAGATTAGCAGGTATATGACATAGTTCGTACTTGCTCACCTGAATCCAGGGATCGTGGGAAGGGACAGATTAGCAGGCAAATGACATAGTTCTGTACCTGCTCTCTGGATCCTGGGGTCTTGGGAAGGGACAGATTAGCAGGGATATGATGAATCTGTTAGTGGTGCCCTAATTATAGATATGTTACTAACCCAGTATTGAAAACAATTTGCTAGTTTTCCATCAAACCTGGTATGGTAGATATCTTTCTAGACTTTAGGCATAAAATTGATAGGAAATACATATACTGTAATTAATATTTCTATTATCACAGTTAGTATGATTTTGCCAGTATTTTATAAATGTTAATTGTTTTATATCTGCAATTATGATATTCTAACTGTTGCATTTTAGATGTAATACACAAGTTTACCCGTGATAACTACTCCAAGAGATTTCCTGAATTAGAGTCCTTAGTGCCGACACCAATGGAATATGTGCGAACAGTCAAGGTAAGACATTCTGATGTAAAGTCCATAATTATCTACAAACTACTTTAAAATGTTTTTAAATTAAGATATATATTTTTACCTTTAGCAAATACAGAAGTCTTATGAGTTGCTTGCATGCATTTCTTTTTGTAGGAGCTGTCAAACAATATATTAGAGAATTCTAAAAACAATGAAGCCTTGCAGGAAATCTTAACTCCAGCCACTATAATGGTAGTCAGTGTTACAGCATCCACTACACAAGGGTAATTTATCTTACATAGAAGGGAATGTAGTTAGACATTGTCAGTACCTAGGAGAAGTTTACAAGAATGTTCTAACATTTTCAGGTCATTTATCAGGTGTCAGGTGACTTATTGCCGGTGGTTTTTTGTTGTTGTGCATCATTTGTTAATAATTGAACTCTTTTATCTTCTTCTTGAAATTGACAAGGCCCATTGTCACCATATTACATGACACATTATTAAGGTAAGAGGAACATTATTGTGATTTTCATTATCCATGGCTCCTTTGGGCCTCTAGGGCGAACCTGAAATTACCAAATATAGCCCAATGTGCAAAGGCTGTACTCCTGCACATGTGGAAAGAAAATTGCATTGTTTTAAAGAGCCTGAAAACCCCCACTTTGATTTAAAAATTTATGACCCCTTTGGTTCTGGCTATAGAGAGTCCCTATAGGCTATTATTCCTGGTTTGTTTAAATGTGTTTGTAATCTTATGTCTTGTTCACGCAAAGGGTTTCATGTGAATTCATTTTGATTTAGGAAAATATTTGCTTTTCCACAGTAAATGAGTAATGCGAATTCAATCGAAATACTCATTTACTGTGTGAGCGCAAAGTGAAGTCAATTTGAATTTAATGCGGATTCAGTTTTCATTGCTTATTGCCTGAGTGAATGCAATGCGAAGTCAGTTTGAATTGAGTTCTAGTACATGCACATTTAATTATACAATTATTCCTATAACACAATAAATCTAGATTTGGTATCTGTGTATCTTTATTTGACTTTTCCACATTTATTTTGGAAACTGTATACATTGCTATCAAATAGAGTAATTTAGTGCTATAAAATACGACAAAAAAAATCTACTGTTAATGTCATCATGACATCATTTTCATGATGTCATTTACAAATATAACGTCATATTCTCATCAAACAATCGTGTTGTTTAAGAAAAGGGCATGACTCCTTTTGGTCGCATGATGATACACTGGCCCTCATCAATTTGTTTGCTGAGGAATCTATCAAGAATGAACTTTCTGGGACCCATCGCAACAAAATAAAGTAATGCTCTCTTTCTTGTCATTCTCACCCCTAAGTAATCTTGTCTTTCTTATCTATTGCTGATTCTGTACATGTTGTAAAATGTCCATATATATAGCAAAGAAATGCCAGTTTACTGTATCTGCAAAGATAGAGGCCTTTTCCCTCCATCTTGCAAATGAATTATTTTTGTCATTTCCACAATGAATGAAATAACGTCATTTTATAAGTGGTGTCATATTAATGAGTACGTCAATGATGTTAAATTTTTTGTACAAAAACAACAACATCGTCTATCTCATAGATCTAGTCATACAACATAAAATCAACCTCGCACCTGTTTCAGTGTTTGCATTTGATCAAAAGAATAACTGCAGAGTGAGTGTGATATGCATCGAATATGCATTTACTTTTGTTGTGTGAATGCAATGCAAATTGATATCAAATTGAATTCGCATTGATCATTTGTAGTGTGAACACAAAGTGAATTGAATTCACTTTGACTTCGCATCCACTAAATTCAAATTCAATTCATTTTGTGTTTGAATTAAGTGGATGTAAAGTCAATTCAAATTGAAATCGATTTCGTGTGAACAAAGCGTAAAAATAGTCTTCTTTATTTCTGTGTTTTGTGATGATAAACTGTGTGCATAATTATTAAGGACATGAAACCATCTAACTAAATGGTGATTCATGACCACTGTGTTGGGACTTCAGTCTCTAGAATGGGAACTGTTTGATTGCAAATTGAAAATCTATAACAAGTTAAAAAATCTTTATCATTCCTGTGCCCAATGTTGAATATTTATGTTCATGTTTGTGAAGGGCAAAAATCCTTTTACCAATATAGTGAAGTTCATGACCCTTTAATCAGAAGTTCAGGCTCTAGGATTTGACGTATATAGTTACAATTTGAAAGTGAAAATGTATTCAGTCTTAGCAAATCCTCTTTGCTCCTCTTTTTTATGTTGATAAACAATATGTACTATTATGAAGAACAGAAGGCCCTTTACTTGAATTGAGGAATTGATTATCCCTGCAATAGTGTCAGAATCTAGAATAAGGAGAAAGTTTCTTATTGGAAATTGTTAAATGTTAGAATTTCCTCTTTGCTATTGTACCTATGTTGATAAACTGAGTGTTTGGAGACAGGGAAACCATTTATCAAAATTTTGAAATTTATAACCCCTGGAGCAGGAGTTCATTATCCAGAGTAGGATGCTATTGAAGGATCCCACCAGTTATTTTACTCCTCTTTAATAATGGGGCCAACTTAAGTGGACTCAAGTCATCCTTGGATGAAGGAGATTCAAGTTTGTTCAAGTGAAGGGCTAGGCTTTCTTACAATGGGAGATAATTAGAAAAAGGAAAAACATGTTAGATTTTAATAAGCTTCTGCTCCAATGCTACTTGGCTGATTTCAGCTGAAGTCAAGTCCCATGACATCCACCACTATTATGTGGGATCTATTTTCTCTGTCCTAATGAAGGCAAGTTCCAACAAGTACAACAGTAATTTCTCTTAAGCATGAAATTCCATATCCAACATAGCTAAAGTTAGCAGTGTGGCTTATGGACCTCTCGTCATTGTGCTTACCGATTGTATACATAATAATGAAGAGCATGTAGCCCTTTAATGAAATGGATACTCATTCATAATCCAGGCCTCCATTATACTTAGATGACTAATCAACTCTCTTCACTTCTAGGTAAATATTTTGCTTGGAATAAATCAGTTTTATAACACTATGTAAACATTGCACATACAGACATAAAAGTCTTGAAAAATTGTAATTGAAATGGGGCAAGGCAATTAAATCAATGACCATGCTGATACATACTATATAGTGTTAATTTTGTAGGAGTGAACTATCTAGTGAAGAATTATCAACAGTTATGGAAGCCTGCCAAATGGTTAGTAACATTTCTTGTGTATGGTCTAAATATGGAATCTACAAAATTACCTATGTCTTTTTTCTCCTAGCTGTCTGTTTTTTCTCTTCAAAAATATGATATCCCAATATCTAATTGTAATAATTAAAATACTCATATGTTATAACTTAATTAATAAGATAATGTAATTTCCATATCGTATAATTGTGTGATGTAATTACCATATTGTATAATTGTGTGATGTAATTACCACATTGTATAATTGTGTGATGTAATTACCACATTGTATAATTGTGTGATGTGCTTTTTGCGATGTGACTACCACATTGTATAATTGTGTGATGTGATTACTGCATTGTATAATTGTGTGATGTAATTACCACATTGTATAATTGTGTGATGTGATTACCACATTGTATAATTGTGTGATGTAATTACCACATTGTATACTTGTGTGATGTAAGTACCACATTGTATAATTGTGTGATGTAATTACCACATTGCATAATTGTGTGATGTGATTACCATATTGTATAATTGTGTGATGTGATTACCATATTGTATAATTGTGTGATGTGATTACCACATTGTATAATTGTGTGATGTAATTACAACATTGTATTATTGTGTGATGTAATTACCGCATTGTATTATTCATTTATTGTGTGATGTGATTACCACATTGTATTATTGTGTGATGTGATTACCACATTGTATTATTGTGTGATGTGATTACCACATTGTATAATTGTGTGATGTAAGTACCACATTGTATAATTGTGTGATGTGATTACCACATTGTATTATTGTGTGATGTGATTACCACATTGTATTATTGTGTGATGTGATTACCACATTGTATAATTGTGTGATGTAAGTACCACATTGTATAATTGTGTGATGTGATTACCACATTGTATAATTGTGTGATGTGATTACTACATTGTATTATTGTGTGATGTGATTACCACATTGTATTATTGTGTGATGTGATTACCACATTGTATAATTGTGTGATGTGATTACCACATTGTATTATTGTGTGATGTGATTACCACATTGTATTATTGTGTGATGTGATTACCACATTGTATTATTGTGTGATGTGATTACCACATTGTATTATTGTGTGATGTGATTACCACATTGTATTATTGTGTGATGTGATTACCACATTGTATAATTGTGTGATGTAAGTACCACATTGTATAATTGTGTGATGTGATTACCACATTGTATAATTGTGTGATGTGATTACTACATTGTATTATTGTGTGATGTGATTACCACATTGTATTATTGTGTGATGTAATTACCACATTGTATAATTGTGTGATGTAAGTACCACATTGTATAATTGTGTGATGTGATTACCACATGGTATTATTGTGTGATGTGATTACCACATTGTATAATTGCATGATGTTATTTCCACATTGGATAATTACATGATGTAATTACCACATTGTATAATTGTGTAATGTACTTATTGCATGATGTAATTATCACATTGAAAAGTTGTTTGATATAAATACCACATCTTCTTAAATATATATATTAAAATAGGGAAAAATTTTCAGAAATCACATTCTTGATCTTGCTTTTGAACAAACAAACATGTACCAGTGTGATTGACAGAATTGGAAGACCCTTAAAATCCGAAAAGCTTCTTTGTAGTAATTTAGAAAATAAAGTTAAAAATGATGATATAAAGTATGATCGATACATGTATTGATAAATTTAGATTATTTTGATGCTGCTATACATAACATGGCATCTGTTAGTAATATTCCTGTATACAAACAACTAGTAGCTCGATCAGAAATTTTTTGTTTACTCTTGTATTCTTGAGCTTTAATGACACCCTCTCCCCTGAAAGAGAAATGACCTGGACTTCAAACTTAAACGCTTAATGAAAATAAGAGACTGTTGAATTAGAACTTTAGAATTAAGTTTAAGTCTGTAGGAACTTTAAGTGATTGGAGTTTGAATGAGAGTTGCATTTGTAAAACACATGTGATTGAACATTATTATTATTATAGATTATTATTACAACTGAAGGAAAGATTTGGAACTATTTGTGATATATAATGTAATCGTTCCATGATTCAGAATCATGTCTAAGGCTGTAAAAATTTCAGAGACAATTTAATTTTCAGTAATTGTTTTTCTTCATTTAGGCAGTAGATCTTGCACAGTACAAGTCCAGCATATTTGATTATGTAGAATCAAGGATGTCTTTTATAGCTCCAAACCTTTCCATTATTGTCGGAGCTTCAATTGCTGCTAAACTGATGGGTAAGATTCATGGAGACCTTTATGTGATTGTAAACACAGCATATGATAAGAGGCCAAGTCTGTGCAAGTTTGCATTTATAAAGAGGATTTGATGAAATTTGTGTAGCATGATACTATTTTGGTTTTGTTGATTTTCATTTCGATCAATTTATTGTGCCTTTTTGTGGGTATTTCGTGTATATTTGTTATTATGTTTCTTCCAGATTTTGTTCTAGTGATATAATAGATTATGTACAAGTCATTAAATTGATTTGAAGCCAGTTTAATTGTGTGTTATCCCAGTTATAAGATTTATGACAGAATGTATGCTGAATCTATAAAAATTTTCTTTTGAGCCAGTATATGGGACTTTCCTTTTGTTTTCTGTAATGTTTCAGTGGCAGTTGTTCCTACATGTATATTGGTCCTATAAGTAACATTCTATAGACTTAAGCTTGACAGTGTTTTGTGTTTAGTGTTTTGTTCTTATCTTGATGTTTAGTGTTTTGTTGTTATCTTGATGTTTAGTGTTTTGTTGTTATCTTGATTTGGTAATTCATGCAGTATAATTCATCTATATTATAGGTATAGCTGGAGGATTAACTAATCTTTCTAAGATGCCTGCATGTAATATTCTGATCCTTGGTGCTCAGAAGAAAACGTTATCTGGCTTCTCAACTGCTGCTGTCATGCCTCATACAGGGCATATATTCTACAGTGACATTGTCCAGGGAACACCTTCCGTAAGGCTGTGTTGCTACCAGAGTTATAATGTTATATTATTTGTCTTGTATTTTATAGTAGACAAAAATGTTAATTTACAGCTTTGAAAAGGGAAATAAAATTTTTGTTTTTTTTCTTAAACAAAGGAAAGAAAAATAAAGTTTTAAATTAAATGAGTATAATTATAAGGTTTAGTTGTCTTATCAATTTTTGTTTTTGGAGGGAGGGGGGTATTATTCCTTTTGAAATATGAATCCCTGTCATATTAATAATGCTTCTTCAAGGTAACCCTTGTCATGATATATATTCTTGCCCCAATAACAATGTTTCAGAGGTAGCAAGATTCAGTTGTTGATTTTTGGGACAAATTACATTTTTCTTCATTATGAAAAAGTTATGTATATATACTTTCTTTGAAAAAGTTTTGGAAATTGTTTGATTTATTGAGTAGTCATACTGAGACATTAAAAGATTTTAATTATGCAACAGGATTTAAGAAAGAAAGCAGCTCGCCTGGTAGCAGCCAAATGTGTTCTAGCTGCTAGAGTGGACAGTTTTCATGAGCAGGTGGATGGTTCTGTAGGGGACAACCTTAGAGCTGATATAGAACAAAAACTGGACAAGTTACAGGAACCTCCACCTGTCAAAGCTGTTAAAGCTCTCCCTGCTCCTATAGAACAATCTAAGAAGAAAAGAGGTGGCAGAAGGTAATGGCATATATCTTGGACCATAAAAGCTGTCCTATCAATGGAGTAGGTGTGGTCATGACTATGACTGGGTGACTTACATTATAACTGACTTGTCTCATATTTCATACTGAGTGCATTTAATATGTTGTGTTTTTATTGATGAATGTCATGTAATTATGTAAAATGGGCAGAGCTTTGGTTTTACTTTCTTGTAGATTTATATTAAGATAAGTAGTGATAAAGAATATTTATAAGATTCTTTATTTCATATGCAAAGGTTTTGAGAAAGTTAACTATCTGAATTGTGTTTAATCCACAAGAACATTTATATGGAATCACATGATCTACTTTATTACTTATCTGCAAAGTGTTTGAGAAAGTGTACTACTTACATGTATAATTGTGGTAAATCCACAAAAATATTTGCCATATAAAATCACATAATCTGCTCTATCCATTATATTCTAAGCTGTGGTAAATTCACAAGAGAATCTGCAGTAAAGAATAAGATTATTAAGGTTGTCTTTATCTTGCTTTAGATATTTTTAAATATCTATTGGGTATCTTCAGTGATGAAGATTAAATATGCAGTGTTTTATTGCTATTTGAATACTGATAATATAAAAGTCTAGTAAATATGCTGGGTAATATTTTTACATCATGCCTGTATCATGTTACCACAGAGCAAATGAATGCCTTATTTGTATCATAGAGATATAATTTGTTTTGCCCATTATATTTTGTCCAATTTGTACATAATTCATATTATTGATATAAAAATGCAGATGAAACGAGACATGCTTGTGAACACACAAATACCACTGGTGGCCTCAAAATCCAAGCAAGTCAAATTTTGAAATGTAGGGCAAAGGTCATAGTCAAGATGATGAGGTCAGTGACCTTGGTGTAATTTGAAAGGGCTTCTTTAGTGGAGTATGCATATCTGATATGAAGTCTTTATCTTTCAAAGTTCAAAAGGTATTGCAAAGATTATAATTGACAACAAACAAACAGACAGATAAACAAACAAACAGACAGACAGGTCAAAAACAATATATCACCTATTTGTCGATTTAGGGAACCAAGTACAGATCTTAGAATTTTGTTTTTATATGCATTACAGTAACAAAGAATATTCATCAAAATAGTTAAGATAAATACTAAAAAAAAACCCCTATCTATGCTCTTCCTGCACATCATAAAATAAATATTCGAAATGAATTCAAATGTAAAACCACTGCTGAGCAATATGAATATTTAATGTATCATAAAGTAATAGGTTTTCTTGTTACCATAGCGACAATCATTATGCTATTTGATGCAAGACAACAGATGAATTCTATCAAATTACACATTTGATATATGAAAACTTACAATAAATCTTAGTTAATTAATTAAATCTTTGTGTTTTACATATTTTAGAGCCAGAAAAATGAAGGAGCGTCATGGATTAACAGAAATGAGGAAAGCAGCAAACAGAATGAATTTTGGAGAGGTAAATTACCTGCAGTGATGGGCAGAGCCATGGGATAACATGTCTGTTGACACGTGATAACATGTCTGTTGACACTTGATTACATGTTTTCTATTGACATACATACATCCTGCAAAATTGATCCTCTAAAATGTGTCCTAGTGGAACACCTATTTTCTTGTACATTTTATTTTTATCCCAGAATCGATGAGTGTCTCCATTTTGTCTGTATGAAGTCTCATTTTTATACGCCCGTCCAATAGATGGGATGTATTATGTTATGGCGCTGTCCGTCCGTCCGTCCGTCCGTCTGTCCGGGGTCATGTTTTCCGGTCTTTTTTTGGACGTCTTTCAAGATATTGCGATTAAATTTGGTATATAGCTTTATTTCAAGCGGCGTCAGTACCAGTTCGAGTTTTATTACAATTGACCTACTTTTGACAGATTTATGGCCCTTGGACTTATAAATTTCAAAATTTTTTCAAAAATTCATTAAAAATCTATTTTTTGTCAAAACATTATGAAATTTCTCATGAAACAAGTAAAGTGTACCAACTATCACATATGTTACGGTTTTTAATATCTTTTTCTTCATTTTTGAGAAAAATATGATTCTAGGGGGGGGGGGGTTGACCATATGTCCTAGGTCATGTTTTCCGGACTTTTTTTTGCTGCTTTCACGACATTGAGTTGAAATTTAGTATATAGCTTTATATCAAGCAGCGTCAGTACCAGTTTTAGTTTTGTTACAATTGACCTACTTTTGACGGGTTTATAGCCCTTGGACTTATAAATTTCAAGATTTTTTCAGAAATTCATTAAAAATCTATATTATGTCAAAACATTATGAAATTTATCATGAAACAAGTAAAATGTACCAACTATCTTATATGTTACGGGTTTTAATATCTTTTTCTTCATTTTTGAGAAATTTATGATTTTAGGGGAGGGGGGGCGGTTGACCATATGTCCTAGGTCATGTTTTCCGGACTTTTTTTTGCCGTCTTTCAAGATATTGAGTTGAAATATGATTTATAGGCTTATTCTAAGCGGCATCAGTACCAGTTCAAGTTTTGTTACGATTGACATAATTTTGACGGATTTATGGCCCTTGGATTTTGTTTTGAAAATTCATTAAAAATCAAATTTTTGTAAAAACATTATGAAATTTATCATGAAACAAGTAAAATGTACCAACCTCCACATATTTTACAGGTATTGATATCTTCTTCTTCATTTTTGAGAAATTTATAATTTTAGAAGGGGGTGGGGGGCTAGTTCTAAAAAATTTCAAGTTTTTTTTTGCAGGTCAATTTCCAAGATGGGTTGCATAGGACCATTTCTGCAGGAGATATTGCCTTTGGACTTATTCCTATGATAAAATGCTATGAAACGCAATTAACTTCAGTAAACGTCAGATGTTTTTCGTGAAAATCATGCCAAATGCGAATTGATCCTGTCCCAATTAAGCAACGGGCGTATTATGCCACGCTAGGCGTTGCTCTTGTTATTCATATCTTCTCCAGAAATTGCACCAGTTTTGAAAAAGAACTTTTACACTTTATATTATCAATAACTCAAGCTAAATTTAGCTTTTAACTTTTTTTGAAGAGTCCATCAATAGACTGGTGTTTATGACATGTAAACATAGCCTGATAAAGAATGTGCAGTAATTGTTTGATTCAGACCACTGTTTGCAAATCTACTGAATATGAATTCTGACATGTCTGTTTTTCAATGTACATGAAAGTATTATACCTTGTATTCAACTCGCTACAAGATAGGCTTTCTCAAAACCTATGTATTTAAGCAATTTAATATACAATTTTCTAGAGAAAATAGAAAATAGATGGAGGAGTTATGACAGATAAAATGTTATAGATATGTAATAATGTCTTCTTCAAAACATACTGATTTGTGGAAAGAGCAAGGAAATGTTTTTGGTAAGAGTGACTGCCATCAGACATTATGGTTATTGCACTCAGATGACCAACATCAGACAGTATGGTTATTGCACTCAAGTGGGTTGACGTTGAGTGCAATCCTCTAAGAAAATAGAACAGGTGAGGGAGATAGGTTAGCTGATTTAGCTCATGCTGTCATAAAGTATTTATGAACCAGTGTTTATTGTGTAGATTGGAGAAGATGCATACCAGGATGCCGTAGGTTTCTCCCTTGGTAACCTTGGAAAGTCTGCTTCAGGAAAGATCAGGGGACCAGTTGTTGACTCAAAAACCAAAGCAAGGATTTCCAAAACGTTACAGGTAAAGTAACTTTTGATCCTCTACTTTTCCTATATGATTTAATATACTTGATCATGTATATATCGGTATTAAAGAGAATTTTGGTATATGGTTTGATGTCATTTCATCAAAGTTGGTTTTCTTGGCGTTTGCACTCTACAAATTCACTATTATTTCACTTGTACCGTAATCACTTGTGTATACTACACACTCATTAGACTTTAATTATGTATTTCAAGGCAAAAGTACAAAAGCAGAATAACGTATGGGGTGGCAGTACTACTGTAAAGAGACAGATCTCTGGAACAGCTTCTAGTGTTGCCTTTACACCTCTACAGGTAGGACTTGAGTATGATGTTTTATAATCAGGTTGAGTATTTGTATAGTGTGTGAATGTCTCTGGATAAACAATCAAGGACATTAACTTTAATGCATGTTCCTCTATAATATCTCTCTGTATGTTTTTAAAAGCCAACATTCAGTAGGGCATATAATAGATACAGGAATAATATTACAAACTAAAGTGCATCTTTCACACATTCAGTAGGGCATATAATAGATACATGAATAATATTACAAACTAAAGTGCATCTGTCACACATTCAATAGGGCATATAATATATACATGAATAATATTACAAACTAAAGTGCATCTGTTACGCATGCAATAGGGCATATAATAGATACATGAATAATATTACAAACTAAGGTGCATCTGTCATGCATTCAGTAGGGCATATAATAGATACATGAATAATATTACAAACTAAAGTGCATCTGTCACACATTCAATAGGGCATATAATAGATACAGGAATAATATTACAAACTAAAGTGCAGCTGTCATGCATTCAGTAGGGCATATAATAGATCCAGGAATAATATTACAAACTAAAGTGCATTTGTCTAATTATATGCTTACACATGTACATCACGTCTATAATTTCAACATTGTTGTTACTTTGTGATGGTGAGTAGTGTTTTTCGTCTCTTTGAATGTTTCCATTCTTTGATTAACAGGGGTTAGAAATAGTGAATCCTCAGGCAGCTGAGAAGAAGGTTGCAGCAGCCAATGCCAAATACTTCTCAAGCACAGCAGGCTTCCTCAAGTTGAACAAGGAAAAGACATGACACTTCACACATTTACACAGGTGTATTGCAGGTGTTCATGTGTATAGTTTTCCTCCATAGAGGATCACATAAAATAAGTTTGTAAAATTTCACACATACTCAAGTGTGAAAAAAAAGCAAAAAAAGTGTGAAAGAAAAGCAGAAAGTGTGAAAGAAAAGCAAAACAATGTGTGAAAGAAAAGCAAATTGAAATTTGAGATCATCAGCATTTAGCGAGTACAGGTTGAATTTTATATTTCAATTATTTGAAGAGAAAATTTGTAGGTTTGACTTTCTTGAAAATTTGTAACATGAGAACAGAGGAACAGAAAGTTTGTTTTATCAGAATCTGATATAAATACTTAGTGAAGAACTTGACTTACATAGTTTATACCTGCATCTTGAAGAGTTATTGAATAATTAAGGTCATCAATTGTATGAAGTCACTGAAGATTCTTTTGGCTTACTGTAATCAGATTTGTTCAATGTACATCTATAAACCAGTCATTTTTTCATCAACAACTTCTCAAGAACTAATTGGGGGAATTTGATTGAATCCTAAATATTGATCTAATGATTGAGGATCAAATACAGTGCTCAAGAAACTTGATTTTAAAAAGTTCTTTGTTGAAAGAAAAGCTTTTTAATTTCAACTGTGTTTAAAGTTTTTGTTTTGAAAATGCATTTTTTTTTATGTGTTTTAGTTGTAAAGAGTGTGTGTGCTGCCCATTTCTTGAAAACTATTCATCATATTGAAACTTACATTGACATAGCAGATTTTTTCTATGCTTGATTAAGAATGTTGGCCACTAGGAAAGTTTACTAGTGTATCCGATAAAGATTGGTTTTCTTCAGCAATTCTGGGTCCGGTGCCATAAACTAAGAATATACTTAAGTCAAAAATTTCATTTTAACTTATTCCATTATCAAACGTTCAAATAAATTTTAGTGCAGAATGGTTTAATTCTATTTATCAGTAGAATAAAACTAAATAAAATCCAAATCCCAGTTATTAATTCATTGATGAACAGAAGAATATGAATTTTTGACTTAAGTATATTCTCAGTTTATGGTGCCAGACACTGTTTAATCTATTTTATCATTGTGCTCTTGCTGTTTGCATTATAGGCAAGATAATT
This sequence comes from Pteria penguin, assembly GCA_035048485.1. Taxonomy (NCBI): domain Eukaryota; kingdom Metazoa; phylum Mollusca; class Bivalvia; order Pterioida; family Pteriidae; genus Pteria; species Pteria penguin. Next base: position 420,858 of record CM068580.1, read on the forward strand.
GTATTGTTAGCATTATAGGCAAGATAATTGTATTGTGGCTTGAAACACAGAATTCTCCAGATGATGGTGTAGTAATGAATGTGATGTAGTACCGGTATGACAGGAACTAGGACAATGCTAAGGTAATATGTATGGTACATGTGATATAATAATACTATATATGTCATAAAAATGATGTAATGCTTGATGTTATCAACATGTGACGAATAATAAAGAGGTACAACATATTTTGGTATGGAATTTTCGTATTGGTAGTATTGCCTGTGATTTATCAAATTCATTTTGTAATGAAAGGTGAAACAAGTTGTCTTTGACTAAGAGTGCAAAAGCATTTGAATTTGTGTAACACTTAAGAGTTGAAGTTTTCATATGCCGCAGTAATTGATTTATAAAATAAGTGTCTTATTTTGTGTTTTCAGGAATGAATTACAATGGCTGATGCATTTATTAGATAGATCTATAATGCGTGTTGACATCAGACATTGTAATTCATTCCTGAATGAAAACACAAAATAATACACTTATTCTATATATATATGTGCTTTTAACGCCAAAATATCATACTGGAAACTTGCATTTCCTATTCATAAACTGCATCAGTAAATGATTTTGGAAGGAAATTATGAATTGAAAGAAACAGCTGGTGTCCAATTTTCCATGTGGTAGACCTTTGTACATTAAGATCCTTCACTGCTTCAGTTGGGTTAGGGTTAGGGTGTCCAATGTCCCATGTGGTACACCTTTGTACATTAAGATCCTTCACTGCTTCAGTTGGGTGAGGGTTAGGGTGTCCAATGTTCCATGTGGTAGACCTTTGTACATTAAGATCCTTCACTGCTTCAGTTGGGTTAGGGTTAGGGTGTCCAATGTCCCATGTGGTACACCTTTGTACATTAAGATCCTTCACTGCTTCAGTTGGGTTAGGGTTAGGGTTAGGGTGTCCAATGTTCCATGTGGTAGACCTTTAGTTGGGTTAGGGTTAGGGTTAGGGTGTCCAATTTTCCATGTGGTAGACCTTTGTACATTAAGATCCTTCACTGCTTCAGTTGGGTTAGGGTTAGGGTGTCCAATGTTCTATGTGGTAGACCTTCAGTTGGGTTAGGGTTAGGGTGTCCAATTTTCCATGTGGTAGACCTTTGTACATTAAGATCCTTCACTGCTTTAGTTGGACTCATTGCATATGGTAGGTCATAATTTCTGTGCAACGTGTTAAGAACATGCTGTCGCCAAAAAAAGGACAGGTTTTTGTGAATTTCGTAAATGGAGATAATCACACTTTATTACACTGCATCTGTTTCAGCGACATAACATTAACGGGAGCAAACAGAGATGGAATTATTCAGTCTAACACTTCATATAGATGTTGTCATTCTAGATAGAGGCTTTCAAAGGTCACTCGGCAACAACAACTTAAAATACCAAAATAAGTTTATTTACTCCCAAATTTTTACCAGCACATGTTCATACTCCAGTTTAAGGGTGCATATGCCACTAACTTTTTATGCTCCCTGTACCGATTCTATATCTCCTAAACCATTCATCAGAGTTAATCATACTTCACACAATTGTTATTGGAAATATGGGCTTTTTGGTCTTCAGTTTTCCCTTTAGACAGAGATCACTCGAGATAATTCTGAAAGATCAATCTCACGCAGAATACAGAACATAAAATATCAAAGGAGATGATATTTTAGTGATTTCCAACAGGCAATGATCACACCTCATACAAATGTAAATTGTTACTCAGGATATTGACTCTTAAGAAAATGGTCACCTAGGTCTTTTTTGAAGGTCAAGGTGGCATAGTAACTATCATAGTAATGTACCTAAAAACAAATTTATAAATTGGCAAATTTTCAACAGCTTATGGTCATACTTCATATTATATTGAGGATGCCTGCAGCCAATGTAATCTAATTAAAGTTTGACTTGCATTTTTTCACTACGTTTCTTTCAGCAGTAAATTTTTCCACAGCAATTCATATGATTGCACAATTGTATATTTGTCTTCTGTTCAATGTGGTTATTAATTCTTGTCTTTCATTGACAAAATTAATGTCATCACCAAATCAAAGAGAAGTATCCTCTCTTGATCATACATTGAGTAAGAACAATTTTGTTCAGTTTGGCTATGATGGAAGTCGTAAAGAACTCTTGTAGAGAGTTTTAAAAACATAAACCTTGACTTAATGGTAATTATCACTTGCAAGTTGTTCTTATAATACATGAGAACTCTCTTATTCAAAATTACAGTCCTGGCAACCCTATGACTGTCATAGCTATCTATAATGACGCTTTGGCTATCAATATGACTGTCCTGGCCACCTATAATGTCTGCGCTGGCTATGGAAAATGAGTCATCGCTACCTATAATGATTGTTATGACTACCTCAAATATTGTCAAGGCTACCTATAATGACTGCCCTGGCTACCTTTAATGACTGCCCCAGCTACTTACAATTCCTGTCATGACTACCTACAATTCTTGTCATGACTACCTATAATTCCTGTCATGAATACCTATAATGACTGTCCTAGCTACCTATTATGTCTGTCCTGGCTACCTATAATGTCTGCCCTGGCTACCTTTAATTACTGTTATGGCTACCGTTAATGACTATCTTCGCTACCTATAATGTCTGACCTGGCTACCTACAATGTCTGCCCTGGCTATTTATAATGACTGCCCTGGCTGCCTACAATGTATGACCTAGCTACCTATAATGTCTGACCTAGCTAACTATAATGGCTGTCCTGGCTACCTATAATGTCTGACCTAGCTACCTATAATGACTGCCCTGGCTACCTACAGTGTCTGCCCTGGCTTCCTATAATGTATGACCTAGCTATCTATAATGTCTGCCCTGGCTACCGATAATGTCTGCCCTGGCTACCTACAATGTCTGCCCTGGTTACCTATAATGTCTGACCTATGTACCTATAATGACTGCCCTGGCTACCTATAATGTCTGTCCTGGCCACTTTTAATTACTGTTATGGCTACCTAAAATGACTGCCCTGGCTACCTTTAATGACTATCTTGGCTACCTATAATGACTGCCCTGGCTACTTTCGTTGACTATCTTGGCTACCTATAATGACTGCCTTGACCACTTTTATTTACTGTTATTGCCATCTATAATGCAGTGAAGACCCATGGTCAATTGAACTGAATGGAGGAGTCATAGTAATGAAACTAACACAAGATTGTCAAATTATTGTTGACAGAACAACAAGATACTAGTGAAATACATTTCTATGGTATTTGCATTCTCAAATAATTTACAACAATATACAATGTAGATGGTAACATGTTTAATGACACTGTGGGACCATAATCATGTTGTATACATATCTCCATTCAATCTGTCTTTTCTCTGATAAAATATCATACTTTGTACAAAATTTATACACACATTTAGATATAATTCTGATATATAGTTTTAAAACGGGACATGTATTTGTAGGCAGATCATCAGACATTTATCAAGCGTATTAACAGACTCGAAGGTCCTCTTTCCCATATCATCATAATACTTTGTATCGTCCTTTGTTGATGGGCTGGTAAGAATTTTGCTGAAAAAAATAAAACAGATATTATAAGGCATTAATTACATGAAATAAGAGCATAATGAAGCAAATCTTCTGATAATGGGCACAAATGCTGAAGTGCACAGGGTCTTACAACAGAACATGAATGTCCTTAAGAAATAAAATATATATGTCTTGGATAAAACAAAACACAAATTCTGAGAGCTTTACAGTTACTGTATAGCATATACATAATGAAAAGAAAATTCTTCAATTTTTAGAACAAAAGATTTGTATATAGAAAATATATATTACCAATCTGATCAATTCCTCTTTAATGAGGCGTGTGATTTCCTTCTTTGCTTTCTGTATAGCCATCTCACTGGTGGCCTCTATTGCCAAGTACAATTTCCTTTCACCTTCCTTAGGTTCTTGTTTGGGTGGGAAGTATGTTCCTCTCACAGTTATACCTGCCTCTGAATACTCGCAAATTTGTGCTAGTGCTTCCTGTAATATAAACATAATGGAAATTAAAACTTTGTATAAAAGAATCAGGAGCAGGCGTGGTGTAGTGGTTAAGCGCTTGGCTTGCGGCGCCGACGATCCGGGTTCGATTCCCGGGTTGCGCCACTATGTTTAAGAGGTTGGTAACCTCCTGCTTCCATGTCGCAATATAACTGAAATATTGTTGAAAGCGACGTAAAACACCAATCAACCAACCAATCAACTATAAAAGAATCTAACACGGAATATAAAAACTGAAAGGGTTCCGGAAATGTATGGACTTTTGCAGAAAAGAGTGTTGAGCATTAATATTTCATTTTCACTTGAACAGAAATATTTAATATCCTTTTTTTGACGCCCTAATGTAAAATTCAACCAACGAAATTAACAAAATCCACCAATGTTATCTGTGAAAGCAACAATCTCATTAAATTTCGATCTTGCATTCTTGCTCCTTTGTGACTTCATGTGAGAATGTAAAACTGAATTTAAATATGACTTTGAAAACATTAGAGTGTGGCACTTGGGAGACATGCAAACCCTTCAAATTTTACAAAGTTTTTCATGAAATGTTAACCATCCAATTACAATATTATCATCAAGATGATTTACTTATAACTACACTATAGAACACTGACCTTGGATGTAACTTTCCATCGGGCTGTCTGGGGAAAGTCATTAATTTCCAGTTCTTCCTCATAACGCTTAAATGTCTCTGCATTACTACTATCTCCATCCTCGTCTTCACTTGCAGGCCGGTATCCCAGCTTAGCATTAATCTTTTCTGCCATCTGTTCTGCCATTGTTTTAGGCTGGAAATCAATTTAATGTTGCAAAATCATCACTGTAGTTAACCAAGAAAACAATTTGTTTTCAGTATAACTAATCATGTTATGAGTAATCATAAATGATACTGATAAAAATAGGTGGTTTCAAATTCAGCTATCACAAAACATGCATTTCCTTTTTATTGCACAGCTTCTGTAGTAATTTCTAAGTCATCATTGGATTGGTTAGTTGGATAACACGATCTACAGGCATTTTCGAGAAAGTCCAAATTTTTGGTACATAAGAAATATGTCTTGATAAAAATAAGAAACAAGCCAAGAAGTCAATGTGATTTCATATTAATACATATTCATAGAATGAGTGAAAGGTCAACCTTCTTTATCAAAGTTAGGATGACATTCAAATGAATTTGTGCAACAATAGACCATATTCCCGTTTTGATAATTGCTGTCAGCGTATAATTTTGTCAGAGCTAATACATTTTGTCGTTTTTTTTCCTAGTGATGTTACAACGCATGACATAAATTCATTATAATGTCACTATGAAAAACCACGCCAAAAGGTATTAGCTTGGACAAAAAGTCGTCATTTATCAAAACCGGAATATGGTCTATTGACCGATATGCATTTCATTGCGTTTAAAGAGGTTAAGTAAGATTCACATTAGTCAATAAATACTGTGAAAATTGATTTGAATTTAATCCTGTGCATTTTACACTGTATAGAGCAAGTTGCTGTGGCACATAAGCAATTTAACTTGACAAATTTGACAACTTATCCAAGATCCTATTAAGAAATTGTGTCCAAGACTAACTGAAATCATTGAAACAGCTTGATGAATAAAGCAGAGGGACATTTCTGATATTCCCAATTCTTTATCAAATATACTATAATGAATATTTCAGCATAATACTAACTTTTCAGAAATAGAATCTGAATAATTTTGATGAAACTTGAATATGATACTAGAGTGTTGGGACACTCAAGTGTCATCTGCTATCAACTTTTTAAAAGCCTGATTAGTACCAGACAGGACAGACAGACAGAAAGTGGACAAAGTTGTGTTGCTTAGCTGAAGACTCAAATATGTGTTTATTAAAAAGATATGTCCCTGAATGACAATAATTTACTTAAGTAAAACAAAATTTGAAAGTCTAATGAACAAATGGATGGACAATACCACAGGCCACTTTATATATGTTTTCGAAATCTTCTGACCATGGACATGAAAATGCATTTCATGTCACTGTATCTGACTAGTCCTACTTACTGCTACTTGAGGCACAGCCCCTTCCCCTACGAAGATAGCTTTAGCAGCCTGTTGTGTTATGTCTTGAGAATCTCCCCCTATCTTCTTGGCTATATTAATTTTGGCTGCCAGCTGTTTGGCTAAGGCCAGTTTGACCTGGTTGGACATTCCAGCTCCTCCAGTGGCTGGTACTTGAGGATTGAAGATTTGTGGCTTGCTGACATCTGTCACTCGTTTAACACTAGCAAACATATCTTCTATCTGCTGATCAATCTACAGATCCAAAATGTAATGTATCAACATGTATTGCCAATAATGAATTAACGTATCTAAAATGATTTTGATCTAAACCATATAATTAACAAGACATGTTTGTAAAACATGAATCCCCCCCCTCCCTTTCCCTGGGCAACAAAGTCCAAATAAGGTAAATTGTGAAATGTAGGACAAGGTCATGAGGTCAATGAAAGGGCTTCATTAGTGGAGTGTGCATGCCAAAATATGAAGCCTCTATCTCTCCTGGTTCAAAAGTTATGGCAAAGGTTAAAGTTGACTACAGACAGAAAAACAGACGGGTCAAAAAAAAAATATATAAATATTTTCAATATAAAGTAATGCTATTAATTATAAAACTTACAGGAAACTAGATTAACTAAGCTTAGCCAAGTTTGTTACAAAATACCAAGGAGCTAGAAGTGATAAATCAAATATTGTACTGAAAAAAAATAAGAATAGAGTCTATAATTACATCTACTCCTGAGTCCTCATCATCAGAGTCCTGAAGGCCTAGAGCTGCTTTCTGAAGTTTTTTCCTCTCATTTGCTAACTGTGCTTCAGTTTCATCAAACTTAAAGCCCTTGCCAGAGAATCCACCAGAACTCCTTACTGTTCTACCTTCCTACAAAAGAAATAGACTGGGAATGATAATTACCATACCACTGAAATCTACATGGAATAGACCTTTAAAAATGAGATATAATTCGAAGAAAGGTGTTCAATCAATGAAAAATATGAATAACTGAGGATACAAGTTTGAAGTGTAAGACTGCATTCTACAGGGAATCTATACTTTGATCATGTGTGTAATGAGTACTTTATTGTCTGTCTATTTACCAGAGCCTTGTAGGCTGTATATATGATTTTTGATCATTAAAATTTCTTTCTTTCTAAAGGGTTAACGAGCAATTAATGTCATATAAAAAAGTACAAACCAATTTTGCACGGTCTTTGTAGTCATTCCATATTTTTTCTAATTCATGTGGCACCTCTGTCCCAGAGAGTTCCAAAGCCTTGATTATGTCCCCTATATACCTCTCCTGTTCAGGAGTTATGAAAGTGAATGCATACCCTTTATTACCTGCTCTTCCTGTACGTCTGAAATATATTAAAAACCAAGTGTGCAGTAACCCTTTTAATAAATTAAACATTTTTTAATGAGTGAATCATCTTATTGCTTACAGTTCTTTACACGATATCAAAATAAAATCAAGGGAAATCCTTTCTATGATCCCCTGAAGATGTATCGGTATAAAAAATCGACTATAATGTGAGACAAACCATGTAGAGTACATCTAATCACAAAACTGACCAATTACAATATCACTAAACTGACCGCTTACACTATCATTCTGCTAAGGCACCCATACAATCACTCGGACATTTCACACCATTAGACCGATTACCTCCAGATTGACCATTAACACTATCACCAGACTTACCACTCATGCCACTAGACTGACCACTCAAACCACTAGACTGACCACTCATACCACTAGACTGATTACCTCCAGATTGACCATTACCGCTATCACTACACTAACCACTCACGCCACTAGACTGACCAATTACACCACCAGACTGACCACTCACACCACTAGACTGATTACCTCCAGATTCACCACTAACAACTCCATTAGACTAACCACTCACACCACTAAACTAACCACTCACACCACTAGACTGATTACCTCTAGATTGACCATTAACACCACCACTTGACTAACCACTCACACCACTAAACTGACCACTAACACCACCAGACTGTCCACTCACACCACTAGACTGATTACCTCCAGACTGACCAGTAACAACACCACTAGACTAACCACTCACACCACTAAACTGATTACTCACACCACTAGACTGATCATTCACACTACTAGACTGATTACCTTCAGATTGAACATTACCATTATCACTAGACTAACCACTCACACTACTAGACTGATTACTTCCAGATTGACAATTTACACCACCAATCAACTAACCACTTACACCAGTAGATTGACCACTCACACCACTAGACTGATTGCCTCCAGATTGACCATTAACACTATCAATAGACTAACCACTCCCCACTAAACTGACCACTCACACCACTAGACTGATTACCTCCAGACTGACCATTAACACTATCACTAGACTAACCACTCATGCCACTAGACTGATTACTCACACCACTAGACTGACCACTCACCACTAGACTGATCAATCACACCACTAGACTGATTACCTCCAGATTGACCATTAACACTATCACTAGACTAACCACTCATGCCACTAGACTGATTACTCACACCACTAGACTGACCACTCACCACTAGACTGATCATTCACACCACTAGACTGATTACCTCCAGATTGACCATTAACACTATCACTAGACTAACCACTCATGCCACTAGACTGATTATCTTCAGACTGACCATTAACACCACCACTAGATTGATCACTCACACCACCAGACTGATTATCTTCAGACTGACCATTAACACCACCACTAGACTAACCACTCACACCACTAGACTGACCCTTTACACCATCACTAAATTCACTACCTTAAGAGATTATATAATCTACAGAGTTCGCTAAGGGCACTGGACTGGTGAACAAATCAGTTAAAAATCAGTCTGTCTGATAAAGATGTTTAACATTTGAACTAAATGTTTAATGTAAAGAGACTACCAGAAAGTTTTCAGTAGGTAACTTAAATATGTTAAAGTAGCAATTACTTATAAACATCAAAAAGGAAATCCTTTTCCTTGTCCGAGACACATACAAATTAAGGCCAAAAAACTTAATGTTTAGTTTCACAGGCACTTTTTATCAAATACTGATGAGGCTGTTTTGAGGGGTTTTTTTATTATTATTATAATTATTTTTTTAATCATCAAGTTTATAACATATGTTTTATAATTATCGGGAAATTACCACATCTCAAAATCGAATCAGCCATCAAAAATGCTTATGTAAAAAAAACACCCCAAAAATATTTTTGTTTTCTCTTCTTTTTTTTTTTTTAAAAAACTAGGCTGCTACATTGTTATTGTGGCTGCAGGGCCCAAATTCGATGGCCAATATGCCTGTCATTGTGAACCCAGTTTACAATTCCTCTGACCATATTGTTTATCTGTTAAGCATTTGAATATAACAAGTTCTTTCATACAGATTTGTATGTCATGTTGATCTGAATATAACCTACCATCACAACCAATGCCACAACTTGAGCTTTCATACATACCCAACATATCTACCACCACAACCATTACTACAGCTTAAGTCGACATACCTACCACCACAACCAATGCTACAACTTAAGCCAACAAAGTATGATTTTATCATACTGCATGTCACTTCTACAAAATGGCAATACAATGTTACATAAATTTTACTGGACCTGCTTCATTTATATAAAGTTTAAAGTTATTTAAATCTAAATTACATGTAAAGCATCATTTTCAACTTGGACTCTATCAAGATCCACAGTAGCATTGGTGAATCTCAACATCTGTTAATGCAGAAGTCACAGCAACTTACCCGACTGCCAGTGATAATTCTCCTTTGATTTATCAGTTACAAGTCATAGAATGGTGGTGGCTTAAACATAGTAAGTTGTAGCTTAGCAATAAGCTATGTCCTATGACACAGTAAAAATTATCTAGGGTTTGTCATCACCATTCAAAAATGATCTTTCAGACTTCTGATAATTTTAAGGTCAGAGCAAATAAAGCATTGCACTTATCCACATAAAATAAAGCATTGCCCTTATCCACATCAAAGTAAAGCATTGCCCTTATCCACATCAAATAAAGCATTGCCCTTATCCACATAAAAGTAAAGTATTGCCCTTATCCACATAAAAGTAAAGTATTGCCCTTATCCACTTCAAATAAAGCATTGCCCTTATCCACATAAAAGTAAAGCATTGCCCTTATCCACATCAAAGTAAAGCATTGCCCTTATCCACATCAAAGTAAAGCATTGCCCTTATCCACATCAAATAATGCATTGTCCTTATCCACATCAAAGTAAAGCATTGCCCTTATCCACATAAAAGTAATGTATTGTACTTATCCACATCAAAGTTAAGCATTGCACTGATCCAAATTAAAATAAAGTATTGCACTGATCCAAATTAAAGTATTGCACTTACCCACATCTATGTACATAGTCCTCATAGTGGTTGGGACAATTATAGTTGACAACAAGAATGAGATGCCGCACATCTAGTCCTCTGGCAGCAACTGATGTAGCCACCTACAATATAAAATGAAAAAGAAGTATATGAAAACTTGTACTACCAGGACAAATACCACTAGTGGCAGCAATGTGGTACATTGCCATTTCTTAACTTGGTGTTTTTTATTTATTAAACTGTAGACTGCAATACAACAATACTCAAATTTTAGAGATTTCCCGCTATACATGTACTTACTGATTTACTCTTCTTGCATTTCTATTTCATATCTGATTCATATTAACAACATTCAGATACCAATTTATATCTTAATGGCACTAAAAATGGCACTAAAACACAAAGTTCTTTTCATCCTAATTCTACATTTGGAATATACACAATATATTTACATCTACATAATGAACATTATAAGTAAGAACAAATGCATTCATTAAAGCCGTAAGTAAAGAATCAGGTTATGAAGGTAAATGATAGATTATTAATTTGATGAAGTTTACCGGTATTTTGAAATTTTGACTGTTTTAGAATTATGTATAGTAACTGGGTTTATCTGCGATATACAGGAATCTGAATCTCTAGAAATGATATAAGTAACACTTTTTGGTCAATTTTTAATTTAAATGTTTATTTTACATATACACCACAAATTTGCATAGAAGTGCACTCAAGGAAATCTTCCTGTTTTGGCTGCCACAAACAAGAGTTTTCCCTGTATGTAATATCCTCAATTTGGTTGCTGATACAGTGACTTGCCCTCTTAAACAGAGATTTCACTTGTTCCTGTACTAGTAACATCTAAGCCTTAGTTTTCATCTCTGTTTGCCTTCTGCTTTTTCTGTGGTAACAAACCTTAACATCACTGTTGGTCCTTACATTGTGGTTGACTACACTCCAGGAAGAAATTGCCATATTGTAGACATCAGTCACTCATGTTTAACATATTGGACCAGTCTGTGTAAGCAGGTCAGGTTTAAGGTCTGCAGGATGTGTTCATGGGCCAACATGGGCAATGTCATCCTCTTTTTCACAGACCTGTACATGCTATTCCTTTCCTTGTATGCAACTTAGCCATAGCTCCCCAGACTTTTCTTTCACACATTTAAGCCGGTGTGGCGTAGTAGATAAGGTGCTCGGCTCGTGACCAAGAGGTCCTGGGTTCGACTTCCACCCTGGGCACACCAGTATTCTGTCTTTTGGATGAGACAGTAAAAACCGAGGTCCCGTGTCACAGTAGGCGTGGCACGTAAAAGATCCCTCACTGTTTCGGGTGAGTCCATTGCAAAGGTCTAAATTTCTATGCAATGCATCAGGCAGATGCTGTCACCATATATGTGAAATAATCGTGGAGTAACGTAAAACAATATTCAATCAATCTTTCACACATTTATGCTCCAATAGAAAATAGACCCTAGTAGTGGTCCTTGAATACCTTAAGGATGTCCTTCCACAGACTTGCTGGAAGTCCACAACTATCAGGGATAAAGCATCAAGAATCAGCAGGATCCTCTTGATAGCCTTGAATAACTTTGTATAGTCTTTTGTACCCTTTCCTGACATAACGGCAAATGCTTTATGCTTGAAAGTTGCAAATGTAAATGAAATAACATAACTCTTCTGCACTGCATGTTACCGGGTATATATTGCCTTCTCTTGCAGTGACAGTATAACAAAGTTTCTTGGTGGCATTGTACTTCCTTAATCTACGAAATACATAGGCCATCCAAGGCAAAAATATGTTTGCATCTTTCCCGAATATTTATTGAATTATACTTACATTACAGGTTACATTCATTTGCTTGGATATTTAATTCTTTATTAAAAAAGTGCAAATTCTACTGGTTGATTTTATTTTTTTCTGATTATCAACAAATAAGTCAGCATGACCCTAGAATTCTGCTGAAGAATTAACACCATTATTTATCTACTGTAGAGATATATAAACCCTGCTTAGTGATTGAAGTGCCACTATAAACAGTCCCAACTGAAAATTTGGTTAAAGACATACCTTTAAGTTAAGAAACAATCAGAATATAAAATGACAAAGGTAAGAATTAATCTGCACTCTTCCTATTGGTGGAGGTATAACAAGTCTATATGTATACAATATACATATTAAAATGAGATATTCTGATTGGAAGGGGAAAATCGATATGCCTACTTCATGATATTATAGGAATAACAATACTGAACTGAATACCTCCTCTCTAAAAGGACAAGTTAGATCAATATCACTGTCATATTTAACAGCAAAAACAAAATTTTTATCAGTGGCATCTGCCTCTTGGAATCAATCAAACTTGTTGAGAAAATTACAGCGAATGCTGAAAAATACAATGAATTGTACTAAACTGTCTTATGTTTCTATACATATGCTTTCTAAACTTATTAGTAACCCGAGAATGGAGGTGATTAACGTTTAATTCTTGACAATACGTACGAGAAGTTTGACATTTCCGTTTTTAAAGTCAACTATGGTAGAGTCTCTATCATACTGGTCGATGCCACCATGGAGTGACATACAAGGGTATGAGTGTGTCAACAGTTCCTTCATCAGCTCATCAGCATGCTCCTGTTTATCTACGAACACTAGAACACTTCCTCTCTCTTGATAAAGGCCTAATAACTCAAGCAACTTCAGTAATTTCTTGTCCTCATCTATTATCATCTGTAATGAAAATGTAAAGTCAGGAAAATAACAATTCTGTATAGTATTTGTTTCATCCTTTGAGTCTCTATACCTTAATCACTATGGCCCCACCTATGTATATGTATTACTGTGGCTTCACTTACGTCCTTCATTAAGAGGCTACATCTCTGTACTTATAGTGACTTCACCCACAGTGGCCTCTCCCACAGTGGCTTCTCCTATGTATCTACATTAAAGTGGCTAGGTCACTCACATACTTATATTACTGTGGCCCCATCTATATATATGTATTACAGTTGCTTCATCTATGTCCTTCATTAAGTGGCTACATCTCTGTACTTATAGTGACTTCACCCACAGTGGCCTCTCCCACAGTGGCTTCTCCTAAGTATCTACATTAAAGTGGCTAAGTCACTCACATACTTATATTACTGTGGCCCCATCTATGTATATGTATTACAGTTGCTTCATCTATGTCCTTTATTAAGTGGCTACATCTCTGTACCTATAGTTTAGTGACTTCAACATTTGTGGCTTCACCCATGTATTTGTAATATTAATTAAGTGGCTAAATCTCTAAAAGTGCTACATCTTTGTACCTATATTATAGTGGATTGATCTTTGCATTCTTTTAATTTTATTTTTCTGCTGAGCATATGATTCAAACAACCAGAGGTCTTTAACTTCAAAAGTCTACACTTGACATAGACTACTTCATATTCAAGGACTATACAATCAACAAGATTTTGGCATGAAATCAACAAACACTGATAGAGTATATGATAAAGCGTATAGTACTGATAAAGTATATGAATGTAATAAGCTTAAAAAGTCTCAAGCTCACAGGCAATACTTCATTATAACTTTACTACAAACCACATGTTGCTCTACATCCTTGCATACAACACTACGGCCTCCAACTTGAACTTCAATTGGTTTACTTAAGATCTTCCTGGCTAGAGCTTCCATCTGACGTGGGAAAGTGGCTGAGAACATCACAGTCTGACGATCTGGACGAATACTGTCTATGATCTTTGTCACCTTCAAAGGAGATAAAAAAGTCATTTCAATGAACAATCAATATATCCAGATTCATATCACTTACAATGTAAGAAGTAAAAGCAGATCAAAACATATATTTCATACTTCAAACAAGCTCCAATAATAACAGGGATATAAGGCTTACAAAAAGTACTTATAAATTTTAAAGTTGACTTGCAACCACCAAAAGAATTTTAGGACATGTTTTGATATCATCAAATATCCATAACAGCAATTTCACACTGATTTTCTTTACATGAAATAAATTATGTCATGTGTTATGTTTATTTTTAATAACAATGGAAAAATATTGAATGAGTCATTTATTCTCAACAACATACCTGTGGTTCAAATCCCATATCAAACATTCTGTCAGCTTCGTCTAGGACTACATAAGTGCATCTTCTCAAGTTTGTTACACGTCCTAAAATATACAAAGCGCATACAATATATTATACATTATACCAACTAAGTGTCCTGAATCAAAGAAATTAAATCAAATCATATTTAGATTCATACTATTTCGTTTAAAATGTATTTAATACCAAAACATTTTCCAGATACCCCCAAAATTGCCATGAGAGGTGAAGGGAACACATTTTTGTAATAACACCTCTATTCTGGCCACTGGGGATCAGACCCCAATGACACTGTTTTCACACTCACTAATCAAAGTGACATTCTTCTCAGTACATTTTATACTTAGAATTTTAAATGTGTCTGTGCGATACAGATGTCCCGGCTGGCAACTAAGGTAGTGAAATATATTGCCAGAGAACTAATATTTGAAAATTAAAAAAAAATCTGACCTGTATCTTCCCTTGATACATCTATATACCGGATATCAATTTAATCAATCAAACCTTCAAAGAGAAAATGAGCGGAAACTGTCATTTTTAAGAAATTTTCTATGTTCAATGGCAATAACTGTCAGAAATTATTGGAACACACCCATATTCGAACTTGACATTTTCCCTTGATTATCTTTATACCCAATATCAATTTAATCCATCAAACCTTCAAAGAGAAAATGAGCGTAAACTGTCATTTTTAAGAAATTTTCTATGTTGCAGGACAATAACTCTGTCAAAAATTACCGGACCACACCCATATTTGAGCTTGACCTGCATCTTCCCTTTATACATCTATATACACAATTCCAATTTAATCCATCAAACCTTCAAAGAGATTCAAAATGAGCGGAAACTGTCCTTTAGAAGAAAATTTTCAATGATCCAGGGCAACAACTCTGTCAGAAATTACCGGAACACACCATCTTCCCTTGATACATCTATATACCCAATATCAATTTAATCCATCAAACCTTCAAAGAGGAAATGAGCGGAAACTGTCATTTTAAAGAAATTTTTTATGTTCAAGGGCAATAACTCTGTCAAAAATAATCAGACCATACCCATATTCCACCTTGACCTGCACCTTCGCTTGATACATTTGTATACCCAATATCAATTTAATCCATCAAACCTTCAAAGAGAAAATGAGTGGAAACTGAATGATGATGGAATGACAGAATGATGGAACAGGGTAACACTATACGTCCCCGGCCATTTCATGGCGGGGGTATAAAATTCTATAATATGGGAGATGTAATGGCAAATTTGAATAGAACCTTGGTAAAAATGGGCCTATATATAACTCATCTGACTCATCTGAGTACTTTGAGCACTTGGGATCTTAGGTAATATAGAAAGATTTTGAAATGTGAATATCCTTTTTCAATTTTTTTTTCAGAACTTAACTAACAATCAGCCTAAATGAGTCTATATCACTCACCTAAAGAAGATTTGCCAACTCACAAACAATTGACTGCTTGTCAGAAGACAACAGAGCTTGCCAGTTTCAACCAAATTTCAATAGCAAAAGCTTTTCGTAAGAAGATCAAACTTCAAGGTAAAGTTCGATAGGTAAAATATCTTGGTACCAAATGAAAAGTCTTGGCCCAAGGAATGCACATGTAAAATATTAAAGCCCTGTCTCTAATGGTTTTAAAGTTATGATCCAGTTTAAAGTTTTGTCTATAGTCGATGACAATGACGATGCTATAACAATAGTCCTCTCTGGCGAGCTAAAGATTCTTCCAGCAGTTCTGAATGAGAGTCTATTACAGCTTACTATTACACACAACAAGAGTTGTCAGAAAACAACGTTAACAAAGCTTGCCGGTGGCAACCAAAATTGAACAGCAAAAGATTTTGGTAAGTAGGTCAATCTTCAAGGTCAATGTCAAAACGTAAAAAATTTGATACGGAATGAAAGCTCTTGCCACGAGGAATAATCAAATGAAATATTGATGCCCTATATCATACTGTTCATTAGTTGTGACCAAGATTAAAGTTTTTTAAAAGTGGGTCAAAATTCAAGGTCAATGTCAAAACGTAAAAAATTTGATACGGAATGAAAGCTCTTGCCACGAAGAATAATCAAATGAAATATTGATGCCCTATATCATACTGTTCATTAGTTGTAACCAAGATTAAAGTTTTTTAAAAGTGGGTCAAAATTCAAGGTCAAGGTCAAAAAGTAAAATATTTTTGGTAACCAATGAAAGGTCTTGGCACAACAAATGCACATGTGAAATATTAAAGCCCTGTTTCTCATGGTTCCAACAACGCCGGGGGTATGACAATAGCTCTATGGACATTGGTCCTGGCAAGCTAAAAACTACATCCACTACCCCTTCCCCCTTTTTTATCTTAAAAAAATGCTAAAATCTGGATAAATTTATTATTTTTGTATTCCATTTCTTTTCCAATTACATTTATTTCGATAAAAGCAGGTTAAAATACACAAATTCAATACATGATAAGCAACCTACCATGAGAAAATCAAAGAAATTACATGAAAATCTTCAAAAACAACAATACAAGTTCACAATAAAAGTGTCTAAAATCTTATTCCCACATAAAACCAAAAAAAAAAAAAAAAATCCATTCTACATAACTCTGATGATTTGATTATGTTGATCTATGCAGCTGGTCTGAAGAAGTTTGTCAAAGCTGGGTACCCTATCTCTGTCTCCAAATTCCACCCAAATCATTCCATTAAGTCTGACAAAGATGTCCATCAAATCTTACACTAACAATATATCCAACCCCCTCCCCAGGGGTGGGGCACTTGAAATTATTTTTGTATTACATTTCTTTCCAACCGCATTTACTTCAACAGAATAAGTTATAATACACAAAATCAGTGCATTATAAGCAAACTATCATGAGAAAAAAATTACCTCTAAATGTACAAAAGTTACAGAATCTGAATAGACCTAATCATGAGGCCAATTGGACCACATTGCTCACCTAAGACTAATGAAACATTAACAGAATATTTGATTAAAATGTAATTAGTGTACAATAGTAAACAAATGAAATCAGTTGAAAGCAGCTGGGAAGTAATAGAAAATGCATCAGCTAATCAGAGCCCTTGGCCGCCACATATTTGTCCAGGGATAGGGTAAAAAAAACCCCCACAACTTGGTAGAAGACCTTCATTTCTTGCTTCCTGTAAGGTCTGGTGAAATCCTGTGCAGTGGATGTAGAGGAGAAGCCGAAAATGTGTCAACCAACCAGAGCCCATTGTGGCCATCTTGGATTACAGATCGGGTTGAAAAAGACAAACTCGGTAGAAGGCCTTAAGTATTTGCTTCCTATTAGGTTTGATGACATTCTGTGTAGTGGTTGCAGGGAAGAAGTCGAAAATGTGAAAAGTTAACGGACGCCAGCCGGACGCAACACGGCAGAGTATGACAATAGCTCATTTTGAGCCTTTGGCTCAGGTGAGCAAAAAATTATCAAAAACTTCATTTCGAAATAGAACCAAAAGCAACTCCTTTTAAGACACCCTTCTCGATAACTCTGGTGCATTTGGTTTGTCGATCTATTCAGCTGGTGTCAAAAAGTTTGTGAAAGGTATATACCTTATGAGGCCTATGTTGTCCCGCACTGGATTCAACTCTTGGCGCATTTAGCCGGAACCCCCCCCCCCCCTTTCCAAAAGAACAACAACAATACTAGAAGGGGACTTTGAGTACTTCCATGAAACTAAATATTCTAAATGTTTTATAACAGACGAACGACGAGTGACGGACGACCAACGCATCGTTGTGGCTATAGCTCATTTGAGCTTTTCGGCTCTAGGGTACAAACACTTTGAAGAAGCGATTACTAGCAAATATTGATGGGCCCACGGAAAACAGATCAGATATATTTAATAAACTTGGCTGAGAATTTTAACTTGGTTGAAAATGAACTTGTTCTATATATCAATTTCACGACTATTATCTACTGAAGTAAAATAAAATATTTGAACCTCGCTGACAAATTGTGTGAAAAAAAAACCTGCAGTCATACCGACAGACGGCAAGGAATAAAGGAGACTTTACTGATCCGCTTACTGAACAAAATTAAACCTTCTGTGGTCATTTTATATTTCTTAACGATAATTTATCATTATAGTGAAAATTTGTTTGTTGATCAATTCACCAGTAACCTTTTATCCAATTCATTATGTTTCTTTACACGACTTATTCTTTACCATCATCACTTATCAATCTTGTCAGGCGGACGCGTCATATTTCCGCACACCAGGACACCTCAAGTGGCA
This sequence comes from Pteria penguin, assembly GCA_035048485.1. Lineage (NCBI taxonomy): Eukaryota > Metazoa > Mollusca > Bivalvia > Pterioida > Pteriidae > Pteria > Pteria penguin. Next base: position 439,716 of record CM068580.1, read on the forward strand.
AACACTTAGTGAACCATACATAATGTAACAGTGTGTAACACACATTATAGACATAAATCTCTCTGTCATTGTGACATGAAAATATATTCTATAGTATTTACAACTTCTGTAGAATCTACACTGATTACGTAATAAAAGAATCAAAAAACATATGCAGTGAACAAACAAACTCCCTTATCTCGATTAAGACACATTTAAATAAGAAAGGTTGTACGAAGCTGTGTCGTCACGACTTCCTGTTCATGGTAAAAACGTGGTTTACTGTACGAAGGAATTCTACGAGGAGAATGAACATGGATATGTTTTATACCGCTCTGTTATTGTATGTAACATTGGGACATGCTTTCAGTGACCGTATAGTGAACTACTCTAAAGACTTGTACGGCTATCTATTCACAGATATGAATCATACATCGGATATCATTCCTATATGTCATAAGGGAGATAATGTATCGCTTAGTGTAGACTTAGCTCTGAGAGAGTTAGTGGAACTCAACGAGAAGTTTCAGCTCGTGCGGATCAAGCTTTGGGTGCGCCTTAAGTGGAGGGATTGTACTATGACTTGGCAGCCGGGTAATTTCGGGGGTCAGGATCAGATCATTGTACCGTATGGACGGATTTGGATGCCTGACTTGGCTCTGTATGAAGGCTCTAGTGACGAGGCCAACATGCCAGACATGAAGGAGTATAGAGCCACTATAATGTATGACGGTAATGTTAGTTACAACTTTCCTACCATTGTCACATCAGCCTGTAGAATTGACGTTACATATTTCCCGTATGATTATCAGAACTGTAGTCTAACGTTTAGCTCGTGGATGTACAATGGCAAACTGCTAGATCTGACCACATCCTCGGCGTCTGCGGACACTGACAATTTCGTTCACCATAACGAATGGGGTCTACACAGTATGGAATCTTACAGAAAAGTTCATCGTTACCAATGCTGCAGTGAACCATACCCTAAAATCACTTACTACTTGGTGCTTGCTAGATTCCCAAAGTTTTATCTTTTAACTTTATTTTTTCCCTGCATTATAGTTTCTTTGTTATCATTACTGGGATTTTTGTTACCGCCTATATCAGGCGAGAAGATCTCTCTACAGATCACCATTCTTCTGACAATCGTAGTGTTCTTATTGCTGGTTCAGGACAAGCTGCCATCCTCGTCCGATACATTCCCATACATCGGGATATATTTCTCCATCTCTATGAATTTAGTGTGTGTGTCATGTGTCATGTCTGGAATAGTAATGTATGTGTATTACAAAGGATCGACAAATGAACATGTACCCAAGTGGATAAGAAAATTCTTCCTTCAAGGGTTGCGACCTTTGACCTGTGGCTCAGTATCATCTTACAGGACTAGTGCCTGTGACACAGAGGATAACAATGTAGTGATGAATGACATAAAACCAACAGACGAAAACTATTCCCCACACATTGGGCATGATTCCCCCAATGGCTGTCCTAGGAACCATTCAACGAGGATTTCATTGTCGAAAAATGATATTCCTACCTATACAGAAGCAGAGACGGAAAGTTTGCAAAGTCAGAGAAAATTGATTACAAATGAGTGGGAACTACTTGCATTTGTCCTCGATAGAATGTTTCTTATTCTATATATTGTGTTTACAGTTATTAACATATGCAGTTTTTTTATACTGATAAATACCTAAGAAAGACATAAACCTGTTCTTTTTTAACAATGCGTACAATCAAACATTTTGGAAATTTTATAAAGATAGTATTTCTACTTATACAAGCAATATATTGCAAAAACAACAGTACCGCTTTCAATTAATTGTACTTACTATACATCGATCACTAACTGAATCCTGACAATTCAAGTCTGATAAAGTCTCAGAAATTGTTTGGGTTTTTTTTTTTGTTTGTTTGCTGATGTTGTGTGTTGACAGTGTTTGCTCACATAATTGTGTCTATGAATTTTATTTTATTTTTTTAACTACATGTATTTCATGTCGTTTGTACTATGGGAATTCACAATGGTGTGACTAACAAAACGCTTACTAAATACATGTATTAGTGCTTTAGTGACACAGCAAACCGGTGTGGCCTTGTAGATAGATGCTCGGCTCGTGAGCGAAAGGTCCCGGGTTCGACTCCCGCCCTGGGCGCACCGGTGCTCTGTCTTTCGGATGAGACAGTAAAAACCGAGGTCCCGTGTCACGGTTGGCGTGGTACGTAAAAGATCGCTGACTGCTTCGGGTGGGTCAGTTGCAAAGGTCTAAATTTCTATGCAATGTATCAGGCAGATGCCGTCACCATATACGTGAAATAATCGTAGAGTGACGTAAAACAATATTCAATCAATCAATAAATTTAGTGACATAGCACCAGATGCTTACTCCTCCCGGGCACGTGGTCTTTCCTCTGGTTCCAGGGGTCCATGAATGTTCACTGTATTACATCATTATTAGTGCTATATTTAGTTACAAAGCATCAGTTACTTTTGTATTTAACGTCACTATACATCGCTGTTAGACAAGCGATCAGTTGCATTGTTCGTATTATACATAAGTCGCTTACAAGTAACAGAACATTGACACTTCAAACTTGCTTAAGTTAAGTACCGGTTACATTGCTGATTTCTATATTAAGCTGATATTACAATGTATAATATAGATTGATCTCCGTCCATTGTTTGTCCATCTGTCCTTCAACATTCTTGTTATGTTTCTAGTTGATGCAAAATTTCGTAAACATCGAAGGACCATAGACTTGATGCTTTGCATGTGATACGACTTTGATACGTACTTGTGATTTCAAATAAAATTAGGTCAGTGTGACCTACAATTTATAGTTGAGTGATTTTCTAAAAAATGTCTACACAATGTTTAATACTTTGCGTATTTGCACTTTTGATTTAACTGGAATTAGGTCAGTGTGACCTAAATATTAGAATTGAGTGATTTTCTGGAAATGTCAGTTGAAATCTGAGCACACAGTTTTAGCATCTCTTGTTTGTAATTGAAATACATTGTGCTGAAATGTCCTAATCACGGATGGCAAAATGTTTCATACAGAAGGTATATACTTGAACAATGAATCATACAGAAGACATACACTTAAACAATGAATTATAAACTTCATTTGTTTTAAAAAAATTGCACAGAATAAGTTTTAAATATGACAATCTTAAGGTATTTTCATTATAATCTATTTATGGAGTTTACAATATTTCATGTATGTAATATAAAACAAAGGTGTGGGATTGGTACCAATATTATGCATTCTAAGCCTAGTGAGAGTATTTATAATGCCTAAAGGGACCTCAGCCTCTGCTCAAATACTTAAACATAAATTGAAAATTTGAATAAAGGTCTTTGAACACAAACTACACACTGCCAAATTAGGTCACCTGTTAAATAACTAAGAATAATTTGTACCACATAAAATCATGCTAATCATTGGTGAGGACAATGAGAAAAGCAGTTCAGAGTATACATATTACCAGCAAGAGATTTTGTCAAGTCTGCAGAAATATTAGTTATAACTTGGTATAACCTGGTAATAAAATGATAAATCATTTTTTTTTTTGTAAATAGAACTGACAGAACATGAGGGGTGCAAAACAAATTCAAGAGTTTCAAAATGGTTGCCATCTTTATCACATCATACAAAATTATTATTCAGGTTGCATCGCCACAAGAAATTGTCAGTATTAGAGAGTTCCATGATTATTTACAATCCTGTACAGGACATACTCTATTATCAAGTCAAGGTAAAAGCCGGCGTGGCCTAATGGTATCGTGCTGATTGGGAGGCCGGGGTTCGACTCCCGCTCTGCCCATGCCGGTCTTCTGTCTTTCGGATGTGACAGTAAAAACTGAAGCCCCGTGTCATGGTATGCATGGCACGTTAAAGATCCCTCACTGCCTCGGGCAGGTCCGTTGCAAAGGTCAATTCGTATGCCCCGCATCAGGCAGATGCCGTCACCATATACACGAAATATTCGTGGTGTGACGTTAAACAAAAATCAATCAATCAATCAATCAAGTCAAGGTGCAATGACAATAGGGCTAACAGATAAAAAAAGTTCATGACGACAGTTTCATCTATTAACATTAGGTCCTCAGAATACCTCAGGTTAAATCTTACCAATCAAAAGTTGGAACCAATGTTGAAGTTAATGCAATGTAGGTCAAAGTCACAAGGTAAAAATTTTTGTACCAAAAAGAAAGGTCTTATCACATGGAATATGCATGTGAAATATGAAATCCCTATCTTTTACAATTTAAAAGTTATAACCAATGTTAAAGTCTTTGAAATGTAGGCCAAAGGTGACAGTCAAGGTCATGATGTCAAAAATTATTGTACCAATGGAAAGGTTTTATTACAAGGAATCTGCATGTGAAATATGAAAGCCCTAACTTTACAATTCAAAAGTTATACGCAATATTAAAGGTCATGGTCAAGTTCACCAAGTAAAACCTTATTGTACAAACAGAAAGGTCTTGTCACAAGGAATACACATGTGAAATATGATAGCCCTACCTCTATGATTCAAAAGTCATAGGCAATGTTAAAGTTTTTTGCCACAAACAGACAGACAGACATACAAGGCCAAAAAATAATATGTGAAAAAGATAAAAGTCGTAATTTTTTTTTTCTCAAACTTATTTAAAATCTAAAAAAAAAAAGGCCTCTAGCTGGGTTTGAACTGCTTCCATTCAGCATGCTAGAAATAGCCAATAACAAAATAAGAACAAGAGCAATGCCTTGTGTCGTATAATAGGTCCACAGCTTAATTTGACGGGAAAATTTTAAAGCATGGAGGCTTACCCCCCTAATTATTCAGGTCCCGTATGTGACGATGTATAAAAAGCAAGAGGTCCAAATGGGCCTACATTGCTCACCTGAGCACAATTTGCTTATTCACACACAAATTATGGCTCAATTTTTACAAGCAGAAGCCTCTGAGTACTCTGTAAAGTTTTATGAAATTTTGTGCAGATGTTGCTGAAAAGAAGTCAAGTGTGTCTGCCAATCAAAGTACTTGGGAGCTATCTTTGATGACATGTCAGGTCAAAAGATAAAAAATTTGGTAGAGAACCTTGAGTACTTACTTTCTATAAGGTTTTGTGAAATTCTGTGGAGTGGTGGCAGAGAAGAAGTCGAAAAATATGTCGGCCAATCAAAGCACTTGGCAGACATCTTGAAAGACAGATTGGGTCAAAAGATGCAATTTTGGTATGAGACTTTGTTAACTTACTTCCTGTAAAGTTTGATGATACTTTGTGCTGCAATTGCTGAAAAGAAGTCAAAACTATGTCAGCTAATCAGAGCCCTTGGTAGCCATCTTGGATGACCGTTCTGACTCAAAGATACAATTTTGGTAGAGGACCTCAAATACTTACTTCCTATAAGATTTGGTAAAATTCTGTGAAGCAGTACCTGTTAATGAAAAGAAGTCAAAAATGTGGCAACCAATGAGAGCCCATGGTGGCAATCCTGGATGACGGATCGGGTTGAAAAACACCATTTTAGTAGGGGACCTCGAGGACTTACTTTCTGTAAGTTTTGGGAATTCTGTTGAGCTGTTGCAGAGGAGAAGTCAATAAACGTGCCAAGCAATGAGACACATGGTGGCACACGGATCAGGTAAAAAAAAAACATAAACCAAACTTGGTAGAGGACCTTGATAACTTATTTCTTGTAAGGTCTGTAAAATTTTGTAAAGCGGATTGGGAGAAGTTGAAAATGTGTCAACCAATCAGATCCCATGGTGGCCATCTTGGACTACAGATCAGATCGAAAAACACAAACTTGGTAGAGGACCTTAAATACTTAATTCTTGTAAGTGGAGTGAAATTTTACGAAGCGGTTGTGGAGAAGAAGTCAAATATGTGAAAAATTTATGCCAGATGATGCACTATGACAATAGCTCACTTGAGCCTTTGGCACAGGTAAGCTATAAAGTAATAAAAAACAAAGAAAACTACACTTTGACATGAAATAACCCTTCAGATAAATATTCAGTATTAAAAATTGGCAAATAAATGCTTTATGGCTTATATATGTTAAATAAATCAAGAAAATGATAATTATATACGAGTGAAAAATATCTAAGTTAATGATTTTTTTTGTAATATGATTTTTTGACTGCACAAAACACTGAAAAAATATTTTTGGCATAATATGAAATAAAAAAAATTTTGTTTCAAGGAAGTTTGAACCACTAACGTTCAGCATGCCAGAACTGGCCTATATCAAAAGTGGGAAAAAATCATAATTAATTTCAAAAGCAGAATTTTCACACGACACTTTCAAATAATCCTCAAAATAAATATTTTCAAATAAACATAAGCACATCGATGAATTATTGCTTCTCTATATTGAATACGTCAATTAAATGACAAAAAATATGGGGAAATGACAGGATCCAACAACAGTTGTCAGAAGACAACAGAGTCTGTCAATGGCAATCAAATTTTAATAGCAAAAGTTCTTTGTAAGAAGGTCAATGAAGGTCAAGAAACTTTTGATACATGATGATTTGAATACACATATAAAATATTTAGGCCCTATCTCTTACTGTTCATAAGTTATGACCAAGGTTTAAGTTTCTTAAAAGTAGGTCAAACTTACAGGTCAAGGTCACATGGTCAAAACTTTTGGTACCCAATGAAAGGTCTTGGCACAAAGAATATGCAAATAAAATAGTAAAGACCTGTCTCTAATAGTTCTAAAGTTATGATCCAGTTTAAATTTTTTGCTTATGGATGATGGTGAAAACAACTACAATGACAACAGCCGGAATATGACAACAGCTCTCTGGGCATTTGTCCCGGCAAGCTTAAAAGACGTCAAAAAAAACCCCAAACAAACAAACAAAAAAAACCCCCAAAAAACCAGATCTGGTAAAAAAACAGCAACATTTGCATGGAACCTTGACTGCTTCATTCCTACCAAGTTTCGACAAAATGATTCCATAGGTTGTAAAGGAGACTTCCATCAAAGCTCATTATCACATGCTAATAGTATATTACAGCTCTTTTTTAAAATTCTTAAAAATTTGCAAAAAATCCTACAAATTATTTCTGCATTCAATTCTTTCCAATTACATTTAAAATTAAGTTAAAATACACAAAATAATATACTATTAGCAACAGACTTTGAAGAAAATCGAAGGTACTACATGAACATAGGAGAAAATGACTCCTGCAAAAAACAACAACAACAACAAAAATATAAATAAATAAAAATAAATAAATAAATAACAAGAGCAAGGCCTAGCGTGGCTAATACGCCCGTCGCTTACTTTGGAAGGGATCAATGTGAACATACGGTTTTATTACCCCAAAAACGTGGGTCTCTTTGGTAATACTTTTATGAAATACTGAATTCCAAAAAGAGGGATCCAAGTCCCATATTCCTGTAACAACAAAATGGAATTACCTCAAAACTGAAAAGTTGCTTCCCCTACACTATTTAAGCATTCTGTATAAGTTTCATGAAAAACAACTGAGGTTTACTTAAGTTATTGCGTTACATAGCATCTCCATAGCATTTTACTCACTTTGCATGTTGTGACCTTGACTTTTAACCTATGACCTTGGGTCAAGATCATGACACACCCTTGGGTCCTAAGTAACAATTCTATGAAATATTATTGAAATCCATACATAGAGCAAGAAGTAATGGCATGAACAAGGTTTTACTCACTTTGCATGTTGTAACCTTGACTTTTAACCTATGACCTTATGCCAAGGTCATGACACACCCTTAGGTCCTAAGTAACAATTCTGTGAAATATTATTGAAATCCATGCATAGGGCAAGAAGTTATGGCCTGGACAAGGTTTAACTCACTTTGCATGTTGTGATCTTGACCTTTGACCCATGACCTTGGGTCAAGGTCATGACACATCCTTGGGTCCTTAGTAACAATTCTGTGGAATATCATTGAAATCCATGCACAGGGCAAGAAGTTATGCCCTGGACAAGGTTTTACTCACTTTGCATGTTGTGACCTTGACCTTTGACGGTCAAGGTCATAACACACTCTTGGGTGCTAAGTAACTTTTCTGTGATATATTATTGAAGTCCATGTACAGGGGAAGAAGTAATGGCCTGGACAAGGTTTCACTCACTTTGCATGTTGTGACCTTTGACCTTGGATCAAGGTCATGACACATCCTTGGGTCCTTAGTAACAATTCCGTGAAATATTATTGAAATCCATGCACAGCACAAGAAGTTATGGCCTGGACAAGGTTTTATTCACTTTGCATGTTGTGACCTTGACCTATGATGGTTAAGGTCATAACACACCTTTGGGTGCTAAGTAACAATTCTGTGATATATTATTGAAATCCATGCACAGGGGAAGAAGTTATGGACCGAACAAGGTTTTACTCACTTTGCATGTTGTGACCTTGATCTTTGACCTATGACCTCGGGTCGTGTAACAATTCTGTGAAATATTATTGAAATCCATGCACAGGGGAAGAAGTTATGACCCGAACAAGGTTTTATTTACTTTGCATGTTGCAACCTTGACCTTTGACCTATGTAAGCCATTACACCATGCAGTAAATGGGTCTTAAAATGCTTGACAACAGATAAATTCAGTCTTTCATTGCAAACATACAAATAACCAAGATCGACGGTACATATGTAATACTAATATACACACTGAAACGGAAATGGTAAAAAATTTCTGTAAATTTCGGATTAAAAAAAATGTAAGGAATATAACCAGAACATACAGCCGGAAGTCAAGTGTTAAAAATAGGGCACCGCTAACGGGTGCATGATAACCCCGCATCATGTTTTAATGTGGTCTACAAGCCACATCCTTTCATATGACACCATCAAAAGTGTTGTTGCCCCTTTAGATAAGGAGCAGAGTCCAGTAAAACCTTTCCGACCCTGCCCATTTTCCCCCACCCCAGGAGCCTTACCCCAACTTTGAAACCCACATGCACAAATACAAGCCACATTCTTTCATATGACACCATCAAAAGTTTTGTTCCTCCCTTCAGTTAAAGAACAGAAGCCTGGACAAGCTTTTCCTACCTTGCCCATTTTCCCCCACCCCAGGGGCCTGTCCCCAACTTTGAAACCCACATGCACAACTGCAAGCCACACCCTTTCATATGACACCATCAAAAGTTTTGTTCCTCCTTTAGTTAAAGAGGAGAAGCCCGGGCAAGCTTTTCCGCCCCCGCCCATTTTCCCCCACCCCAGGGGGCATATAAAAATAGAAAGATTATGACAACTGGAAAGGTCGGTTTTTCATTACAAACCCACCACAGGTCATACATTATAATTCAGTCAAGGTTCCCTGTCAACAGGAGTTACTGTTAAGGTTTTGTAGCATTAACAATAAAAAGACTTTACATGCTAGACAACAAGCTATGACAAAAGCGCTTTTGGCATTCTTCCAGTAAAGCTAAATTGACTTACCACTATTAGCTGACAGCATATCTATCATTCGGCCTGGTGTACACACAACAATTTCACATCCTCGTTTGAGTTCAGCTATTTGTTCCGAGATCCCTGTGCCACCATAAACACATACGGCTTTCAGGCCTAATGTCTTATTGAACTTTCTGCACTCAGAAGTAATCTGTAGAGCTAACTCTCTGGTAGGGGTCATTATTACAGCTGCAACAGGTCAAAAAACTATTTTAATTGGTTGGGCACATTTAATATTAATTTCAATTTTGGGCTGGAACAAGAACGCATCTTTATTACATACTGAATTTCCTCAGTTGTCTCCCTGTTGCTATATTCATTAGATAAACTGACACCAATTTATGAAAATCAAAGGACTCAAAAGTCCTGAGAGTCGGCTTTGCTGATTTTAAGTATGTAATCATTTTACCATTTTAGTGGCGGATTCAGGATTTCAGGAAAAGGGGGGGGGGGGGGGGGGAGGCAAAAATTAGGTCTTTGTTGCAACAACATCGTCATTATACCTATGTACAAAATGCTAATAAAATTTGCTCTCTTCATACTATCTTACGGCAAAGAGTTTGCAATTGCTTGTATCCGAAATGAACGTGCAATCGACAACTTCATGGCAACAAGTTTTACTGCATTGTTGTCACGAGTCAAAGCTGAGCCAAGGAACGACATTCCTTCAAGTGGGACATTAAATAACCATCTTATTCACGATTCTCATAATGTTTGAACATCATTTATATTTAGAAACATACAACATTTACCTAAATATTTATATTGCATTTTCATTATCAGAGGAAATGCGGGAAGATCGATCTTTAAATCTGTCATATATGTGAAAAAGAACTAAAGTTCCAGAACATGTTGGGGAAAACTTTAATTGAAATATCTCGATAAAAACAAGCGATACAAGATCAAGACAAATGCTTTGTCCGGAGAATTACACAATCGAGTACATCCGACGGTGTCGGTGGTAAACACAACTACATATTATTACGCGAAATTTGAAAACATTATTGCAACTCCTTTTTCGAGTTATTGAAACTAGTTTATGTTTAGCTTAAATGAACTGAGCTAAAGGTACATTGTGCTGATCAAGAATTTTTAAGACAACATCAGTAATTTTTCGGCACTTTATTTTTCAGCGGCGTAGTAAGCTCTATATCGGTAGTGAAAGTTATAACCCCTGAAAAGAAAGTGATTGCAATGAGTACGGCTTCACCGAAGCCGACTCAAAAATTGCATATTAGGAAATTCCTTAAAGAGTGTCCTTAAAATTAAGGATTTTCCATAGGGAAAAATTTGCTTACGGTCTTTAGTGAAAACTGCTTGAGGATTTATTTTGTACAAATGTAAAAGAAACTAGAACTGTCCTAAAGGGACAAATACCCCCAAGGACAAAAGACCAATGTCACAGGGTCGAAAATGTTGGTATCGACAGAAAAGTCTTGCCACAAAAAATACACATGTAGTATGAAGGTCCCATCTCTTTTCTTTCAAAAGTTATGGCTAAGGTTAAAGTTTTCAAAAAGTAAGTCAAAAGTCAAGGCCAACGTCACAAGGTCAAAAATTTGGTACCAAAAAAGGTCCTACCACAAGGAATATACATGTGTAGTATAAATACCCAGTTTCTTTTGGTTCAAAAGTTATGGTTAAGGTTAGAGTTTTTAAAAAGTAGGTCAAATGTCAAGGCCAAGGTCACAAGGTTGTAAATTTTGGTACCAAAAGAAAGATCTTGCCACAAAGAATATACATGTGTAATATGAATACCCAGTCTCTTGGTTCGAAAGTTATGGCTAAAGTTAAAGTTTTTAAAAAGTAAGTCAAAAGTCAAGGCCAACGTCACAAGGTCAAAAATTTGGTACCAAAAAAGGTCCTACCACAAGGAATATACATGTGTAGTATAAATACCCAGTTCCTTTTGGTTCAAAAGTTATGGTTAAGGTTAGAGTTTTTAAAAAGTAGGTCAAATGTCAAGGCCAAGGTCACAAGGTCGTAAATTTTGGTACCAAAAGAAAGATCTTGCCACAAAGAATATACATGTGTTGTATGAATATCTAGTCTCTTTTGGTTCAAAAGTTATGGCTAAGGTTTTAAAAAGTAGGTCAAATGTCAAAGCCAAGGTCACAAGGTCAAAAAGTTTGGTACCAAAAGAAAGATCTTGCCACAAAGAATAAACATGTGTAGTATGAACACCCAGTCTCTTATGGTTCAAAAGTTATAATTAAGGTTTAAGTTATTAAAAAGTAGGTCAAATGTCAAGGCCAAGGTCACAACGTCAAAAAATTTGGCACCAAAAGAAATGTCTTGCAACAAGGAATATACATGTGTAGTATGGATACCCAGTCTCTTTTGGTTCAAAAGTTATGGTCAAGGTTAAAGTTTTCAGGACAGACAAGACCAACAGAAAGACGGACAGACAGACAGACAAGGTGATTCCAAACTTCGTTTAAAGGGGGGGTGTAAATGTTTAAAGACATGCAATATACCTGATGCAAGCAGTTAGAGTCCAGGTGTGCTAAGACGTACAATATATCTGATACAAGCATTTAAACCTACCATATACCTGATACAAGCAGTTATAGTGCAGGTGTGCTAAGATGTACAATGTATCTGATACAAGCATTTACACCTGCCATATACCTGACACAAGCAGATAGAGTATGTCTTAAGACATACAATATACCTGATACAAGCAGTTAGAGTCCAGGTGTGCTAAGACGTGTACTAAGATCATCAGAAAGACAGATAGAAACCAGATGGTGATAAATTAGCTAAGAAAAGTCTGATCTGGCAAAGAGAATCGTACCTGGGTCACCAGATTTGAAATCAAGCAACCACTGGACCAACCTTCCTCTTGTACTTTTAATCAAAAGCACCTGAATATTAAAAGTGAAGTGACTCAATTGTGTCTGAATATCAAGAGTGAAATCAATCAGATTCAAACCATATCTTTATTCCGCTTATCTATTTGTCCCACTGCGGATAAAGATCTGGCAAAACTCCGTAAGGGGTCATGTTCTGGTAAACTCTGATTTTCAGCCGATCAGTGGATCGGCTACAAATTCCTAGGAATGAAATTAATATCCCCAGCATGCGTGACCTACAAGGTAGTCTTTGAACAATGCATGTTACAGACTGCATCACTATCATGTGCCTAGCCGAGTCATTGATTGGCTATGGGAAATAATGGTTTCGGTGACTGAAGCGTCATCAGAGTTCACCAGAACATGACCCCTTACGAGATTTCGCCAGATCTTTATCGCATTGGGACAAATAGAGAAGCGGAATAAAGATATGGTTTTAATCAGACTGGAGTGAAGTGACTCAAATGCACCTGAATATCAACAGTGAATTGACTCATTGCACCTGAATATCAAGAGTGACTCAAATGCACCTAAATGTTAAGAATGATGTGACTAATATACGATTAATATCAAGAGCGAAGTGACCCAAATGTGCCAGAGTATCAAGAGTGATGTGATTCAAATGTGATTAATATCAAGAGTGAAGTGACTCAAATGTGCCTGAATATCAAAAGTGAAGTGACTCAAATGTGCCTGAATATCAAAAGCGAAGTGACTCAAATGCATCTGGATATCAAGAGCGAAGTGACTCAAATGTGATTAATATCAAGAGCGAAGTGACTCAAATGCACCAGGATATCAAGAGTGAAGTGACTCAAATGTGCCTGGATATCAAGAGTAAAGTGACTCAAATCAATCACCATTATGACAAAATGTAATGTAATACAAATGACATTACAGTTTAAGAAATATTATTTTGAAGTTGTTCATACCAATTGGTCCATCCTCCTCATCTAGTGGTGGCTGGTCCATGATATGGCGGAGCATAGGTATGAGAAAAGCCAAGGTTTTACCACTTCCTGTTTTAGCAATGCCAATCATATCTCGTCCTGACATGATAGCAGGAATGGCCTGAGCTTGAATTGGTGTAGGCTTTTCAAACTGGTGTCTGCAAAAACATAATCATTTTGTGAATTTGCTAGGTGAATGAACACTCACAATAAGTTCACAATGAAAAAATTCCTAGACTTTCATTCCCACCTGCTGCGATTTTTCACGCCTGTCCTGACTTTTTTTTTTTTGGGGGGGGGGGGGGGGGAACATATACAAAATCAAAATTTGGACACGGCTTCACATGAACACCATGTATTTACCTTTTCTGACAACAAATCCAAAATACAAAAATCTGGATGGATCTCCAGAGTAGGGTTAAGCAAGGATGGGAATCTACAAATGAACTTACATGGCCTAATGAAAATAACCCAAGAAGTATTTCAATAAGCATGACTAGACATTTATCTTTCATTTCAAACATTAACTTTCATGTATCTAAGAAATGACCATGTAATTTCTTACTTTCTGAAAACTTCCATGATGCGTTTGCTGACTCCACATTGGGCCCAAGTTTTGACAGGTTTTGGACAGTTTTTCCCTCGAATTTTAATTCCTTCTAACTCTTCCCTGTGTTCATCCACCTCTGCAAATATTAAGGAAATTAAAGCCACTGTCTACAAGAATATGTGTCAACAGAATGTCATGTAAATATCTGTTAGTAAATATGGAGCCAACTTTAAGATATCACAGGTAAAGCCATGAAAAATTAATTCTAAGTTCTCAGACACCGCCGTGTGCTCAAAGGACTAGGGTCAGTAAGGGCTTAATTTTGCCCCATTTTGAAAATAAAGTTTTTGTTGTTTTTCTGCTAGAAAATGTTGAATTTAGGTTTTTTTAGTAAGTTTTCTTGCTTTATTTCTCATTATTTTATAAATTTGAGGGCAAAGGTTTGAATTTGGATGAAAAATCACAGATTTTTGGAATCTAGTCAAGTTAAGATTTTGTCTGAGGCATACTTTCTACATACCCTGTTGGATTAACTTCAAAGTTGGCAGAAATGATCATTATGGGAAGATGGTGTGTTATGACCTTGAGCCAAGGTTATACCTCCAAGGTCAAAGTCACAATATATAAGTTGGGTAGAACTTGTCTGGGCCATAACATTTACAGCCTTCATCGAATTGAATAATATCTCACAGAACTGATGACCATGTCTTAATGTTGTGACATGACCTTGACGAAGGTGATACCTCCAAGGTCAAGGTCACAGTGCACTAGACTGATTAAATCTTTTAAAGATATATACTTTTAGATATGTGTTGCTTTTGAAATAATATATGATCGATGTATTATGCTATGTTGGTGTTGCTCTTGTTAATGGAAAATCATGGATTTCTGGAAGTACAGTGCCCGCCACTTAATTGAATGTCGCATTATTGAATATTTCGTTTTATTGAATAAGATTCTGAAATCCAAAACCATTTTCTACCAAATCTATTGAAAATCCGCCACTTATTACACTAGAATAAAGAAGCGACTTCGTTTATTTGAATAGCGCGATTATTCTACCAAGCATACCTTTGTTAAAACTTCAATGCATCACGCCCGAGGTCATGTTGTTTACTACGGTGCGAGCGACCTATCGATTAGAGATAAATGGTTTCACATCTGTCCAGGTAATCTCAATTACTGTACAGGTAAGAGTTGTTGACCAAATCACACGTTTATTGTCTAATAGGCCGCGGCGGTACGAATGAAAGGAATAATTAATTACCAACTGCCGAAGCCATGTCATACACAAGATCATCGGAAACATCGACAAGATGACGCTGTCAGCCAACGGTATTGGGTGAAGACTGACCCTACTAGATGCCGTCCACTTACTCCGTAAGGCCTGGCGCACTGTCAAGCCAACAACCATCGCCAACTGCTTCCGAAAGGTTAGCTTTGTCTCGTCAGTCAACGACACAAGCGAAATTGACGATGTCCGACCGCCAGAGGATGTTGATAGCTAGACGTTTGATACCTTCATCACAAACGATGGCAACCTGGAGAGCTAAGCTGTCCGGACTGACGAGAAAATATTCGCGAGTTTCCACGAAATCAAGCCCCGACCATGCGACGCCAGTGACGACGAGGAGGCTGAAGAAACGACACCAGTAACGCACAGCGAACGTACAGACGCAATGGCCACAATTCGACGATTGCTTGAGGAAAAGCAAAGCGACGATTTCAGCCTGTTCTATCAGATGGAAAATTGAAATTTCTCACACGCTTGAATATGCCTTTTAATTTGCCTTTGTTAAAACAAATTGTTGAACCTGTCTATGTCTTGGATCACCCTGGTTACACGACTGAGATACAATTACGTGTATATCAATAGACGGCGGTTTTATCTTTACGGTCAGTTGAGCATGTGTAATGTAGCTATTTAATAACATTTGGTCACTGTACTTAAAAAGACAGTTGCAAAATTATCGAAAATGTGGTCTGTTGACTTTAATGTAGCTCAAGCAAACAATAAAGGGATCTAAGAGAGGTAACTCTAGTGTATCTATATATAGATACACTGATTTCATTACAGATACGGCGAAAGTTAAACACGTATGCAATTCTTGCAAAATCTGTCGATTATCTGGTCTTTGAAACTGCATTCGTTCGTCATGCCGTGTAATTGAATATTCGTTTATTTGAATAATAAAGTCCTGACAAATAGCCTATTCAATTAAGCGGCTTGCACTGTAATCATTAAAAAGTGAAAGAGTGTGGTCATAGGGGTCAAAATATGTATTGATAGATATTCTGACTTTAACATATGCAATTTCTACTGCAGAATAATAAATGACAGCTCTTATGGAATACTAGTATATTACATACATAAATCTCAGGAAAAGGCATTGGGATTTTGGCAATGATTTTTTTAATCTATAAGGGAAACAACAGGAACGAGATCAACACCAAGTGCAGCATCCCCTCATACGGCAGCAAAATCCACGGCACTACGCTGACCCTGACCTTTGACCTGTTGACTCCCAATTAAATAGGGACGTTCCTTAAGCCATATGTGAAGTATGAACCCAATAGGGCCAAAACTGTGACTTCTAGAGTGTCTTCATGGTTTTTCTATGATGATCTTTGGTGACTTTAACCTTCGACCTTTTAACCCCAAAATCATTAGGGATCTTTCTCTGTTTATATTTAAGTTATATGTGAAGTATCATCCCAATGGGGCCAAAACTGGGGTGTCTACAAGGTTTTGTTTCAGACACAAGCACCCATGCAAGCACCGATGACGGTATCGTTACAACAATCCCCCTTGCAATGCTGTTGCAAGGAAATAAAAAAACCTATAGTCTATGGCCTTGTATACATCAAAGAATGTGTGATTTGTGATTGGCTGATCTGCAGTAGGGAAAGAGGGACTACTATTTCAATGTATCAGGGGCTCTGATGAGGATGAATTATTTGTGATCAATCTATAAAGAAAGACTGATTGTGCAGTAAAATCACAAATTTTAACATTATTTCATTAATATACAGATTTTATGACCTAAAAAAGTTCTTTACATTTGAAATTTGGCATTTCAGGGGGGAGGGGGTGTTGACCCCTTTCCAGCAATATGTTTTCAAAATCAAGGTCGATGATCTATAGTAAACTATTAAAATTCTGATAGAGGAGGGTCTGACAAATGTTTTGATATATGGATTATACAAAGCTAAGATGCAGAAAGTTGTGTAAATCTTGCTGGAAGTTTGGTAATTTATCATTGGACCCTATGGAAGAAGGAATTACTATACTTTGATCTTCATCTGCTATGCTGCAAATATTAAGAAGGAAAATAATGCACAACACAATTCCGGAGAATACGGAAACTTTTAAACGCGATATTTCTAAAAAGTTATATTTTAAGGTTGGCCCCACAAGTGTTCATTCAAAATATTTTGTAGTATGATTGGATTAAATTTCTCACAAATATGCGAAATTTTGTGATGAACATTCATGGGGCCAATTCTAATTTTCTTTTTGAAACCAAAAATGTTGTTAAATTTTGACATTTTCTGCTATCATGCGCTACTTCATCATCCTGTTTCACATGAATATGTTTTTTGACTATTCCTTGTTAGTAAATGAAAATATAAGTCTGATTTAAGCAAATTAAGAAAATAAAATCTTAAATATTTATTCTGAGCTAGAGCAGTCCTAACGTGACAAATACCCCCCGCGGCAACAAAGTAGAAACATGCAATAATTCATTCCAATATACATCACTGGTATAAGTGTAATCATTAATGGATGTCCCACTTATAAGCACATTTTAAGGTATAAGCAAAAATAGCCCAGACAAGAGTTTTACAATAGAGTCCACAGTGACCTTGACCTTTTACCCATGACCTTGGTACAGGGTCATGACACACCGGCATCTCCAAAGGAACAAATGTACCAAGTACGAACATTATCCATTCATATAACTACCCGGTAAAAGAAATAGCCCAGACGAGTTTTACAACAGAGTCCATAGTGACCTTGACCTTTGACCCATGACCTTGGTTCAGGGTCATGACACACCGGCATCTCCAATGAAACAAATGTACCAAGTATGATCATCATATGATAAAGAATAAAAAAGTTATGCCCTGGACAAAGGTTGATGGACAGATGGACAGACAGACGGACAGACAGGGTGATTCCTATATACCCCCCAAACTTTGATTGCGGGGGTGTAAAAATCCCTTAAAATCGAGGCCTTTGCACTATTGTTACTGACCCTAGCCCTTTGGCGCCGACGAGTTGTATCTATTGCGCCGACAAGTTATATCTATTGCAACTGCGGAAAAAAAATAGCTACCGTGTCTCCGTTTTGATACATTGTTAAATATAAAATATCTATTTATAGAACATGTTTTACCCGTAGGAGAAAGAGAAAGTACTTTGTTAGTGTTCATAAAACGCTTAATGTAATGCTGTTTAAATAGGAATCAGGAAGGTCACGCGCCCTGCGACACAGTCCCATTCAGATCAAAAATGGCGCATTAAACCACTTACTCAGTTGGCCCTATTACGCATTCAATTTTCGAAGCAACGAGCACTGGTTCCGCGATGTGCGTTTTCGGTTTTTGACGCAAGTGTCTTCGTAATATCAAGTTTGATAAAGATTCGTATCGCTGTAAATCATGCGTCTTAACGGTGCTCCCGAAAACGATCCCCAAAGCCTATCCAAAGCGCCCAGTCAGTTATTGCCTCTTTATCTGGCACTAGCGCTAGTGGTCGTTTTATTGGATGTACTCCCCAAGCAGCTGATCTTGAAAAACAGTCTGACCAGTAGCCTGATTTACTAACAGTCGTTAGGCTACTTCGGTACTATTTCGTTTTTAACTCGTAACTGTAAATCGGGTATTTATGAGATCAACTACCTATACGTATTCCAACTTCACGTAAATGCCCTTTCTCTCCATAACGAATTGACGCAATGTAGGCGTAACGAATTGTAAAAATTTGACTGAGTCAGCGTAAGTCTGTGTATAACTACTGGTGTACGCTCTGCGAATCACTTGCGTACGTTCTTTGTGTGAAATGCGTACGCTCTGCGTATGTTGTGCAAATTGAAATACATCACGTGGTTTATTTATACATTACTCAAAAACTGTGTTTCTACATCTCCATAATTTCAGTCAAAGTTTCAGATCACATATCTGTATATACACATGCAAAGCAATTTCGTTCATGAAAAATCATGTTGCAGAACTGTTGCATGACTATTTCAACATCCATTTATAAAACTTTTATATAATCACCAAAATTTCAGACTACAAGATCAAAGCATAAAGACGTACGGAACCAGCTGCGACGTGACGTACGAGGTGCATACGACGACAACTCAAAATGCTCTCGTAATGTTCTCCCAACATACTGTCAAAGTACTGCCAAAATTTCGCCATACGCAGGCCTACGCATTTTTCTAATTCGTTATAGAATGAAAACCACAACACTTGGGTTTACACTTATGATTTTCAGTGAAACGCATTTTCATCGGGTTCAACTATATTTACAGAGCGGGTTTATCAAAGATTGTAAGTGAAACAGGCTACAGACACCGAGAAATCAGGTTCTGTTTAAAATGAAAGTGCTGGTTGCTGGGTCTTTAAAATATCATTGTTACCAAATTTCGCAACAGACTAAGTCCCACAAATTGTGAGAAATCGTTCAGAGTCAGAATTGAAGGCAAATTAAAGACTTCTCAACCACAATTTTGTTAACTCACTGCAGAAAATCATAACAAACACGAATAATTAAATCAAAGTGAATTTCTCTTCATTGTTGAAAAGATTTGTTATTGTTGTCCTGTCCTCTGAATTACTCAATAATTAAATCTAATAAATATGACACGAAATACAACTTTGCAAAAAATCGAATTTTCTAAATGGCTTTTTGTTGTGAAAGATTGCCCACTGAAAATGAAAATGACCCACTGAAGTCTGAGCAAGGGGGGGGGGGGGGGGGGCATAGTCCCATTGATTAATTCTGCCTTCCTGATCGCTGCCATTACCAAAAACGTCTTTATGACCTTATTTGAAAGTATCCCTAATAACAATACAAATGCAAATAGCAGCCAGGCAAGAAGGGGGTGGGGAGATAGCTTTCTTCTAAACATTAAAGTAAACTTTAAGGAAGAAATAGTCGTGCAATGGATGATTCTTCCATTTGTAAAAGATACATCACTTGACCAACTAATAAAGGATGTGTTGTCAAACAAAGATCATAAAATTCAACTGCACTTGAATCCCGAAGAAATGCTTTGAATAGTACTGTTTGGGGAAAAAAATGCAAAAAATAAATACCCTACCTACCTTGCCACTTTTTTGAGACCCAATTATCTGAGAAACATAGAATTTAATTTTACATGGCCTAAACTAGAACACTGACAGTCAGTTAAATTTTTGTGTTAAATATATTTATATATAATATTAACACTAATATATTTCACAGTTTTATATAAAATTAAATTATTCAAGTATTTTTCTATGCTACAAAACTGTCAATTATTTATATTAAGTACAGAATTATTTATTTTTTATTGTTTACTTTTACATTTATATTATTTATCAATAATTGTTTGTTGTTCACTCTACCATTTTTGATTTATTTATTTTATTTACTACTTTAAAGTGCTTAATCATCAAGGGACCACATTAGAAATAAGCCTATGGGCTTCCATGGGCTATCCTGGGGAATCAATGTCTTCTAATTATAATATCAATATATTAATTTTCAAAATTTTTAAAATGAAATTTATAGTATTTACATTAATTATTCTTGTGTAACAATATATCTTGGGGATGTTTTGTGCTATACTATTTTTTACAAAATTCTATATTGAATACAAATCTTTTAATATTTATTAACTTTGTATATCTCAATAGTGCTACTGTCAACTTTATTTGCATGTATCTATGTACCTGTACATCATATATGACATTGTTTTTACCAAATATCTATCTATCTATCTATCTATCTATCTATCTATCTATCTATCTATCTATCTATCTATCTATCCATCTATCATGAAGGGCCCCGCCCACAACACAGGTTATTTGTTGATGAGAAGAAGATCTTACTTATAGGCAAAACTCTACGAAAGAAATTTACCATTTCACTGTTCTGATACAGTAAATTAATAACTGCATAAGAAATTTACCATTTCACTGTTCTGATACAGTAAATTAATAACTGCATGTTTTATTTTAACCATGTAATTGTAAATATATTAGCATCAATAAAACCCATCTATATACCTGCTTATGTTTCAAGTTGTAAATATTTACTCCATAAAATCAAGGAAAATCTGTTTGTGGTCACTGTAGTAATTCCAATATTTTGAAGCAATTGACGGGAATACTTGGATGAAAAATTCCAGAATTTTGAATTGTTTGAAAAGGACTTTCCTTTTCTATAATTTTTTTTTTTCATGAAACTTTTTTATATTTTCTGTTATATTTTCAAAAATATGGAAATACTCATATGCTTGTTTGAGAAGACCTTATTAGATCTCAATTTGTTAAGAAATATCACTCATTTAAAGTATAACTTAAAAGGCCAATGGTTTCTCAAAATGAGAATCTGCCTCTAAAATATACTTAGCACCAACGCATCATGTGATACACATATTCAGCAGGCAGTATTGGCAATCTTTTATACATCTTACATCATTCTGATAGGCGAACAAGATGTTGAAAAAGCTATTTTTAGCATAAAGAAACAAAGTGTTGATAACTATGACTGTGACCTTGACCTTTGGACCCAATAATGTATCAGTCCTCGCCAGTAGTTTTTTTTCACTACAAGCCCAAAGCGCAGGTAACAGCATACCTGCCAACCCTAGAAGACAGTTAAGAGGAACAGACAAAATTCAGAAGCCCGAAAAAAATTTCACGAGCCCAAACATTTTTTATACTTTGAATTTTACATAAAACTTTTGTGATGCTTTGCTAAAGCATGGACAGTTCAGAATTTAATGACTAGTCTATCTTGCTTGCCTCACTAAGACAGGAAAGACAAGAAGCAGAATTATTGTCTCCTACAACATCACTTGAGTACAAGAGTATTTTGGTACATAGTATTTGTGCCATTTTGACCTTTCGTGGTCCCTCACAGAGGTCAGCCTAAAGTGGTCACTGCTCGTGGCAAACCTACAATTCTCCACATTCTCTACCCTGCACCATTTACAAAACATTTTACCCAGCGTCAAATACCAGCCACAGCTCCCCCTCCCCCTGAAATTTCCTCTGTCGCAATATTTCATTATTTTCATCATGCAACGGCCGTTTCAGTGTCTTGAGAGAAGGATCCGCCCCCTCTTTATACTTCAAGGAAGGAATCGACCTATTATTTTGCCCTGTTGACCTTCTAAAATTTACAAGCCCCATCGGGCCTACGATTCTGAAATTTTACCCCCCCCCCCAAGTTTCGGACATTAGGCTTGTGCTATCTTTTGAAGACTGATGTATAGGTATCTTCTTCACATCATCCTGCATCTATGTATAAAATATGAAAGCTGTATGACTGGTCATTTTACGTATATGGTGACAGCATCTGCCTGATGCAACTGCATAGAAATTTCTACATTTGCAACGGACCCACTCGAAGCAGTGAGGGATCTCTTACGTGCCACGCCTACCATGACACAGGACCTCGGTTTTACTGTCTTATCCTAAAGACAGAACACTGGTGTGCCTAGGGAGGGAATCGAACCTAGGACCTCTAGGTCATGAGCCGAGCACCTCATCCACTAGGTCACATTGGCTTGAAAACTGTATGTGAAGAACTACTGAAGTCATTGCATTAGAACCAAAGTGTTGAAAAATATGACTGTGACCTTGACATTTGACCTTTTGACAGAATATATAGGTATCTTCATCTCATCACCTTGCATCTATGTATAAAATATTGTATTAGAATCAAAGTGCTGACAGACAGACATCAGAATTCTTATGGGGCTCAAGCATCTGAATGCAGGGGCCCAGTAAAAACTCAACGGTATTTGACATACGGCTGTTTGTCATATCTGGAGTAAATTCATCCTTCCACAAAACTTATTTTTCCATTGTGATGATTTCGTCTGAGGTGTAACAAAACTCTGACAAATAAAGCATTTGTTTATGACGTCATAAATAAAACAGTTGAAAATCGTCTGAATGTCACATTCTTTTACAAACCGTGGAAAGAAATATAATCAACTTATTATTGAAAAAGTTTGAGACCAGGGTTTGACTTGGTGATAGATCAAGTATCGAGACATCAAAGTTCTAGATTTGAAGGGCATGAAATATCAATAAACATTTAAAAAAAAAGTTCTAGATTTGAAATTTGACTTATTACCTTCCTGTGTCATCTTAGCAATTTCTGGGACTTCTACATAGAAATTCTTCTTGAATGGAGCATAGTAGATTTTGTCATGGTTGACAGTATAACCTTCCTGAAACACAACAAACTCTTATCATTAATACATGCATGTTCTTCTATGTATCATAAAGACACTGCATTCAGTGATTGGGTTTATTTCATGGTAGTTCTGCAAGCATTATCTGCATCACAAACCTTATCTCTAACTCCTTTTAATGATACCAATCACCTACATGGTGAAGGAGATACAGTAATTCATAATTAGTTTCTAAATAAGTACTGTAAACTGAATTACTTCGTACAATAAAATGACTGGACATTTTACAAAAACCTTGCCATTCATAAATATTCAGGTACAAATAACCACAAATACCCAAGTTGCAAAGTACAACCATATAATACACACATGCAACTATATATACTCACTTTTTTCTTGTTCATTTTTGCCATTGTGGCATCTAGGTCTTCTTCCTCCTCTTCTGATGAATACTGAAACATATCAACAGAACTACTGTGTAATTCCAGGATTCAATGATGTACCCCATGGTTCAATTATTCAACCACAGTAAACAATGCAGAACATAGGAGAGGACACATCTATAAACATTTATAGGTATAGTATGTACTGGGCTATCCATGAAGTTCAAACCAAGAATTTAGTAAGACCAAACAAAACAATATGCATATTTCCTGTAACATGCTGAGAAAATAAGGGTCTGCAGATCAATATCCCTTTTCTTTTTCAATATTTTACTTTTTTTTTGTTTGATGGCAACTAGAATGCATTTGGACCACTCACAAGTGATAACACTTATTTTTTGCCCAAACAATTATCCCCTGGATATTAAAATCTACATTTTAAGGCAAATATTCAATACTGGAATAATTTTCTACTGAAAGTGCAATAAAAAAGTTGAGGGTCAGGGCCAAAAATTAGGGTCGGTCAGGTTACAGGAATCATGCATATTTTTTTCTTTTGGTCTAATAAAGAAAATGAATTCTTTTAGCCTAAAGAAGAAAATGAAATCTTTGTGTATATAAGAAATGAGTATCATGGTTTTGTAATCTCTATGAGGCACAGAGTGGACAACCTTTTGATTTTTACTGAAACTAACACCACGAATATTTCATTTAGATCAGAAATTCAGTGATAGATAAAGGCAGACCTCTATCTTAAAAGCGACTCATAAGTTAAGATTCCAATAACTCTATGATTAGACAATGTATCAAAATTTTCCAAATTGTCTATAGCAATGCATCACAATAATGTGGTTAATATGTTAATGCAAAACATGGTTATGCCCACATAGGATGCCAGCAAAGACTTCCTTACCTCCATGGCATCAATATCACAATAATGTGGTTAATATGTTAATGCAAATCATGGTTATGCCCACATAGGATGCCAGCAAAGACTTCCTTACCTCCATGGCATCAACATCACAATAATGTGGTTAATATGTTAATGCAAATCATGGTTATGCCCACATAGGATGCCAGCAAAGACTTCCTCACCTCCATGGCATCAACATCACAATAATGTGGTTAATATGTTAATGCAAAACATGGTTATGCCCACATAGGATGCCAGCAAAGACTTCCTTACCTCCATGGCATCAACATCACAATAATGTGGTTAATATGTTAATGCAAAACATGGTTATGCCCACATAGGATGCCAGCAAAGACTTCCTTACCTCCAAGCCATCAACATCACAATAATGTGGTTAATATGTTAATGCAAAACATGGTTATGCCCACATAGGATGCCAGCAAAGACTTCCTTACCTCCATGGCATCAACATCACAATAATGTGGTTAATATGTTAAAGCAAATCATGGTTATGCCCACATAGGATGCCAGCAAAGACTTCCTCACCTCCATGGCATCAACATCACAATAATTTGGTTAATATGTTAAAGCAAATCATGGTTATGCCCACATAGGATGCCAGCAAAGACTTCCTTACCTCCATGGCATCAACATCACAATAATGTGGTTAATATGTTAATGCAAAACATGGTTATGCCCACATAGGATGCCAGCAAAGACTTCCTTACCTCCATGGCATCAACATCACAATAATGTGGTTAATATGTTAATGCAAATCATGGTTATGCCCACATAGGATGCCAGCAAAGACTTCCTCACCTCCATGGCATCAACATCACAATAATGTGGTTAATATGTTAATGCAAATCATGGTTATGCCCACATAGGATGCCAGCAAAGACTTCCTCACCTCCATGGCATCAACATCACAATAATTTGGTTAATATGTTAATGCAGAACTTGGTTATGCCCACATAGGATGCCAGCAAAGACTTCCTCACCTCCAAGCCATCAACATCACAATAATGTGGTTAATATGTTGAAGCAAGTCATGGTTATGCCCACATAGGATGCCAGCAAAGACTTCCTCACCTCCAAGCCATCAACATCACAATAATGTAGTTAATATGTTAATGCAAATCATGGTTATGCCCACATAGGATGCCAGCAAAGACTTCCTTACCTCCATGGCATCAACGTTACTCTCCATTAGTTCTCCTTTGTTTTTTTCTGGATCTTTCTTTTTAGCCACCCCTGTAATTATGGTCACTTTCTTCCCTGTAGTATTATTATCGCCCTATGAGTAAACAATATATTGATTAAACACTAGTCAAATTTTGACTAGAGTTAATGAAGGAAACATCAATAAAAGATAAATGGCTACCCTCAAGTAATCACTATCTATTTGTCATGTATATTGATGTACAAGAAGGAAAACCTGTTTACAGGATTTAACAGTAGATGTTGCAACTTACAACATGAAAGCAAGAAGACATTATCTCTTTATAGAATACCCATGCAACATGACCTTCATCCTTTGAGTAAAACAATGACTTAGATATTGATACAATGTGTTACCATAAATTACTCTTGAAAAGATATAATTCATACTTCAAACAGAACATTACATCTTAAATTAGCATTATCTTAAAAATGCATAGTTACTTACATTTGGTAAATCTTCATTTTTTGACTTTACTTCATTACTGATCTCCTACAATACAGTTAAATTACAAAGTAAAAGCAAAAATACTATGATTAATACTAAGGCAAGTTATGTTTCCTAATAATCATCAAATACTTCTTTCTGATATCTCCCATCCTTTATGATATTCTCTTGACCATATTGACATAATTTGTCAGTATTATCTTCTGTTGAATTAAATTACACAGGGGAGGGGACTTTCCCTCTCTACTTACATTATATTGTGTATGAACACAGTACACAGGGGAAGGGGACGTTCCCTCTCTACTTAATACATTATATTGTG
Organism: Pteria penguin; assembly: GCA_035048485.1. Lineage (NCBI taxonomy): Eukaryota > Metazoa > Mollusca > Bivalvia > Pterioida > Pteriidae > Pteria > Pteria penguin. The sequence continues at coordinate 466,231 of CM068580.1, forward strand.
TATGAACACAGTATACAGGGGGAAAGTATGTTCTGTCTCTGCTTACATTATATTGTGTATGAACACATTACACAGGGTAAGGGGGACTTTTCTTCTATACTTAATACATTATATTGTGTATGAACATATTACACAGTGGAGGGGGACTTTCCCGCTCTTCTTAATACATTATATTGTGTATGAACACATTGCACAAGGGGAGGGGGACTTTCCCTCTCTACTTAATACATTATATTGTGCATGAACACATTACACAGGGGGGGACTTTCCCTCTCTACTTAATACATTATATTGTGCATGAACACATTACACAGGGGGAGGGGAACTTTCCCTCTCTACTTAATACATTATATTGTGTATGAACACATTACACTGGGGGGGGGGGGACTTTCCCTCTCTACTTAATACATTATATTGTGTATGAACGCATTACAAAGAGGAAGGGGAACTTTCCCTCTCTACTTAATACATTATATTGTGTATGAACGCATTTACAAAGAGGGAGGGGAACTTTCCCTCTCTACTTAATACATTATATTGTGCATGAACACATTACACAGGGGGAGGGGGACTTTCCCTCTCTACTTAATACATTATATTGTGCATGAACACATTGCACAAAGGGAGGGTGACTTTCCCTCTCTATTTAATACATTATATTGTGCATGAACACAGTATACAGGGGGAGGGGGACTTTCCCTCTCTACTTAATACATTATATTGTGCATGAACACATTACACAGGGGGAGGGGGACTTTCCCTCTCTACTTAATACATTATATTGTGTATGAACACATTACACAGGGGGAGGGGGACTTTCCCTCTCTACTTAATATATTATATTGTGCATGAACACATTACACAGGGGATGGGGGACTTTCCTCTCTACTTAATACATTATATTGAGTATGAACACATTACAAAGAGGAATGGGAACTTTCCCTCTCTACTTAATACATTATATTGTGTATGAACGCATTACAAAGAGGGAGGGGAACTTTCCCTCTCTACTTAATACATTATATTGTGCATGAACACATTACACAGGGGGAGGGGGACTTTCCCTCTCTACTTAATACATTATATTGTGCATGAACACATTACACTGGGATAGGGGACTTTCCTCTCTACTTAATACATTATATTGTGTATGAACACATTACACAGGGGGAGGGGGACTTTCCCTCTCTACTTAATAAATTATATTGTGTATGAACACATTACACAGGGGGAGGGGGACTTTCCCTCTCTACTTAATACATTATATTGTGCATGAACACATTACACAGGGGGAGGGGGACTTTCCTCTCTACTTAATATATTATATTGTGCATGAACACATTACACAGGGGATGGGGGACTTTCCTCTCTACTTAATACATTATATTGTGTATGAATGCTTTACAAAGAGGGAGGGGAACTTTCCCTCTCTACTTAATACATTATATTGTGCATGAACACATTACACTGGGGGGAGGGGGACTTTCCCTCTCTACTTAATACATTATATTGTGCATGAACACATTACACAGGGGGAGGGGGACTTTCCCTCTCTACTTAATACATTATATTGTGCATGAACACATTACACTGGGATAGGGGACTTTCCTCTCTACTTAATACATTATATTGTGTATGAACACATTACACAGGGGGAGGGGGACTTTCCCTCTCTACTTAATAAATTATATTGTGTATGAACACATTACACAGGGGGAGGGGGACTTTCCCTCTCTACTTAATACATTATATTGTGCATGAACACATTACACAGGGGGAGGGGGACTTTCCTCTCTACTTAATATATTATATTGTGCATGAACACATTACACAGGGGATGGGGGACTTTCCTCTCTACTTAATACATTATATTGTGTATGAATGCTTTACAAAGAGGGAGGGGAACTTTCCCTCTCTACTTAATACATTATATTGTGCATGAACACATTACACTGGGGGGGGACTTTCCCTCTCTACTTAATACATTATATTGTGCATGAACACATTACACAGGGGGAGGGGGACTTTCCCTCTCTACTTAATATATTATATTGTGCATGAACACATTACACAGGGGATGGGGGACTTTCCTCTCTACTTAATATATTATATTGTGTATGAATGCATTACAAAGAGGAAGGGGAACTTTCCCTCTCTACTAATACATTATATTATGTATGAACGCATTACAAAGAGGGAGGGGAACTTTCCCTCTCTACTTAATATATTATATTGTGCATGAACACATTACACAGGCAATGGGGGACTTTCCCTCTCTACTTAATACATTATATTGTGCATGAACACATTACACAGGGATGGGGGACTTTCCTCTCTACTTAATACATTATATTGTGTATGAACACATTACAAAGAGGGAGGGGAACTTTCCCTCTTTACTTAATACATTATATTGTGTATGAACTTATAATCCATGATTTAGGACTTAGTTTTGCAACAGTCTCTAAATTAATATACTTTTTGCATTTGATGTTCAATTACAATTCCTGCAATATTTTATGATGGTAAAAAATCTCTTTTATCAGTGATTCAATTTTGCTTACATTCATGAAAGCATCCAGTGGATCTATGCCTTCATCATTGCTTTCATTCTGTTCTTTATTCTCCTCCTCCTCATCGTCATCTTCTTCATCCTCTAGAGACCATTTCTTGCTGACAGGTGTAATATTTATGGGAAGTAACTCCTTCGTCTTCTTTCTCTCAGCTCTCCACTGCTCTATTCTCTCTCGCCTCTTCTGCATTTCAAGTTCAAGACGCTTCTGTTCTTCTTCCTTGTAACAAACATAATCACATTTATTTCTTATTTTGATTTCTGTTTTATAGTGATATAACATGATTTTGTATAATGGTTCAGTTTGATAGGTTCTTTGACCAAATTTAAAATAAAGTCTGGTCTGTAAATTGGCAATGTCTGTATGTCCATCTATCCAGCCTCTGTCTGTCTGTTGTCAATACTGTAATATGACAGTGTTTAGCTTGATCTCTTGTGTACATTTAATGATTCCTAAGTCAAACTTGGTAGGTTTGTAGATATTGATAAGTTCTTCCCAAATAATGCAAAATTAGAGGAGTTTTTTTTAATTTTTATAATTACACTGGTCATCAATACCAGTGAGTGTATGACTTTCACCAGTCGAGACACCACTGCACTGGTCTGGAATGTTGTAATTGAAGACTGTAGTATATAACTTAATCATTATATAAAACATTAGAATTGCCATTCTCATGTGCTTTTATCTATATGTTGGTAGATCACTAAAGCTTGATGAGGTTGGCTCACAAATACATATAAAACGAATTCTAACAGATGAAGTTTTGTGTGTACATCTATTTGACTGACTATTTGAGGCATCTATGCTCACTTTACATGTCGTTCCCTTATCCTAATCAAACTGAAGCTACTCATGTAGTAATAGGGTGTCCCAAGAGGGTTTGTATTCTTTTGTCTTCCAAGTTCTTTCTATTTTTATCTCTACACCTGCATTTTTTAGGGGGAGGAGGGGGGAGGGGAGGGGGAGTGCAGTTACAGACTCTTTCATACTAATGTTGGGACTGACATATTTTGGGTTGCAAACTGTTACATTTCCAATAAATTTTTGAGGTCATAATATATCACATATTGTTTCATATAACATTTTGCGAGAATAGTAATGATTCTGCCACTCAAAATGTCTGTCTTGGTTAACCTGAAAGGGTCCCATATGAAATTAGCAAAGATAAAATTTTGTCAGTTACCAAATGTCTGGATTTATAGATTTAGCTATAAATCGTTCATGAGGTCAAGTATTACTAAGAAATTCGTCTGACACTTCAATTTTGTATTGGTTTTCCCTGTAGGATTGGTGGCCTTCAAGAACATTTGTTACCTTGATATCCCTGTTAAACTTCAGTGAACACACACTCAGTCTGATTTTGCATTCAGTTTGATCTTTTGCATACCATTAATGATGCCCATGTCAAGCTTGGTTGGTTTTAAACATTGGTAAGTTGTTCTCAACTGACACAAAATTTGGTGACCTTAATTTCCAGCTTCAGTGAACACAAGCTGGTTTTGTATATAGCCTGATCTCTTACATAACATGAATGAAATATTACTATTTAAGCTATATGTGATTAATTGACACAAACTGTAAAGATGAGGTCTTAAACTAAATTCAGTCTTGCAACCTGGTCAAATCCTATTTGATGGTTTCTTGTTTTTATTAGTAAAGTGCCACTACACCAATTTTTTTCTCATATTAATTAAATGATTTGATGTAAATAAAACCCCTTGGTGCCAAAACTTTTACAATCAGATGCTGCAGTAAGTAGTTATTGCTGATTAAACTCCAGATATTTACCTGTTTAACGCGGCCACACGTGCGAGAATATCAATAAATCTCTGTTGTATGGAATCGAGATCGCTGACGTCACATTATGTGGTCACTTCATGGAAACAGGATATATTATAGAAGAAATACGCCACTTTTTATATGACATTTAATAAGCAAAGCAATGCTCTATTTAGTACATCAAATCATGATCATGAAAATCTGATTTTTCAGCATTTTCTTTACTATACAATACAAACACTGGAAGTGGTTATGAAATTCTTCCCAATCTTATGATCAGTGGCCATATGCAACTGTTTTGCCTATACAATGATACATATAAAACCTTAAAGTTTCTAATTTACAACATACAACCATTCTATTATAATTTATGCAATTTCCAACCAAAACATCTGACTCAACCCCCAATTTTGATCTGACACTATTAACATCCTTGAGCTTACAGTGTCCATAGCATTTGTCACATTTTCAGATATTTTGTTCTAATGTGTGGTAGAGTATAAAAAGAAACCATTAAAGACAGTATGACCGGACTGCAAAGCAAAGACCGCTAAATTAAGAGCTCACTTGCATAAATCAGTCTGTGTCCACTGAAGCATGACATCAAGGTCAATATCACCAAATTTTGTATCAGTCAAGAAGAACTCATCAAATTGAATGTCTACAAACCGACCAAGTTTGATGTGGGTATCATCAATGGTATGCAAGCGATCAAGCCAAATGCAAAATCATTCTGTGTTCACTGAAACATGACGTCTAGGTCAAAATCATCAAATTTTTGCATCAGTGGGAAAGAACTCACCAGTGTCTACAGACCTACCAAGTTTGACATTGGTATCATCAATAGTATGCAAGAAATCAACCTTAACGAAAAAATCCACTCTGTGTTTACTGAGGCGTGACATCAAGGTCAAGCTCACCAAATTTTGCATTAATCAAGAACTCATCAATGTATACAAACCTACCCAGTTTGATGTAGGAATCAATAATGGTATGTAATAATAATCAAGCTAAACACATTTTGTTTTTCTTGCTACCATTTCTTTGGCCATTGTATCTGTTTTATATTGAAATTTATATGTAATTGGAGTAAGCTTTATATAAGTCATTGTACTTATTGCTCAATCCAAAATTATTTATGCTATATTTACATTACCTTGAAAATTACTCATAAATACTGTTTAAACCAAGCTAAACGGAAATTATTATCAATGGATGGACAAACAGACAGACAGGCAGGTAGATGGACTTCGCAATTTATAGACGAACTTGCTTTGCAATCTGGTCAAAATGTCATACCATTCTTTACAACCAGTTCTAATGTAGGTTGTCTAATGCAGACACAATTTTAGGGTTCTAACTGATCAAGCATAATTGTAATCGACTAGAAAGAATTCATATGTGTAAACAATTTTTGCACAAGTTTGTCATTTCAGTGGTTAAGATCATAATAGCTTGGGTAATTCAAAGGCCATTCCAACCACATACAGATATGGTGCTAATTACTTAGTTCCCACACACAAACACAGGTAAGGTGTTAAATAATAAGTAACCGCACATAAATGAAAGGTGTTAATTATGGAGTTCACATGCATACAGATAAGGTGTTAATTAATAGGTAACGAAACAGATTAGCCTTCATAAGTGTTAAATAATAAGTAATCACACATACAACAAAAGTCTTAATTATGGAGTTAAAAACATATGCGGATAAGGTGTTAAATAATAATTTCCACACATACAGTAAAGGTGTTAATTATGGAGTTCATACACACACACAGATAAGGTGTTAATTATTAAGTTACCACACATACAGTAAAGGTGTTAATTATGGAGTTCACACACATGCAGTAAAGGTGTTAATTATGGAGTTCACACACACGCAGTAAAGGTGTTAATAAATAAGTTACCATGTATACAGAACTAGTTGAATCAAACTTTAAAACACATGAAATTTGTTCATTTTCTTCTCAATTTTGGACCTTACTTTATCCAGTGGTTCATCTTTAACACTCAATTCTCCCTCTCTGTGCAACAAGTTTGGTTCAGGTGAAGAACTCTTTTTCTTCTTTTCAATGGATTTTGATCTAGATCGTCTCCTATAAACAAAAATAATATTTTAATTTTTGAATCATGTATCTATTCTTACTATAGACAAAGATATGTTCTTTCCCTTATTCAATGTTCTTAATCTCCAAGCTGTCTACCATGAAACATTTTATATTATTCCAAACTACTAACAAAGTTTAAATTGCACTAAGTCTTATTGTTTCAAGGTCGAGGTCTGAAAATTTGGGGGTCAGAAGAAGCCTTAATATGCTTGTCTAGATAACACAAAATTTGTGATCTTAACTCAGTATATTTATTTTAAGTTGCATCCTGTGAATTAATAATTTCTGTAGGTATAGCAATGAATCTAGGCAACAATGTTCCCTGTCATCTCCAGAAGGAAACAATTAATGTAACTCCCTACAGCTGTGACAGCTCTTATTAAATATCCATATCTAAGATGCCAATGCCACCAGTCAGAAATAAAGAGGGTGGGTTTGTAAAAAAGAAATATAGCAGCTTAAGTAGCACATAATATGCCCGCATTTTGTTATCCTAGGTGTCTCTGTACAAACTAAAACTAAGAATTGAATCTAATTGTGATAAATTTAGATTACCTTTGATACCGATAAAATAGTTCAGTTTTCTCCTTCAATTGTTTGTAGGTTAATTTATCTTCTTTGCGCATCCCTCATTTCTCATGTTGACACCCCCCTCCTCCTTTCATAAATACACCCACTACAGTTGTATTAGATATGGAGCAGATGTGAAAGGGTCATAATTGTTTAGGACAGCATTCACCTTCCAATATATACATCTTCATATAGTGTTCTTTCTTAGTACCATGTTTCATCAAAATCTACCACAAGGTTTCAGGGGAATTGCAAAGATAATATATTTTGCATAGAAACATTTAAGGGTCATAACTTTTGTAATTTGGATAGCATTCCTCGTTCAATATGCATATCTTCACAAGGTGTTCTTTCTTTGTACCAAGTTTCATCAATATCCCCCAAAAGGTTAAGGAAGAGATGTAAAGACAAGTTATTTAAAGAAAATCTAAGTCCATGGGCCATAAATCCTGCACATCTTCATATGGTGTTCTTTGATTGTACAAAGTTTCATCAAATTCCCTAGAGGTTTTAGGAGGATTTGTGAAAAAGAGACAGGTGGGACAAATGAACAGAGAGACAGACAGACAACAACGGTATAGAATAATACGCCCACATATTTATGCTGGCATATAAAAACTAGGAAAAATCAAATCGATACTTTAAAAAAACAAGAGGCCCAAGTGGGCCTATATCGCTCACCTGAGTACCTAGATTATCAGTCATGCAGGAAGGAAGAATTATATATTTTTGCATTACTGTGACTAAGTCAACAAAAATGTTGAAATATGTCAAATTTTATTTCAGACCAGAATAAAAAACAACAACAGTTTTTTGCACATCCATTCAGGTGATTTTGATATTCAACATTTGCTCTGTCGCTGCAAGATGTGACTCAGGGCAACAACTGTCATTTTCTTTAAGTGGGGCTTTTTGTTGACCGATTTCAAGTCAGGGTCACGAACAACAATGGTTTCAAATATTGTCCAGATCCAATTTAAAATGGCCTAATTTCATATGTTGAGCATTGAGAAACATCTAAAAACTTATTTAGATGTGAAAACAAATGAAAAAAAAATTTTTGACCACAGCTGGATTTGAACCGCTACTCTCTTTATTTAAATCACCAGTGGTATATGTACAATTGTGAGACCCATTTTTTAGACATGGTGGCACCATCTGTTGAATAGATTGGATGAAATGTAAAAATTGATAGAGGATCTATAGTACTTCATGTATACCATGTTCATTAAAATCTTTCATGTGATATAACAACAGAAGTTAAAAATATGAAGAATTGTCCCTATACACCCTCATTTGGAAGTCTTAAAAAATTCAAAGAAAATCCAAAAATTGAGATATTGACAAAATTCTTTCAAAATAACATTCCCTACCATAATTATGATCAAAATAGTCCATAAGAAATCATCATTATCAATTAATTAGGAAATATGACAGTTTTCTTCATTGAAATCACCAAGTCAAAAGAAATGTCAAACAAATTTCTAAAATTTGATTTTGGAAGGGAACAAAAATGACACGATTTCTTCCCTCGTCCTCTAGATCATTTCTATGCATTCTGATTGTCTCTGTATACAGCCAGTATGAAGGAGAAGATTGTCAAAGAAGGCTCCTCTTTTGTGACCTACTTTTAACTGTGGTGGTGCCACCTGTAAAGAGGTTTGGACAAAAACGACAGAATTTGAAGGGCATCATAAGTGATTTATTTCTACCAAGATTTATTAAAATCCTTCGAACAGTTTTGCAGAAAAAGTTGAAAATATGAAAAATGGCCACCCCCTCCCCCCACCTTTTTTTTTGGAAGTCTTAAAAACTTCATAAAAAATCCAAAAATTGAGATATCGACAAAATTCTTTCACAATGATATTTCTTACCATAATTACCATATTTATGATCAAATTAGGCCATAAGAAGTTATCAATATCAATTAACTGAAAAACATGACACTTTTCTGCATTGAAATGACTAAGTCCAAAAAAATGTCGAAAAAATGTCAAGAATTTGATTTCCGAACGGAATCAAATATAATATCACTTCTTCACACATCCCTCTAGATCATTCTTATGTATTCGGTTTGTCTCCCGGTCTGAAGAAGAAGTTTGCCCCCGGTCTGAAGAAGAAGTTTGTTAAAGGAGGGTACCCTCTGTGACCTCCTTTTGCCTGTGGTGGTGCCACCTATTGACGGATCTGGACAAAAAACAACAACTTGTAGGGGACCATGAGTACTTCATGCATACCAAGTTTCATCAAATTCTGTTCTGTGGTTCTAAAGAAGAAGTCAAAAATGTGAAAAGTTAACGACGGACGACAGACTGACGACGGACTACGATTGATCACAATAGCTCACTTGAGCCTTCGGCTCAGGTGAGCTAAAAAAGAAACAAACATCTGGTTGAAAAATCTATTGCTCTCGAAAATTCTACAATTTCAGATCTGACTCCATTCGACTATAACTATTCTGTATCTGATTATTCAATATTCAGTCATGTCACTTAACAAGAGGAAGTCCACCCATATCCACAAGAAGATTAAATCAGTTAAATGTAATTTAAGTTAAATTGAGTGCAATGAAATCTGGCAAAAATTATACCACAAATATGTGTTCTTCTTAGAAATGAAAATGCTCCAAGAGACACACATTTATGTTGTTATTTTCATGAAATTATAAATGATTTCAAAGCTGCTATTATATTTACCATATCTAGTTCTTTACTCTATTGTATGGATATTACAACAAGGAGAAATGAGTGTAATGCTTTACCACATCAATAATTGGAATTTATGTAAAAATAGATTTTCATGGTACATATTTCAAGATCTTATGACAAAGAAAACTGTACAACAACCTACTGATATTTTTGACTTTTCTTATGCAATATATGGTATGGTATGTTGGATTTTATGAAAACAAGGGCATGTAAACCTGCTTTGAAGTGTCCACACCCTATATTCTTATTTCCAGTGTAAAGGTCAAGAGAATTACAGCAAAGTTTTCAGATATTCAGTAGTCTTAACTTACTTCCTCTCCCTAGATCTTGATCTTTTTCTGTCTCTAGATCTTGATCTTCTACGTTCTCTAGATCTAGATCTTCGTCTTTCCCTAGATCTAGATCTTTTTCTTTCTCTAGATCTGGACCTTCGTCTTTCTCTTGACCTTGACCTCCTTGATCTATCTCGAGACCTAGACCTACGCCTTGGACTTCGGGATCTACTTCTTTTTTTCTTCCTGTCCCTCTCTCTTGACGTACTGCGAGATCGATGACGATATGACCTGAAAATTTATTAAATTTAACATTTTGAAAACGTGTTTTATGTGTTATTGAAATGAGTAAAAAGGAGTTTCACTCATTTAATTGACAAAGACATTTAATATTTTGTTTTAAACGTAACCATTCTTTGGAAAATACCAAACTGTAAATCTCTGAGACTATCTTTTGGAAAAGTAACAGTATTAATGTAAAGGTAGTGGATTTAGAGTCTCAGTCTGTCACAAAAATCTGAGTTTTTGTGACTGGACCCCTCTTTTCCTAAAATCTTGGATGTGCCAATGGATATGAATTATACAGTAACATAGGTAGAAAAGTTCATAACTCATGCGTTTTAAAAACAATGAATTATGAAAGTAGACAAAATAGGATGTGTCATCAGGTGGAGTATTTCTCCAAACAATATAATTTTGTTAATTTTGTATAAGATAGCAAATGTTATTTATGATTGAATTATAATGAATATAATAAATAGTGTTAAATTCACTTATGACTTAAACAGTTCAGATGGAATAGTGATAACTTTTTGCATGTGAAATTTCTGTCCGTATCAGAGTTTTTGAAATCTTTTTCTATGTGGCAGTCAACTGAACTGACATTTGTCACAAACTTGTCAGTCCAGACAGAAACTAATCAGTCCAAAACATTTTTTGATGTTAAAAAGGAGTAAAACAATGGTTTACAGAGGAATAGGTCAAATTTACACTATGATTACACAAATAATGGAAGTCTGTTATGGGTCTATTCATTTTAAAGCAGGCATGAATATAACAATATTTTCATTTGATTTGTTTTATTACAGACTCATTATATGTAATAAAAGTTTTTTGTATAACAGATTACTTTTTATTGGGCTGCAATGTATAATTTTATAATGTTTATTTTCTGTACTGATGGAAGCAAAAACGGGAGTTGTTTTGGGCTGAATTTACTAGTACCAGTTTCATTATTTTCAATACCAAAAGTACATGTCATGCCTGTATTTGGATCATGTTTTAAACAATCCGTCCCTCTTTATATTCTGACTTGAACTTCCATGTCAAATGATTTTTCTTTCGAACATTTCCTGCTTTTTGACTGGAAGCTTCTTATTTGTGGGCTTTTTGTTTGCTTCAATACTTGGTATGCCCCTAGACAAAATTCATCTGCCAAGAAGCTGTGTTGTCACAGTCTGGGTCATACGTATGCTTTAAATGTCAGCAGTTGATCAGGTGTATATAAAGATAAAATATTTTACAAGTTTTCCAAATTGTGATATGGGACTGAAAGATTTGCTAGACACAAGGATCAGCAAATTCAACGTCACTACATGTATTTGATCAATTCTTTCAGTGAATTCTCTTTCAATTGCTACTTCCAAGTTATCTCTGTGTTGGAAAGTCATTTTGGGTTATTTTTCTTCAGCAAACCTGATTTTTTTTCAATCAGACAATTTTGAAAGACATTTGGTCCACTACTTCGGCTTTTTTGGTTGGCCATACATAATAAAATCAATGAGTACTCAATCATTTCTGATATTCTTGGATTTAATTGGTTTTGCCGCAAGAAACGAAATGTTCAATTTTATTAGGGCAAATGGAGTTTGCAGCCATTTGCTGCTGTCCTACTTTAAAGGCAGTGTTGTGGAATCAGGTTAGTGTAGCGGGTTCTTTGGGTTAGATGTGCCACAGCAGGTGTCAAAGACACCATGAGGAGAGCTGTACCTGGAGGAGTATTGTGGAACAGGACTTTCAAAAAGAATTATCTGCGGTAGTGATTTAGAAATTTGAGGCGTATCATTTTGTTCGCCATGTGCGCGAATATCAGTAGTAAATTTGAGATCAAAGGAAATTTGAACTGTCAATTTCCGTCATTTGAAACAACGATATTTTGCCGGGTGTCCGTTCATATTGAAATCCCTGGTGGCATCAGGTTAGTGTGGTGGATTTAAGAACTCAGCTACTGGAACTTCTTCTGCCAATACTGTACCTGGCTCCAATGAGGAATATTTTAACTGGACAAAATCAGTGTCATCTAGTTAAATTTGTGGGCCCTGATCCTGATTTGAATGACTCCATCGAATCAGTGTTGACTACATCCTGTGGCAGGGAATTCCAGATGACAATGCCAGAAGGGAAGAATGAGTAATAGTAGCTCCTGACATGGCAGGATGGTTGAATAAATCACTGCGTGTGTCCTCTGGTGGCTGTTCCTGGATGGATTGGACCAGATGACAGGTCCATCAGGTTTGACACCACATGGTACATCATAGCTGCTCTCACCCTGAGTCGTCTCTCCTGCAGGCTCTCTAGTTGGAGGTTGTAGAGCATGGATGTTACACTGTTTTCCTGTCTGTAGTCTTCAGTGATGAACCGCACGGCTCTACGCTGAACAGCCTCTACTGCGTTTATGTGGATCTTGTTGGTATGATCCCAAACAGTCAAGGCATACTCCAGATGAGGATGAACCAGACTTTTGAATCAAGTGGCTCTGATTTGGCAGAGGCAAGATGACAGATTACATCTAAGAACAGCTATGGTGTTATTCGTTTTCTTAGTCATTATGTTGGTATGATGACCCCAGGTTAGCTTGGTGTCAATCGTTACTCCAAATTACTTGGTCTTGTCTGTGAATTGAAGTGCGTGCCCGTCAATAGAATATAAGCCTTCAATGATTCGTGCTTGTTGGTAATGCCAATGACCTCACATTTTCAGGATAGAAGCTCACCTGCCATTCATCCTCCCATTTTTGCAGATGGACTAAGTCTTGTTGAAGTGTCTGATGGTCCTCCGTTGACATGATGACTCTCTGTATAAGAGGCAATTATCAGCAAATAGACTTACAGTGAAGTTGGCTTTGGATGGTAAGTCATTAATGACAATGAAGACGAGAAAAAGTAGCTGGTCAAGCAGTGTGCCTTGTGGGAAACCTGATGATACAGATGCTGGTGCTTACTTTTCCCCTTCTAAGTCCACTTGCTGGGTACTGTGGCTGAAGAAGTCTTGGATCCAGGCAAGTCTGTTCCTTCACACTCTTTAGGGATTAAGTTTGATGACTAATCTGCAATGGGAGACCTTGTCAAAAGCCTGACTGAAATCCAGTAGCATCAGTGTCAATACTAACTTTGAAATCCCATAAATGTTCTATGGATCAATCAGATTTCTATAGACCAGTTGGTCTACTGCTCTTTCAATCGTTATAGACCGACAGGATTTACTACAGACATTGTCTATCAGTCCACTGTTAATTTTGCACACTGTGGCACCGTGTCTATTTGCTGCTTATTGTTGAACCCTTTCACCAAATCGTTGATGGTTGTGATGAGTTGGCTCTCGCATGACCTCCTCTTTCTAAACCTGTGCTGTTTATCTTCCAGAATGTTGTCCCTCTCCAGATGGTTGATAACCACTGCAGGGTATGATGTGTTCTACAATCTTACTGCAAACCTATGTAAGGAAGACTGGTAGAAAATTTGAAGCTTTTGCCCTGTCACCTTTCTTGAACAGCGGAGTAACAAATGACATCCCTTTAGCTCATTCAATAATGTGCTGGACTGGAAATCCTGGTTCCATAACATGTGTGAGTTTGAGACTGGAGACCATCTTTTATTAAAATCACTTCAGCAGGAAATGAAATGTTTTCCTACAAAAATGATGGCAAGAACAATACAACATTACTATGACGTCATAATCATTTAAATCGATCACTCTAATAACCTTGAAATTCACCATTCCACAAAACACAATTTTGTGATGACATCATCTGAGGTCCGACAAAACTCCAACAAACAACACATTTGTTCTGGAGTTACCTGCTTTTGCTTGCTATCACTATGCGAAGAGACAGGTGATCACTGCCATTCTGGAGAGGCTCATTTCACTCCAGCTAGTATTATTTATAGCACAGGCGGTAAGGCCAAAGGGCAGATAACAAGCAGTACACACTGTGTGTAGATATAATTCATCTGCAGTAGCATACGCTATAGAAAATTTCATGAATTATATTAAAAGGGTACTTTTTCATTTGGTGTCGGCTTAATATTTAAATCAGCAAGTCAACAATTTCAAAGATTCAATTTTAATGATCTTTTTATAATGTATCAACAACAACAAATTGCATGCAAAAATCAAAACAAAAGAAACCTCAAATCTTTGTCCAGGCCATAACTCTTTAATGCTATGTCGGATCTGGAAAACATTTCCCACAATTGTCCAACTGTTCAAGTTGGACATCCATTACACTTATATCAGTGATGGACAGTACAGTCGGCGTGGAATTAGGAAAATCCACGTGCGCAGACGGGCAGCACATGCAATGCTGCCGACAGGCAGTCCGTCGGCGGCAGTATAAATTGTCCACTCGACCCTATTACATGCCCACGATGCCGCCGACAGACAGTTGAACGCACTAATTGCAGAACTAACAGTGAATAGGGGTGAATTAAAGACCTCATTGTACATGTATAGGCGGAAATTTCAGAAATCTATCACAAATTTAATACCAAACCAAATGTCTAGAACGGCATGTTGATTCAAACACCACTTCATTGCATATTTAAAAAAAGAATCACGAGTCTTTGTTTTCACAGTTAGTTTCACCAGTGATGAAAATCTGTAAGAAATTGCGATATCTATATAGATGTAAATAGTGCAACTGTTATCATGTTTTCTATATTCTGGATTGTCACTGTCTAATCGGCACGCGCTGGACAAAAAGGTGTCGACATTTCAGGGTCATTTAAACAAGATGATTTGTTTTATGAGTTATAATAGTTGATAGGGGGTCTAAAGAATCTCAGAATGGTGGACAAAAGCATGCGTTTAGCCGTCAGAATACATAATGATTTATTTGAACTCCAAATTGCCTTACTATTAATTAAGTTCAACACACTTTCTCACTCGTTGTAATGAAAGGGGCCCTCGTCAGGGTAATGTATTTTGGCTTGTTTATTCCTTAGGTAAGCGTTATCTGCGCAAGATCGAAATGAAGAATTATTTGAACGTTCTTTTAAGTACTGTATGCACATGAAGCACATGTACATTCTTTAAAGAAAACAAATATATGTGTACTTATCTATTTTAAGTAAAGTTGTACAGGTGATCTCCGGAGCTTTCTTATACAGGTAAATATCAGTAACACCCCTTCCGACGGCCCCTTTCACACCAATTGTATTAGATGTTATTTTAAGCAAGTAAGCAAATCGGAAGCACATCGACATGGACCATATATAATACTAGCGCTAACTCCGATTACTGTCCGTTGGCTGCATTGTTATTTAAATAGATGAGTGTATAGTGTCCACGCTCAAACGACCACGCTGCCCACGGAAAAACGGCTGAATTGCTAATCGCAAATAAAAATTCAGCCGATAAAGCGTGGACATCTACAGGTAAATTTATTGCCCACGTCTCTTTGTGGGAAAATTAAGTTCCACGGCGACAGTACTGTATCTTGAGATTGCATGTTTCACTTTTGTTGCCGCAGGGGGTATTTATCAAGTTACGACAGCTCTAGTTGTAATTTAAGGCAAGTGTTTTGTAAAGGATTAAATTTGTATTTGTACCAATTTCATTGTGATATATTGATCATAATCATTGTTTTACATCATTTTATCCAACTGACAGAAATTTTCGAAAAATTCTAAATTTCAAAGGGGCATAACTTCGTAAATATAAGGGTTATAGCTTTATTTTTTGCACCGTTGAAATTCTCTAAGAGAGACCTTTCTTTTGGTATATTTGAAGCCAAATTTTGACCAAAAGTTAAATTTGGCCTGTTATTGCTATCAATTAATAATTGTTGATTCTATCTAGATTAAATGAATGAAACATTCATTGTCATGCCAAATTTTCCATAATATGCGCTGTACAACACTGATAAATGTCCAGGTGAAAACAATAACACAAATCCTCTATTCAATCACAGCCATGTTTCAAATCAGAACAAACTAGTCACGTGAGTTATAGTGTGTTTTCAAATTCATTCATGATTGAACAGGAAGATTAAATATACGAAACTATTATTGATTCTGAAGTACTACTCTTTGTGCTAAAATTGTTTACTTTCGATAGTTTTATAAAAATCTTGGAATAAAACTAATTAAAAAGTAATTTTACTGTAATACAGTTTAATACAGTTTCCCGCTTTTTGAGAACAGACTTGGTAGTTTATGCTTACGTCAGGCACATGTTTAGTTTTGAAACATGGCTGCGATTGAAGCGAGGATTTGTGTTATTGTTTCCACCTGGACATTTATCAGTGTTGTACAGTGCATATGATGGAAAATTTGGCATGACAATGACGGAAAATATGTCTGGGTATTATCTGTGACCTGCATTCTGCAAGAAACAAAGGTTTGTACGGTGATTTTGATCGTAAGCGCATGGGGGTGTCAAATCACGAAAACCCGAATAACGTAAAGAAGGGCTGACAAGAGATTCTGGCGAGTGGCAACAGTAAACGACAGCATAATAAAATGGCCACATGCAAGAATCTCAAAAGAGATTAGAGTTCTTCCACTTTTAGTGATAGGATGCGAGTGTCCATTGAATTACAGAAATCACCGAAATCCCCGTGTATTTACAGAAATCCCCGTAAAAACACAGAAATCCCCATTACTTTAACAAAAATCACAGATATGTAAATAGATAGGACCATCATTCACCTTTATAGCAAGTTTCAGATATATTAAACAACAATTGATAGACTTATAACCATTTTATTTTTTAAAATTTTAATGATCCACTACTGGCGGCCATGTTGGATTGGAAGTATACAAAACAGTAACGCAGTCAAAGATTATACAGTAGTATTAATTAATTCTGTTTTCAAAATACCTTCAATAAATGGCAAATATATTTCACAAAGAGGCTTATTGTTGAATTCAGTAAATGTATGTATTATATATTGGTGTCGCTTGTTACGGTGTTTGTTAATTTCAAACGTATATAATTAAATGACTTAGATAAAGTTGTACTTAACTGTCTTTGCTAGATTTTAACCTTATGATCGGTTTATGTTAATTTACAAGTATGAACATCTTATACAGTTTATATTATAAAGTATAACAAAACTCTGACACTGTTATGTGCGGTTTTATGTGTACTTCCAATCCAACATGGCCGCCAGTAGTGGATCATTAAAATAAAAAAATAAATAAAATGGTTAGGCCTATAAGTCTATCAATTGTTGTTTAATGTATCTGAAATTTGCTATAAGGGTGAATGATGGTCCTATCTATTTACATATCGGTGAATTTTGATAAAGTAATGGGGATTTCTGTGTTTTTTGCTGGGATTTCTGTAAATACACAGGGATTTCGGTGATTTCTGTAATTCTATGGACCGATGATGCGACCTGTAAGTAAATCTTTGAAATTAAGAAGTGATCTGCACTAATCATACTTTTGATAAGAATTTTGATGCCCCGATCAGGGTATTTTACCTCGATTGGTGTATATACCCCGAATTGAACCTATACCCAACCTGTTTATGGGGCCGAATTCGTTTGGTGCCGGATTGAACTATTCCTCCTACTAATAAACTAATCTAAAAGAATTAGAATTGAATAATAATAAAAAGTCTAAATGTTGTTTTCTTTAAAACTTTTCTTTTGTCATTTACCTTCCTTCTCTTGGCATGCTGAGAATTACAAAGTAATTTACAACATGCAACACTCGCACTACGAACCGATCGGAAACGTTTATGCAGCCTTTGTCTGTATAACTTACAAGCTTAAAAACCAACAGTAAACTCATAAACTCCGCCGGCGAAGCGAAGCGCAAAGAAGACTAAGACTTTAGGTATTTACGATATTAAAAATGTTTACATTTCATATAATGAATATATATTCATAACTGTAATTGCAAATTATTCTATATTGATTCTTAACAGCATCAGTGCATAATTCAAAGCCTTAAACTTGTACATTTACCTTTACGACAATACGGTATTGTTCCTTTACAAACATAAACACGTGCAATTTTACTGAGCTAGATCAAGTGAATTGCTCTGCTTCATCACAACAATATACTTTTGAGCGGAGAAGGTATGTTTCCTAAATTGCAACAATGATTCAATAGCTAAGCCGATTAAATATCAAAATGTTCAAGATTAAACATTTCCATATGTAATATGTAGGAGAAAAAGATGTGGCCGTACCCAAGAATCGAAGCCAGAACCTTCCACTATCAAGGAAAACGCCCTGTACATTGAGGTATCCGGGCTAATTCCTATCAGTCACACTCCTCCCCTGCCATAGGTTTCCAACCCCACAACCGATACACAGCAACCCAAAGATCATAACCCTGTTGCGTTCCTGTGTCTTCTGTTTACGTTTTTGATAGTTTGTCATAAAACAGTGTATAAAGGATAAATATTTACGCTCCTATAACCAAATGTAACAGGCAAGTGTAGTGCAGTCCGAGCGGTCTAGGCACTGATAAATTAATCCAATTAACACACAATGTGTTAAAGGGTTGATTAGTCAGTTATGCACATATTCCCGAGGGGTCAGTATTCATTTACATCTCCACTATAAATCCAGACACTTTGAAGTGATAATCAGTGTTTAAAGCTCACTAATTTATTTACACACTACATAATGATATAATATTATCCAACATGAAAACAATACTGATCTTCTTCTTCTTCCAATAAAGTGAAGGACCGCTTATGCGTCATCATCTCACTATGATAAAAATGTGTGTGTGAGGGGAAGTCCACATCAGTATTTACAATTTGAAATACTGCTAAAATATGTACTGTAGGTCTTATGGCACTGCTGTAGATCTTATGGCATCTTATAAGATAATAGGTCTAAAATGAAAATATGAGTAACATGAACTGCATGTGTATACAGTGCAACCCGCTTAATTGAATAAACTATTTGTCAGGACTTTATTATTCAAATAAACGAATATTCAATTACACGGCGTGACGAATGAATGCAGTTTCAAAGACCAGAAGATCGACAGATTGTGCAAGAATTGCACACGTGTATAACTTTTGCGGTATCTGTAATGGAATCATTGTGCATGTATCTATATATAGATACACTAGAGTTACCTCTCTTAGATCCTCTTGTTTGCTAGAGCTACATGAAAGTCAACAGACTACATTTTCGATAATTTTGCAACTGTCTTTTTAAGTACAGTGACCAAATGTTATTAAATAGTTACATTACACCTGCTCGTCTGACCGTAAAGATAAATCGGCTGTCTATTGAAACACATGTAATTGTATCTCAGTCGCGTAGCCAGGGTGATCAAAGACACAAGACGGGTTCAACAAAGGCAAATTAAAAGGCATATTCAAGCGAGTAAAATTTCAATTTTCCATCTGATAGAACAGGCTGAAGTTATCGCTTTACTTTTCCTCAAGGAATTGTCAAAATATGGCTACTGCATCTTTACATTCGCCGTGCATTACTGGTGCCGTTTCTTTAGCCTCCTCGTCGTCACTGGTATCGCATGGTCGGG
Organism: Pteria penguin; assembly: GCA_035048485.1. Classification (NCBI taxonomy): domain Eukaryota; kingdom Metazoa; phylum Mollusca; class Bivalvia; order Pterioida; family Pteriidae; genus Pteria; species Pteria penguin. The sequence goes on from CM068580.1 coordinate 485,987, forward strand.
TCTCGTCTTCAGGGAAACTGGCGCATATTTTCTCCTCAGTCCGGGCAGCTTATCTCTCCAAGTTGCCATCGTTTGTCATGAAGGCATCAAGCGTCTAGCTATCAACATCCTCTGGCGGCCGGACATTGTCCGTTTCGGTTGCGTCGTTGTCTGACGAGACAAAGCCAGCCTTTCGGAAGCAGTTGGCGATAGTTGTGGGCTTGACGGTGCGCCAGGCCTTACTGAGTAAGTGGACGGTATCTAGTAGGGTCAGTCTTCACGCAATGCCGTTGGCTAACAGCGTCATCTTGTCGATGTTTTCGGTGATCTTGCGCACAATCTGGCTTCGGCAGTTGGTAATTAATTAATCCTTTCATCCCTACCGCTACGGCCTATTCGACAATTAACATGGTTTGATTTGGTCAACAGCTTTTACCTGGACAGGTGTGAAACCATTTATCTCTAATTGATAGGTCGCTTGCGCCGTAGTAAACAACATGACCTTGGGCGTGATACAGTGAAGTTTTAACAAAGGTATGCTTGGTAGGATAATCGCGCTATTCAAATAAACGAAGTTGCTTATTTATTCTAGTGTAATAGGTGGCAGATTTTCAATAGATTTAATAGAAAATGGTTTTGGATTTCAGCATCTTATTCAATAAAACGAAATATTCAATAATGCGACGTTCAATTAAGTGGCGGGCACTGTACAGCATTCAAAAATAATTGAGCCCCAGGTCAAGATAGGCACTTCCTCATAAAGCTTTAAGGTAACTCCACAGGATGGGGAGTAAAACAAAACCCTCCCCATAGAAGGGAGAAAACAATATCCTTCCCACAGAGGGGAGTAAACAATACTCCCCCCCCACAGAGGGGAGTAAAACAAAACCCTCTCCACATAGGGGAGTAAACAAAACCCTCCCCACATAGGGGAGTAAATCAAAACCCTCCCCACATAGGGGAGTAAAATAAATTCCTTGCCACAGAAGGGAGTGAAACAAAACCCTTTCCACATAGGGGAGTGAAAAAAAACCTCCCCACATAAGGGAGTAAAATAAATTCCTCTCCACAGAGGGGAGTGAAACATTATCCTCCTCACAGAGGGGAGTAAAACAAAACCCTCCCCACAGAAGGGAGTGAAAAATTACCCTACCCACAGAGGAGAGTAAAACAAAACCCTCCCCAAATAAAGGAGTAAAACATTACCCTTTCCACAGAGGGGAGTAAACAGTACCCTTCCTACAGAGGGGAGTAAAACAAAACCCTCCACACAGAGGGGAGTGAAACAAAACCCTCCACACAGAGGGGAGTAAACAATACCTTCCCCACAGAGGAGAGTGAAACATTGCCCTACCCACAGAGGAGAGTAAAACAAAACCCTCCCCACATAAAGGAGTAAAACATTACCCTTTCCACAGAGGGGAGTAAACAGTACCCTTCCTACAGAGGGGAGTAAAACAAAACCCTCCACACAGAGGGGAGTGAAACAAAACCCTCCCCACAGAGGGGAGTAAACAATACCTTCCCCACAGAGGAGAGTAAAACATTGCCCTCCCAACAGAGGGGAGTAAAACAAAACCCTCCCCACATAGGGGAGTAAAACATTACTCTTCTCAAAGAGGGGAGTAAACAATACCCTCCCTACAGAGGGGAGTAAAACAAAACCCTCCCCACATAGGGGAGTGAAACATTACCCTCCCCACAGAGAGAAGTAAACATTACCCTCCCCATATAGGGGAGTGAACAATACCCTCCCCACAAAGAGGAGTTAAACAAAATCTTCCCCACAGAGGGGAGTAAACAATATCCTTCCTACAGAGGGGAGTAAAACAATACCCTCCCCACAGAGGGGACAGTGTCCGTGAAATTCGTCGGACCGAACGGACAAAAGTGCGATCGGTCTGATTTGCGCGTTTTCTAGCCGGACCGGTTTGTCCGATGTCGGTTCCGGCACTATGTATACTGCGGAGAGACGGAGTCTTGTAAGCACTTATACTATTTAATAAAAACGCTTATATTTTGAGCGTTCCTGTGACATTGTATTGTTTATATGGTTTAGAGGTGGGGGCGTTCATCAGTGTTCATGAATGTCTTTTCTAGCGAAATTAAAATATGTGGAGGGGGCAATCCCTGGAAAACCACTATACAAAAGAAAATTGACATCGACGAACGCCGACAAAAAGGCGATGTTGAAATACCCTATTGAAAATTCTTCAGTTTTCTTTTTCGGTCAGACAGAAATGATTTCGGTCCTATGAAATATGTCTTCCAATAGGACGGAATGTCCTGTGGAGTTTAACAAAGTTTCGCGGACACTTAGGGGAGTAAAACAAAGAAAGACCCCCCATAGTGGAGTAAAAGAATCAATCTGATTAAAACCATATCTTTATTCCGCTTCTATATTTGTCCCATTGCGGATAAAGATCTGGTGAAACCACGCAAGGGTCATGTTCTGGTGAACTCTGATGACGCTTCAGTCACCGAAACCGTTATTTTCCATAGCCAATCAATGATTCAGCTAGGCACGTGATAGTGACGCAGTATATAACAAACACTGTTCAAAGACTACCTTGCAGGTCACACACACTGGGGATGTTAATTTAAATTCCTAGGAATTTGTAGCCAATCAACTGAACATGACCCCTTATGGAGTACTGAGAAGCGAATAAAGATATGGTTTTAATCAGATTGTAAAAGAATATATTACACAAGTTAAATTATCTTGACTTACAACATGTTAAAACCTTAGAAATAGTCAGTATCCAAAACTACTTGATGACATGACATCAAAATGAAATGACATGAGTAAAGATAAATATTATATAGGCATAACAACAACAAACAATTCAGTTAGAAGAAATTCACTACCCAAGAGAAAAAGATGTGGATGGACCTGGGAATCAAACTTAGAACCTTCCACTATCAAGATAGATGTTCTCACCATTGAGCTACCTTGGCTGATACCCTTCTGTCACACATACAACTTAAGAAACTGTTCAAAGAAATTTTTCAAAAATCTGTACCAATAGAATGTAAAAATGGTGGATAAATCCAAACCATAAGTCCGAAAGTCATGAAACCAGAGGACATACAAAATCAGTGAAAATCAAAACCAAGTGGAAAATAACAAAATATATCTACTTGAAGAGCATATGTGAATCCCTAAGATGGAGTGAGATTAGGTGCCCGGAGAGAGTGAGCATCTCCTGCTTGCTAGCAACACCTGTCACATATACCCAGTAGAAAGAGTCAAATCGTGTAAATTCCATATATATTTATATATGGAGAAGTCGAAGTAGATAACCTTCTAGTACAGAAGGTGTCAAATCAGTGTAAAATGATCGGAATCGGTCTCAGTTCAGAAAATGATTTAAAAGTCTGGATAACGAGATAACATATTGAGTAATAAGAGTCTCGTAACGACAATAGAACTTCCTCAGTGACGTTGCTAGTCTAGCACATATATAACCCTGGTTGAGCAGCTTAACTGAAAGTCGCTTAGCCCTCAGAACAAAGTCATTGGAATTTGAACATGATCTGGAATAACGTATTAACTGAGATATGAATACGGCGTATGCGGGTGCAGTGATCAGGAAGGCCATCTGGGTCAATGGGACTATGGCCCTCTTGCTCAGACTTCAATGGGCCATTTTCAGTTTCAATGGGCCATCTTTCCTTGCAAAAGGACCATTTAGAAAATTCAGGGTTTTTTTTCGAAGTTGTATGATGTGTCATGTTTATTAGATGTAACTATTCAGTAATTTAGGGTACAGGGCAACAATAAGAAATCTGTTAAAAAATGAAAGGAGCTTTAGTTTGCTTCAAGTATACGTTTTTGCTATGAATTTCTGCAGTGAGCTAACCGCAAAGTTGTGGCTGAGAAGTCCTTAATTTGCCTTCATTTCTGACTTTGAACAGTTTGTCACAATTTATAGGACTTAGTCTATTGCAAAATTTGGTGATATTCTAAAGACCCTTTCGCACCCAGCACTTTTATTTTAACTAGAACCCATGATTTTCGGTGTCTGTAGCCTCTTTCACAAACAATCTTTAGTAAACCCGTACAGTAAAAGTAGTTGAACACGTAAGCGCAACATACAATGAATATGTGCTTTACTGCATATCATAAGCGTAAACTCACAATGAATATTTATTGAAACTTTATGTGGCTTTCACACTATAACGAATTAGTTCTGCGTATGGCGACATTTTGGTACTCGCTGTTATATGCCGTGGTATGTTGGCAAGTACATCGGGAGAACGTTACGCGAAAGTTTTGAGTTCGTCGTCATATGCACTCGTACGTTGCATATCGTTCCGTATGTTGAGAAATCTTGTGCATGCAAAAAAATTCTCTATGTATGCCTACAAACGGCCAGTACGCAGCGAACACGTTATGCATATGCTACACGAACGTTCCTTGGTACATTATATGTACGTTGGAGGTACATCCATAGCACGGTCCGTTTGTCGACGCAACTCACAACGTATTTTCAGCGAACTGGTAATGAGTTCTGGACGTTCTGTCAGCGACGAATGCTTATGGTATAAAAATCAATTGGGCGCTTGGTGATATCCGTCAGCATATCATTGGCAAACTTTCACCCGCCACCGTATGCTAAATGTATGAGTAACAAGCACTTTTCCATACTTTGACTGAAATTATAGGGATGAAGAAACATATTTATTGAGTAATATATAAATAAGCCAAGTGATGTATATCACTGCACAATATACGCAGAGCGTACGCAAACCATACTCAGAACGTACGTATGCATGCCATGTGCAGAGCATACACACAACTCAATACTTATTCGTCGAAGGTATGTTAATATTCGTTATACATTAGCACTAGTTCATTATGCATACACTACTCGTATGTCAGTAGTAAGTTAGGGGTTTGCTATTAGTCAAATTTTTGCAATTGGTTACGCGTACGTTGCGTCAATTTGTTATAGTGTGAAAACACCTTTACGCGAAGCAGGAGTTCGTAGTTGATCCTGTAAATAACAACGATTGTTAGTGAATCTGGCTACTGGTCCGGCTGTTTTTCAAGATCAGCTGATTAGGGAGTTCACTATAACAACCACTAGCGCTAGTGCCAGGGCAATAACTGACTGTAAACTAAGCTTTTTAAAGTGCTTGGGAAAAGCTTTGAAGATCGTTTTCGGGAGTATCGTTAAGATCGCATCACTTTAAATCATGCGTCTTTATCAGACCAGATATTACGATGACAATTATGCCTAAAACTGAAAACGCACAGCGTGGAATAAATATTTGCTGCTTCAAAATTGAATGCGCAATAGGGCGCACCGAGTAAGTGGTTTAATGCGTCATTTTCAATCTGAATGTGACTATGTCGCAGGGCGTGTGGCCTTCCTGATCCCTGCAGGTGATGATGGAATGTTGCTACTTACGAAAGGAAAGTTTGTGATAGTGAAATTGAAATCGTCACGTTTGTCGTAGAGTGAGGTGTTCAATTGACCATTAATGTCGAAAGACAACATAATATCTAAATACGAAGTAGAATTACTACTTTCTGTGGTTTCTTTGACCTCCAGTTCACTTGGATAGATTATTCTAAGGTAATCCGCAAATGAAGGATTATCAATTGAAAGCAAGTCATCTATATATCTGTAAGTGAAATTGAAGCCAAGAGCCAATTGTTTCTTTCCTTGCGAAAGCAAAGACTGAATGAATTCAGCTTTGTATGAGTAAAGGAATATGTCAGCCAGAAGCAGGGCAAAGTTAGTGCACATTGGAATGCCAACAATTTGTGGAAAACCTTTCCTCCAAACACCACAAAAATGGTATCGATAAGAAAGTTCAACATTTGGATGACATCTGTTTCAGTGTATTTATATTTGGAATCAGAATTTTCCTTAAAGTAAGTTTTATCATGGCCTATAACTATATATTTGAATTTGCAGCTTCCATTTTTACTAGTAAATGCATTTTGAATAATTTCCACTAATCTGTCTTTTAATTTCTGATGAGGATTTGTTGTATAAAGAATCGAAAAGTCAAAAGACTTGATGGAGTGAATTTTAGTCATGATTTTAGATGTTCTAACAACTCTTGAATTTTTAAGGATCCACATTTAATTAATTCCACTTCTGGAATACACTGTTTCGCAGTACCTATGAAGGCCAGATTTAATTTCTGATGATATTTTTGTGAGTAGCATCAATAAAGATTTTTATGGAACACTTCGAGGAATCAGCGATAAAGCATTTTTTGTAAGGATTTTTGTGCATTTTTGGAATGCAGTACAAATATGGAAGTTCTAAATTTAATTTATATGTGTCAATACCAAACGTATTGAGGGCAGATTTATGATTCTCAAGTACTTCCGAACCGAAAAGTTCTTGAGAGTATATATGTAGGATTTCCTGGAGCTGAATTTAATCCTAATTCTTTCACTAGGCTGTCAAAGTAATATTTCTTACAAGTAAATGTATAATTATTAGACGCTTTATAATCTGCTGGTGTAATAATATAATGTTCTTGGAGGAAGGTAAGTTCTCTGACAACAACAGGATCTTTAAAAATAGATTCCAATCTGGTGTTTACAGAGCCTTGTAATTTTTTAATATTTGTTCTCAGCAGTACTGCAATAGATTTTATCCATTCCAAAAGAGTGTCGACCTGTACTTCCTCTCTTTTTGCCCATCGTGTAGCATATTCCTGGCAGTAGTTGATTAAATATTCTCAAAATTTTGGCTCCATGTGAATGATCTGGGTTCTCTGCATTTTGGACCTTTAAGTAAAAATTTTTTTAATTAAATTCTGGTGTTTTTAACAATATCAAGATCACCAGTAATGACATGGCCACAAGGAGAATATACAAAATAAAAAGCTTCCTATACATATATGTACATCTGCTAATTTCTATGCACAATATTTTTGTTTCCTTCAGTATCTGTATGTGTGTATGCATCTAGTAAGCCTACTAAAGGTAAGGGCAATGGTCTGTGCAGGAAATGGGTTTCAAGCAATTTTGAGTATTTAAACCCTTTAACTTCTCTTGCAAGCTAACCTTTATTCTCCAATAAACTGGAGCTCATACATGCCCTGACTAAAGTTCATCTGATAGACCATGCACTCAAGTTATGTTCAGCATTGCTACCATAAACTCCAGATTCCAAGGAGAATGGATTTTTCCCTCACGGTCTAGACTTTTTACATTTCTGATGATAGGTCAGTTGCCATCTTCCAAAATTCAACTCCAATCATATTTAAACCAGATGTATTGGTATATTTACATTTGCCTTTGGATGAACTCTTAACAACACCCGCTCTAAATCTACATATATAGCCAGGTAGCTAGTTTAATTACATATAGCTCTACTTATCAAGACGCTTTTCTGGTCAAGATCAGTACATCTCGTGTGATGCCCGGCCATCAGGCTGTCAACAATTACTGGTAACACTAGCTGCTACTTCTCATGCAATATTAATCATAGAAACCTAGGTCTCAGCTTATTGCCCCATCTCTAGGGTCTAGAACCTTGTGTCCTTCTTACTTGTTAGACTCATCTCTAGGGTCTAGAACCTTGTGTCCTTCTTGCTTGTCAGACTCTACTCTAGTTTCTACTGTTTTCAATGTGTTAGCCACATCTGCACAGCTATATCCCATTGCATTAACCTTCAATCGAATGATTCCTTTGTACTGGTCTAATGCGAACATTTGATATGGAGGATTGAAATTATATTTTGGTCTGATCACTCGGATGCTTTTTAATTAAATGATGTTATAAGTTTTTGGAACTTTGATTGTAAAATGTTAAATATCCAAAATATTTCAAATATTATAATATTTTGAACTTTTGACGGAAAATCCAATGTTCTAAACTCTCAAAACAATTTTGGATATTTGATATTTTAGGTTTTTAGTCAAAACTCTAGAATTTTTAGAACTCTTTGTAAAGTTCCCAGTGGAGGGTTTGACTTAAGTGTTATTACATTGTAAACCCCTTTTCTTGATGTTATGTGGCAGTGGCATGCTCTTTCTACACACTGTTTATTCACATTCATGTACATATATAATGCTGAATTATGTATGTTTCGTTTGTATGTAAGGCCATTCAGGCTGGGTGTAGCTATCCAAACAGGAGACACTCACTCCTCCTGGGCACCTGGTCTCACCTCTTAATTTTAGGGGTACGTGAATGTCCACTGTGGTACATTGTTGTTAGTGTCATAGTCTTGTGACAACAGTTACTCTTGTATTTTTCAAAAAAAAATTCAGATATTTGATATTTTAGGTTTTTTAGCCTAACCCGATACGTTAAGTTTTGGATTTGAATTATTAAGTGTTACACAACTGGAGACAACCTCTCATTTGAGAGATAATCACTCAAATAAGCAACGATATTTGTTTTCAGTATTTAATTTCAAGAAATGAGCAGAAGTAAACAAGTACTGAAGAATAAAAATTCTAGCATTTTGATGTCAAACTTAAAGGGCACATCCTAAGGACACTGAATATAATTTACAAAAGAAGTTAACCTTTTCAACTTGCCCTTTTGAGCTTATAGGTGCACAAATGTTGCAAAGTTCTATAAACTCCAAAAAGCTTAAGTTAGAAATGTTAACTTGTTTTATACATTATATTCAGTATGTTATAAAGGTGCGCCCTTTTGAATTTCAAATTTAATTTCCAAAATTTCATATTTTAGTACTTAAAATTGATTACTGAAAACAGAGGTTGTTACGCATTTGAGTGATTTTCTCTAAAATGAGAGGTTTTCTCCAACCTGTTAAATGCCATATAGGATATGAGGGAGTAATATGCTTTATAGCTTTGTCTTTCTGATGTTGAGCAGCAATACTAAACTTTCCATTACTACAGAAATTAATCCCAAATATTTATATCCTAATGTATTTCTAAAATACTTTAGTATGTCTATGATGAAGTCAGAAATTATCAATATCTAATTTTTTTTTAGTGAATATCATTACTTTGGATTTTGATTTATCAATATTTACTTCAAGTTCCATGTTCTCACAATATGGAGAACAATGTCTTATATATTTTGTAGACCAGATTTAGATTCTGAAACAAGAACAACTGGTCAGGTGCAAAGAACATACAAACAGAAAGAATACAAAATTAGGGAGAATAATTAATCTTTCAGACAAATATATTCTAAAATCGTCTGGAAAAATATTGAATAAAGTAAAACTTAAATTTTCTTCTTTTTTATAGCTTTAGCTATAATAAATGGTATAGAATGATATGGTGAAAATTAACATGCATATTTATTATTTGAATACATGTCTCTAATGGTATAAAAATTCTACCAATAGCCTTAAATTATCATAAATGTTTTTATTTTTAGGTGTAACGACTTGTCCACAGAGTCAGTGGCATTAATAAATTAAGTCTGCTAAACATGTATATAGCTTCTTATTTTTATTACGTGTATTTAAACACTTATTAATCAGTGTTATCAGTTATACAGAGACCAGTCACTGTTCATTAATTATTTCTTTCTGAATAAGAATTTAAGTATTTTTGAAGTAAACTGTAGAAAAATTTCCCAATACAATTAGTGACAGCTATTCCTCTTTAATTATTTGAATTTTCTGTCACCTGATTTGTGAAAAGATGAAATATATATGGTTGTCATATTTAGTAAAAATATAACATGGATGTCAAGTCAAAACGCCCAAAAATGATGTCACCTGTTGCACAGGTAGCCCATTGCTTATTAAACTGTTCCATTTCTTCAGAATGGATCGCCCTAAATAGTCGAGGAATTATTGATAGGACTCAGCATTACTGCAGTGCACTGTAGGATCATATTGTATGTCCGACACTTTCATTGTGATGTGATAACTAAAAGATTTGTAACCTATATGCTAGATTTTAACCCATTGGCTAAATTTCAGTTTCATACAGATGCAGAGTGATTGGAGGTACATTACAATGTATTTTGGAGTCAGCTGTCAAGGTCACTACTTGGGGCCCTTCATGACTTTGTTAGTTTTCTACTTTTAAAAATGAATTTAAGTATTGTTTATATTTCACAGATTTTGATAAGGAAATGGGATTTGGTGATCGAGGTGGTGGTCGAGGAGGAGGATTCAGAGGCGGGGGAGGTAGAGGTAAGATCTTACGAGTTACTAATCAACTTGAAGAAAAACATGCTACCGACAGCAAGGTATGGTGAACGATTCTGTGCCACGTCTGTATAGATAATAATGATTTAGGATTATGTGTGAATGAGGCCATATGAGAAGTAAGACACAAAAGTAATACGCTGTTAAGGTGAATAAATGAATCCAAACAAATAAGATAATTGAAATTTTGATGTTCAGAAAAAGTAGTATATATGATCATATCCTTTTGATTATGTTACAAAGTTTTAGATGAAAATTTAAACAATGTCTTGAAATTGGTAGCTTGCAGCTTGTAATACTGAATCATCTTCCATTTCAGGTGGATTTAGGGGAGGAAATAGAGGTAAACTTTGATGACTTAATCATTTAATACTGAAAACTTTCAAATTCAATTATTTCATATGTTTCCATTTTGGTTATTGATGTTCTTTTAGTATTAAATTGGAATTATTTATTTTTGAAGGAGGAGGTGGAAGAGGTGGAGGTAGAGGAGGATATAAAAACTTTGACCAAGGACCACCAGAAGAAGTTATGGGTATAGATCAGATATTTATACTTATGCATACTTCACATTTCTGTAGCCATTATCATGACTTACAGGGGTTTTTTGGGGTTTTTTTTTTTTTAATGTTAAATACATCTACCTGAATGCATTGTTGTTAACATTTATAAACTAAGAACTCATTAAACTTGTTTATATTATGAAGAATGTATCAAAGGTTGTTGTTTGCATTATGGAAAACTTATAAAATTTGTTGTATCAAGTCACAAAGAACTTACAAGATGTGTTATAGATTTATGTAGAACGTATTAAGCTTGTTTTATGGATTATTGAACTGGGTAGTCTGATATTTCAGATTGCAGTAAAGAATTTGGGTCTTAATTCTGACCATGGTAGTTGGGAAAAAATTGAAATATTCTATTATTCATATTTCATTTTGTCATTCACATGTTTACATCCAAATTAAAATGCTCGATGTCATGCATTGAGATAAAAAAAATGGTGGAAAGTAAATTTAATAGTTCTTTCGGCAAACATTTCCATGATTTATACTATAATGTTATTGTAAATTCCAATTTTAATTTAGTAGGAGGCAATTCTCAGAAAGAAATGTAATAAATCACCTGCTACAGGATTTTTAAAGATTCATCAAACTTACTGATACAGATTTGATATAAACAACTGATTGACCAAATGAAATATGATTGAGTAATAAAGAGTTAATATTTTTTTTAATTCCTGGCAAAGGAAATTTCCAGACAAAGATTTAAGAATAACTTGTTAGATTTGTTGTATATGATGTAGGTTTATAAAGAACTCATTAATCTTATTTTATGGATAGATAAAAATTTTATTGATGTTATTTCAAAAATTTATGAAGCACTATCAAATATTATTTTATGGATTTATGAAGCACATATTAATCTTATTTTACAGATATATTGAGGAATATTCCAATCATATTTCATAGATTTATGAAGAATTAAGTAATCGTATTTATAAAGAACTAAGTAATCTTATTTCATAAACGTTTAAGGATTTATTGATCTGTTTGTTTACATTTTTAGCTCACCTGAGCCACATTTTCGACTTCTCTGGAACTGCTTTGCAGATTTGGATCAAACTTTGTATATATGATGTACTCAAGGTCCCCTACTAAAATTTTGTTTGGGATCCAGATTGCTTCAGGGGTGGATCCAGGGCGGGGCCAAAAGTACCCAAAATGGTACCCCTCTTCAATAATCTTCTCCTCCAGAACCAGTGCATAAATGGGGAAAGTAATTGCATCTCAACAATCTATAAAGATGGGTTATTAAAAAATTTGTTCGGGAAATTTATCCTTTTTTGACGTGTTTCTGGAAAAATGTCATGTTTTTCAGTTAATTGATATTGATGATTTCTTAATGACTATTTTGATCATAATTATAGTAAGGAATATCATTGTGAAAGAATTTTGTCAATATCTTAATATTTGGATTTTTATGAATTTTTTAAGACTTCAAAAAAAGGGGGGATCGGCCATTTTTCACATTTTCAACTTTTTCTGCAAATCTGTTAGAAGGATTTTAATAAATCTTGGTAGAAATAAATCACTTATGATCCCCTTCAGATTTTGGTGTTTTCGTTGAGACCTCTTTACAGGTGGCGCCAACATAGTCAAAAGTAGGTCACAAAAGAGTACCCTCCTTTGACAGTATTCTTCTTCGTACTGGCTGTATACAGAGACAAACAGAATGCATAGAAATGATCAAGAGGGATGAGTGAAGACGTATTGTCATTTTGGTTCCCTTCCAAAATCAAATTGTAGAATTTTTTTTTCGACATTTGTTTGGACTTGGTGATTTCAATGCAGAAAAGTGTCATATTTCCTAGTTAATTGATAGTGATGATTTCTTATGGACTCTTGTGATCATAATTATGCTAAGGAATGTTACTTTGAAAGAATTTTATCAATATCTCAATTTTTGGATTTTTGTATGAATTTTTTAAGACTTCCAAATGAGGATGTGTAGGGACAATACTTCACATTTTTAAGTTCTGCTGTAATACCACATGAAAAATATTAATGAAACATGGGATACATGACGTACTATAGGTCCCCTATCAATTTTGTACATTTCATCCAAATTGGTCAACAGATAATGCCACCATGTCTAAAAACTAGGTCTCATAATGGTGCATATACCACTTGGTAATTATAATATGGAGAGAAGCGGTTCAAATCCAGCTGTGGTCAAAATTTTTGTTTTTCATTTCTTTACACATCTGAATAAGATTTTAGATATTTCTCAACACTCAACATATCAAATTAGGCCATTTTAAGTTGGATCTGGACAATATTTGAAACAATTGTTGTTTATGACCAAGACATGAAATCAGTCAACCAAAGGTCCCACCTAAAGAAAATGATTAATTTGTTGCCCTGAATCACATCTTGCAGAGACAAAGGAAATGCTTAATATCAATATCACCTGAATGGATGTGCAAAAAAGTGTTTTTTATTCTGGTCTGAAATAAAATTTGACATATTTTCAATATTTGTGTAATGCAAAAATAAATGAATTCTTCCTTCCTGCATGACTGATCATCTAGGTACTCAGGTGAGCAATATAGGCCCACTTGGGCCTCTTGTTTAAAAACTATTTGTATGATCACCAACAATATTTTCTTGAAAAAGTAGTAGACTATAACTTTTGATTTTTTTTTTCAGAACTAGGATTTTACGAGCACCCATGTGAAGATGACCTTGTTTGCAAATGTACTAATGAAAAGATTCCACATTTTAATGCACCAATATACCTTGAAAATAAACAACAAATTGGAAAAGTAGACGAGATATTTGGATCTATAAGAGATTTTGTATCCTTTTTACATGCATGTGTTTGTAATGTGTTTTATAAAAAAATAATAATAAAATCCTGAAAAGTTTTTAACATTACAATTCTTCACAATTTATTGGCCCAGGAGGGAACCCTTCACTGACATACTTCTTCAGAAAAGGTGTGTAGACCATCATGCCGAATGCATCACAGTGATCTACTTGTCAGTTGTCAAAAACACATTAAGTAAGAGAATATTTTATCTGTGAATTCCTTGAAGTAGGCAGAAGTCAGAATGAGGAAATAGTGCTCAAGTCAGCAATATAGGCCTACTTGGACCTGTCCTCTTTTTTTATATTTATCTTTTTTTTTCCCATTTTGGGCAATTTCTTTTTTTTTTTTTTTGTTGTGCATAGCTTATAATGCACTCATTCATTTTGCATATTTTAATTGATTGTATCATGAAAAAATTTAAACTGGAAAGAAATTAAATACAGAAATGATTTCTGGATTGATTACAATTATTTCAAGATTAAGTAAAGGAAGAAGGGATATACTATTTGCATGCAATAATACGCTTTCATGGACTTCTGCTTCAAAATAGGAGAACAATTTGGATGAAGCAATTTTAAACTTGGGAGGTGTATGAAGTACTCTAAGTTCCCTTAATAATATTGAAATTTTCGACCACATCTGCCAAGGGGTGGATCTAGGGCAGGATGATATACCCCCCAGAGGGTTATCTTTTTTAACAAACTTATTTAGACTGGTCTCACATACCATCATTTCAAATGCATCAGACTGATTTCACTTATGATGCTTTTTAGTTCTGAATTGAAATAATATTTTTTAATTTTTTCTTTTCTTTCTTTTTTTTAACGTCTTTTATGGATGTTTTGTATAATTTGATTTTGTTTTATTATATGAAAAGAAGCAATAAAGCAATTATTTGCTAATGGTGAAAATATCTGTTTCTAGGGATATCTAAAAGTGTTATCAGAAAAGTTTTCTTTCTGGATTTTTATGACTTTTTTCTGTTTTCGATATAGGCCACTAATGGCATGCTGAAGGTTTACTAAGCAGGTGAAACCAGACTTTAAGCAAAAAAGGTTTTCACTTCATTTTACGTCAAAACGAGTGTTTTGTAGTGCTCAGTAAGTCATTTAAGAAAAAATCAGTTGCAGTCTTAGTCTCTTTTACACTTTTTTTGGTAATTTTCTTGAATTATTCATTATATTTTGAGTAGCAATAAAGAATTTATTTGCCATCATTTATTAGAAAATATGTATCTGAAGGGTTATTTAGAAACGTCATTTCAAAATTTAGTTTCCCGGAGTTTTTATTACTTGCTTCCTTATTTTGATATAGGGGAGTTCTGGCATGCTAAAGGCAGAATCTTTTGTAGTTCATTTTACACCAAAACAAGGTCAAATGTCAAGCATCATTCAGTATGTTGAGCAAGTCAATTAAAGGAAAAAGAGTAAAATGAAAAAAGAATTCTGACTTAAATCTTTTTATTTTTTGCACAATTTTGTGTCATAATCTTGAATATTCATTTTAGGGAAGCAAGTTCAATCATCAAAAACATAATAACCAAGGGAATAATTTCATTCAGTAGTATTTTGAGTATGTGTGTGTGGATGAGTAAATTGTACTCAGATGAGCGATTTGAGCTAGTTTTGACCTCTTGTTTGATGACTTCTTAAACAGTATATGTTTTTGTATGGTATATTAATTTATTATCAAGTTATTCAAAATGGTAAACTTTAAGACTATTGCCTATCATAGCTATGGTGTTACAAGTGTGTTTTACTTCTGATAAGACTTTTACATTCATTTGCTGTTTCACAAATTGGTGTCTTGTTGTAAGACCTTTCTGTTGGCATAATATTACATGACCTAGTGACCTAAAGCTTATGTTGTTTCTTTCACAGGTCATTGCTGTCTTATTTTACAGTGTATCCATATATCAATACATATTTTCTTACAAATTGTTTATGAAAACCTTCAACCCTCATTTCTGAACCACTCTAAATTTATAAAATTAAGATTTTAAATATTTTAGAGGAGATGTCATGCACTAAATCTATATTCCTTTACAATTAAATATGTCCTTAACTCTACAAAGTATTTTTCTGTGAAGTTGTCAGATGATATGAAAGCCAAGTCATTTTCAAAGAAAACAAAGGTAGAATCTCTTCATGGTTTTCAAATTGAGTAACATTAATTGCTGTAATATTTTGTGACATGACTTACTGCATCGTTTCCGATTATAGCAGCCAATGTGACATTAATACATTCCATAGAACCCAAGGTAGCAAGGAACAGAGATCATGTGATCACTTAGACTTTTACATTTGGCTCAATTTTCAAAATGCTCTGAATGTCACATATTTTTACAAAAACTGGAAGGTTTGATTACTTGAAGCTTTATTTTATTTGGTAATAAATCATATTGGAATTTCAGTGATACTTTTCTTTGGTTCAAAGCCATGCTCAAAATTTTTCTACAAAGAAAAATGTATAGAAGTATTTCTTTACATTTCTATTTAAACTTACATAAATTCCATAAATTTTGATCATTGTGTACCTATGATATTAGCATACACTTTTGTTATGGCAGGAAGTACAGGGAGGGGCGGGCAAGAGATGGTCAAGTATATCGTCAAATTTAATTCTTTACAGATGGAATACTATAACGATGTAGAAAGGACCTACGTTTGTATATAATAATAAGGTCATCTCTGTATAGAGATTGCCTTCAAATGTCCCCAAAATGTATATACTACTTATGTGGAACATACTTATTTTGGTGTCATTATAATATGTCCAAGAACATGTGTATAGGCAAGTTTATCACAACATAGTTGTGGGGTGGGTATACTGGAATTACCCTTTTTGTCTGTCTGACTGTGTGTAGATGCAAACTTGTTATGGCAATTTCTCTAAAACTCTTATTTATTTCAGTAAAATTTTGTCCAATATGAAGATGTACAGAAAGGAAGAGTCTTTGGACTTTGGACATCGTCTTGTCATCAGAACTTCTCTTGAACCACTCAATTGATTTCAATGAAATTTTCTACATTAAGATAGAAATATGTAGATAGGCATGAGTGCAAGAGATTGCTGTCCAGAAATAGTTTTTTGTATGACATCTCAGGGCTCGAAACTAACTTTTTCAAGCACTAGTCTGGCAGACTAATCGCTTACAAAATCCATTAGTCTGCACAAAAATCTATTAGTCCGCAGAAAAATAGACTATTTATTCATTTTAAATTGATTTAATTTTACGGTAAACACCTTTCATTTGTCAGATTTAACATTTCAACACACTGTGGGGTACATATGCCACTAGCTCCTTCTCGTCCATAAAGGAAGGATGGCTAAATATATTGCCACATTTCTCTGTGGCCCCACTATCATCATGCAAAACAACGTCAATGTCATTCGAAAACATATTGAAGCTGCTCTATAATCTGTTTCAACGAAGCACACCAGCGACTCTGACACTCGTTACTTTCCATGTACTTTTCGGCGAATACAGAATATCGTAACTAAAATAACGTCAACATACACGTACATTTTGTAATTTAAGATGTCATATAATTGTGATGTAAGTTGCCCACATAAAAGAGCCCACATTGCGAATAATATACCGATCCACTTTTGTCAAATGTCAAGCACATTAGCGCAAGATACGACTGTGATGACGTCACGCAAGGTTGGACATTTGCTTATGACGTCATAAGCATAACAATCAAAAGTCTGCTAAACATCGCTCGCTTTCTAATTTTATGCTGAAAAGTGGATCGGTGTATAGATTTGGTAAGTTGCTAAATGCAAACCATGAGGGATTTTAGTAGTTGCGATACTCCGTATTGTTACTAAAATAGGTTACGGGATTTCCAGAAAAATAAGTTTTCAATCGTTTGCAGGGCAGGTGAGAGGATTTGAGTGGGTATCACAGAGTTTTCATT
The DNA here is from genome assembly GCA_035048485.1 of Pteria penguin. NCBI lineage: Eukaryota > Metazoa > Mollusca > Bivalvia > Pterioida > Pteriidae > Pteria > Pteria penguin. The sequence goes on from CM068580.1 coordinate 503,392, forward strand.
AGTTTTTTGGACTCATACAATGAGAAATCTGTTAGTCCGTGGCATAATTTATTAGTCACGGACTCACGGACATACGTTAATTTCGAGCCCTGCATCATTGCTGTGGAGGGTATTTGTCCCATTAGGACAGTTCTAGTTGTTTCTTACCATTCTTAGTGGGTATCATAATAATATGAGAGGAAAATAAAAAAATAAAAATGATTTAATGTTTCAGTTTTTCATTGATCCAATGAAACTTCTACCACTTCAAAGATTTTTGCCCAAGCCACCTGGACAAAAAGGGGTGGCAAGAGGTGGACGGGGAGGAAGAGGGGGTAAGTAAACCAAGTTAATCTCTACCCAAGCTATATGAACTGCAGAAACTGTAGTATTAATAAATCAATTATATTTCTTCCCAATGTATGATACACATGTTAATAAAGCTTTTAAATATCTAAAATAATGTCAAAGTAGTTAAATTGAGTTTGATAATATTCCGAAACTGAATTTGAACTCATTTTCCAAAAAACAACTTTATCCAGAAATTAAACCAAACTGCACGAGATGACAGAATAGAGTTACAGAGAGTATAATGATAAAGATTGATATTTCACAGGAGGAAGAGGTGGTCGAGGTGGGTTTGGACGTGGTGGGGGAGGTGGGTTTGGACGTGGTGGGGGAGGTGGAAGAGGAGGCAGGGGTGGAGGACGAGGATTTGGACGTGGTGGAGGAGGAGGATTTAGAGGAGGTGGTTTCCGTGGAGGTAGAGGTCGATGAGACCATGGACAATTCCCTGTATGTGTTCAGTATCTAGGAAATTTTAAAAAGACAAGTTATGAATTATGTATTCACAATGACATTTGTATATATACCCAATTGTATCATAAAGAATACAACTGTTATGTTCTGTTCTTATTCCAGGAAAATGTGGCTGGATATTATGAATATGAAGTCTTATTGAAGGCTTACTTTATTAGTCAAGTTGCAAAACTCAATTCTTAATTTGATCTGGGGTGGGCAGGCAGGTGTTCGTCAACAATTGATTTCAGGACAATAAGTTCAATATGTTAAGTGCTATTGCAATGATACTTCATACACTTACTCACCATGAGTGGAAGATGTGCCCTTTTGTTTCTGGGGTCCAAAAGTCAAGGTTATAGGAGTGGGGAATAAAAAATTGGTTTCCGGACCATAAGTCCAATATGTTGAGTGTTATTTTAATGAAACTTAATACACTTACTCACTATGAGTCAATGTGTGCCATTGTTCTGGTGTCAAAAAGTTTAGTGGGCCCTTAGTCCAATACTTTTCGTGCTATTGCAGTGAAAGGTCATACACTTACTCACTTCCTCAGTGGAGGATGTGTCCTGTTGTTTCTGGGGTCAAAAGGTCAACAGTCAAGGTCATTGGATTATGGTATCAAAAATTGTTATCTGGACTGTAAGACCAATATGTTTAGTGCTATTGCAATGAAACGTCGTACACTTACCATAATTGACCAAAAGGTCAGTCATAGGAATGGGGTATCAAAAATTGGTTACAGACCACATGTCCAATACCTTTAGTGCTATTGTATTGCCTACACAGTAGTCATCATGAGTGGAGGATGTGCCCTATTGTTTCTGGGGTCCAAATGTCAAGGTTATAGGAGTGGGGCATCAAAAATTGGTTTACACACCAGTGGGGCATCAAAAATTGGTTTACACTCCATAAGTCCAATACATTCAGTGCTATTACAATGAAACTTCATTCACTTACTCATGAGTGGAATATGTACCTTATCCTTTCTGAGGTTTTGCAACTCAGCACATTGCATTTGTGATGCAAATCTCTTGTAAATCACTTTACAAACTTAATGATAACCAGAATTCCTTAACTGAGAAAACCAGACAAGGACAGATATCAAAATCCTTTATCTGTAGTGGAACTCTTCAGTGTGTCAATGTTTCTTCATTGATTCTTTTAAAATTGCATGAAAAACAAATGCAAAATATTTTGCATTTTGTTCTGGGCTGTATGGGCTATGTAATATTTTCCCGTTTAGGTTTTATCTCTAGTTATGGAGACTTGTCAAGCTTACAATATCCTGTTTTGTACCACCCATCTGTTCGTAAACCATTTTTTATTGCATAACAACTACATGTATACTCTTATTTTGTCTGCCATGTGGTCTGTTGTTGCATGTGCAATTTAAGTTCTTGTCCTTGACCAAGGGGCCAAGAAGCGCTCTATAGAGGGAACTGTATACTGTAGTCTTGTATATTCCCCTCCTTCATTTTTGTGAAACTTCACAGGAAGGATCTACATGACATACTTGATAAACACATCTGACAAGGAAGACTTGTTTGTGAAACACCAATGTCCCGGTGGCAACAAAGTCCAAATAAGGCAAATTGTTCAATGTCCTATATCTTGATTACACCCCACTCCATGGGAATACACATGTGAAATATGAAGGCCCTACCTCTTACATTTTGAACAAGAGCAACGCCTAGCGTGGCATGATACGCCCGTCGCTTAATTTGGACAGGATCAATTTGCATTTGGCATGATTTTCATGAAAAACATCTGACGTTTACTTAAGTTAATTGCGTTTCAGAGCATTTTATCATAGGAATAAGTCCAAGGGTAATGACTCCTGCAGAAATGGTCCTATCCAACCCATCTTTGAACTTGACCTACAAAAAAAAACTTGAAATTTTTTAGTACAAGTGCCCCCCCCCCCCTCAACACCTCACCCCCCTTCCTAAAATTATAAATTTCTCAAAAATGAAGAAAAAGATATCCATACCTGTAAAATATGTGGAAGTTGGTACTTTTTACTTGTTTCATGGTAAATTTCATAATGTTTTTACAAAAATTAGATTTTAAATGAATTATCAAAACAAAAATCTTGAAATTTATAAGTCCAAGGGCCATAAATCTGTCAAAAGTGATCAATTGTAACAAAACTCGAACTGGAACTAACGCCGCTTGATATAAAGCTATATACCAAATTTCAATTCAAGATCTCGAAAGACGGCCAAAAAAAGTCTGAAAAACATGACCTAGGACATATGGTCAACCCCCCCCCCCTCCTTAAAATTATAAATTTCTCAAAACTGAAGAAAAAGATATTAAAACCCGTAATGTATGTGATAGTTGGTACATTTTACTTGTTTCATGATAAATTTCATGATGTTTTGACAAAAAAAAAGATTTTTAATTAATTTCTGAAAAAAATTTGAAATTTAAAAAGTCAAAGGGCCATAAATCCATCAAAAGTACGTCAATCCCAACAAAACTCAGACGGGTACTGACGCCGCTTGAAATAAAGCTATATACCAAATTTCAACTCAAATTCTTGAAAGACTGCAAAAAAAAGTCCGGAAAATATGACCCCGGACAGACGGACGCATAGATGCACGGACAGTGCCATAACATAATACGTCCCCGTCTAATGACAGCGTATAAAAATTATGACCAATGTTAAAGATTTTCTGCCACCAACAGACCAAAAATTAGATGCCCCTCCGAGTCTCTGATTCCGGGGGCATAAAAGGCTTTGTAATTCAATGTAGTGGCAATCTTAAAAATTCTTGAAACTGGATTTTCTCCCTCTTTTTCAAACCAATTTGTATAAATTTACAGGAATGATCTACTCAAAATACCTGATGCAACTTTGGGAAAAAGATGGTGTTGTTTAATTCAAGATGGCTGCTATGGTGCATATCTTGAATATTCATCTTAGAACTACATTTTCTCCTTCAGTTTCTTAGAAATTTTTTTGAAAATTTACAGGAATAATTTACTTAAGATACCTGAATAACAGTGAAACTAAACATCTCAGTCTGTCGAAACTGAATATCTACTGTCTTGTCTTCATGTTTTGGAATAGGGGGATTAAGGTAAAGATTATTTGTATTTCTGGATACATACACCTGAAAGAGGATTTCTGCCATAATCATGTACAAAACTGGGCCAAAAGTTCCATAATATGAGGATGCAAGTTTGAAGCTACAAGATTATAGTGAATTCACAGAAACCAAAAGCCTTAAACAACATGTGGTAATTGTGATAATGTCTCTACAATCCCTACAACACTCGTTGCTATTTTGACGTTTTTAGTTGTTGGGTAAGGGCAACAAGACCACCTCATTCTCATGATTACATCAATATTTTGGTTAAATCATCAATTCATGTTAACTCTTATTGTTTCCTTGATTAATCCAATATAAATTCCATGAAATCTTCCACAATCAATGTCCAGTTTTATCAAGCAATTTGAAATTATGGTCTATTATTTTGACACCTTACCTTGGAAACTTCAATGTTACAGAAGAATAAATAAAAGGCAATTACTGGTATTGTTCCAATGACCTTGACCTTTTATTTTAAAATGACGAGTTTTCACACCATAATCGTTGTATTTCAACTTTCTTTTCATATACATATACAAATAACAATCATTTATATGAAAACCCTACATTGTCAGACTTCTATTTTGTTGACAACTTCTACATTTGATCTCATGGCCTTGGAACTTTATAGCAATAATGCTTGTGTATTTCCTTAAATAGGGATATACTGTGAATTTGTTAACTGTTGACAACAATTTTTTTCTCCCATCAATTTTTGGTAAGAAGAGTGTTATAACACAAGCAGACACATTTGGTGATAAAAAAAAAATCAACCACCTTTTGTCATATGATAATGCAGCAGAAGTTGTTTGCATTGATTTGCCATTTTGAAATTGTAATTAAACTTACGATGATCACAGCTGATCTCTGTGAAACAAACAGGCCTGGAAATTTATACATTGCTGACAACTTGGGCCAGCTTGATTGACAAATATACTCAGGGCAGCATGCATTACAAGAGGAAAATTGCTATCAGTTAGTGGCATGTATCTGTGTGTACTATTGCTGGAGCTGACACTTAACATCATGAAGCAAGTACACATGTAATTGTAAAATCGTGTGTTAAAAACCCCTAGAACGTCCACGACATCTTATGTATCTGTCAAGAAAGCTGGAATTTTCTCCTAAAATATTTTCATAAAAAATAGACCAACTATTGATTTCCAGATGATAAATCAAGTACCCTGCATCCTATACAATCCATATTGTCTGCATTTTCAAAACTTCTTGATTTCATTGCGAAAGTATGGTTACTGGTAATCGCTTCCTTGGTCATTACATATGGATGCTATACTTATTCTAGTGATAAAGAATATATCTGAAATCATTTGTATTCATGTGGAGAAATTTTAAAATGATAAACTTTAATTTTAACCTTTAAAAATTCATTTTACATTTTTGAGAGATCTTTTTTCTTTTTGTATTCAGAAGTTCCTCTAATTGAATTAAACTGTGCCAAATGATATACATTTTACAATATTTCATCACTGAAGAAGTGTTAAGAATCAAAAACATTTATTTTATAATAGAGATAAAGAAGAGAACTTAAAAGTAGAGATTATTAAATGAAATTATCTGAAGTCGTTTTAAAACCAAATTGAAGTAAAAATCTGATGAATACATTGAACACGAAATCGAAAGAAAATATCTAAAACCTGATGAATCGTTTCTGCCCTAAAGCAAGGGCATATGTTTTACAAACATGCTCGAGTAATCAACCTTTTTCAACTGAAATGCCCCTTAATAACATTTATTTTTGCTCACTTTAGCAGGCACTGGTAAAATAAATCAATTGTGAAATAATTTTACCAATCATTCTTGGGAAGGTTTATCAAATCTAAACAAGTTTTGCCTTTTTGGTTCATCTATGGGGGCCAGTCCCTTTTAATCACAAACTCGAAGCAGTTTCTCTCGGACAAATATTGCCAAATTTGGTGGAAAAAAGACAGTAGTTTCTGGAAAAGTGAAAATAGGTAAAGGTAATGCATAATGACAGACAAAGTGAGATGGTTCTAAGTCACCATGTGTTACCTGTACCTACGAAAAGACAAGAGAATCACCAAGTTTTACACTTTTAATTGATAAAATGGTTAAATGATGACAGATTGAAATCTTCAATTTATACAAATGCATTGTTCATTGATTACAACTAAAAATAACACATAATAACTGGAGATAAAACCTTGAGTGATAAGTCATCACATAATGCCTGATACACAATATATGTAGCAGTTACACATAGCACATTGTCTTATCATAATGAATTCAGCTGCCACTGAAATAGTCAAGAAGCTGAGATGTTGTTACGAAGGTCTCTTGAGGGCTTCTCGATCATTCAACCTTCAAATAGAACATCAGGTCACCAAACCATGTTGGAGGCTATTAGCCTAACAGTCAAAGATGACTGTGACCTAGAAAAACATGTATGTCGCCAACAGAGTTGGGGGCTTCAAGCCCAACAGCAATTAAATGCTGTGACTATATAGCAATTTTCTCACAAAATTATTTAACCTTATTATATCTAATTTGTCTCCTTACCTCACATGAGTTATATTTATTTTAAAAGCCAACTACAAAATTAATCCTTGCCCTGAATATAACATGTACATTGCAATGTTTATAAAAGAAATAAATCTGTACCAAACATTATTTCAGCTTGGAGTTTATTCCACACATCAAAAGTGAAATAATGCTTTAAAATATCATCATTATTCATATAATTATGAGATACTGTATAAGCAAAACACCTTAATACTTACTACAATACTGATGGTTACAATATTCTTTTTATATCCCTATACGAAATTACTCTCACATCTGGATTTCATCATACTTAGACTTAAGTCTAGAGTGATTTGTTGAAACAACTATTTAAAAAGTAATGAAATGGGTCAAACATATTGCCCTTGTTTTCTTTTTCTGCATTGAATGTACAAGCAAAACTAATCAGGTCACCAACAATAAGTTGGAGGCAATCTGCCTAACAGTTGGAACCACTGTGACCCACTAAATATGTTATGATTTTCTTACAAGAATTTAAAGCATAGTCGCCAACAGTGTTGGGGGCTTGATGCCCAACAGCAAGCAGATTGCTGTGACCTAAGTACCACATTAATTGCCCTAAACTGATTTGTATATTGAAATTGTGTAAACTTAGGATAGAAAGATTTCGTTCATGAAAACTTGAGATTTTTGCAACTGGGAACTAATTTCAGCCGCAAATGACAAGCATTAAACACTTTCACAACAAATTTGCAACATTTCTTCTGTTATGCATTTATTTACCTACTCAAACATATATACATTTTTCTAAGGGGAACTCTGCAACATCCATGGGCAGCTAGTTTCAGTATGACACTGTTTAAATGATGTCACAATGTTTACAATATAAATTTTGTCAAGTTCACAAATGTTCTAGATGTCTGCACCGTTACAGAGTTTATATATATGTATTAGCAAATTATCAATATGATCTGGTGGGGTAAGTAATTATTTTACAGAATAATAAGTAGTAAGTTTGTTGTTCATGGATTTATTTCTTGTAAGAAGCAGATGAAGCCTATCCCTAGTGCTTTTGCATAAATCTTGTGTTTTTATGAATGAAATTTCTGACCCATACCAACACAATGCTGATATGGAAAGGTTTAGTGGCAAATGATTTCAAACTAATGTGCCCCAAGACTGCGGAAAAGTTCCTATCTAACTTACTTTTTAATACTTACGGTAACATCTTAGGTAACAATTCATTTTATATTGCCTATATCTACACTAAAGTTCTCTCATTTATTCAAATTGATTGGTAACTATACCTATTTTTATAATGACTCACTTTACCTGATATTACTTGTACTTCAGTACGGCAAGTTATGTAATACCTATGTATGAATGTAGTCGACTATAAACTTGTTACATCCTTACAATCACATGCAAATATTGCACTGAATCTGAACAACTAAAGAAAATGTCGCCAACATCATGTTGGGGGCTTAAAGCCCAACAGCAGATGTGAACCCTGCTGTGACCCATAAAAAGATTGGGTACCTACCAGCAAGGTACTCACCTTATTTTCTACATTACACTTAAATTGCTTGACTCAGGTTGCTAACCTGTTTTGAAATATACAATAGAGGATTACCTACAAGATATTGTAGTATCACATTTTTCATGTAGATGGCATCTGATAAATATAGAAGTAAGAGATCAATTGTTTTGTATTTTTTGTACATTCTAAAGAATATGATGAAGTTTTATATCAACTACTATGATAGACACATAATATTAAGATTATAATAAATGTATGGGTTGAGTCTTTATCAATTGAAACATGAATCAAAATTGTTGAAAAGTATGATGCTTTTGTGAGAAATATCTATAATGGCAATTATGTAACTTCTGATCACTCATTGACCAAAATGGTCCAACATGGCCTATCTAATGAAATGTCTACCATTAAAACAATTCCATAGAAATATCCTATTTTCCTTTGTTAACAATAAATTCCAAAAAAAAAAATTGTTATATAATACATTCAACAACATATTCCTACCTTTAATATCAATAAAATTTTGACTGAACAACTTCATAAAGAAAATTCACTTAATATTCAGCTATTTAGTGAGGTACAGTATTCTATAATGGTATTAAAAACATGACTATTACATGATTAAGTCTGGTCAATAATGTTATATATACCAATAGAAATCATGTACAAAGAGAAAAATGATAAATAATGCACACACATACAATATCCATTGCTTACCAGAACTTACCGTTACTGTAGAACTGTTCAGAACGGTGAGGATCTACTGATCTTACCTTGTTAACATACTCAGGTTTAAGTCGGGAATACATGAATCATAATAATAATTTCATTTCTAAAAAAGCCCTCTAAAAGAATTAAGCACAACATGGTGATGAATGTCCATTACATGCCATGGATTAACACTTAACTGTTTTTCATATGACAGCCAACTCGTAAGGATTGTATATAAAGTCTTGAATCAGAATCTGCTGCCCTGAGGTTGCATGGGTCTTCCATAGCCTCCTCCTCCTCCTCCACCTCCTCCTGGGTATGCTGGCATGTTGTTATTGAACATGCCACTGCCACCCATAGCCATACCTCCACTACCACCCATCATTGCTGCAAGATAAATATTAACTCTGTACCAGATCACCTCTCGTCAGGAACTTTAACAACAATGAACAAGGCAGATACTCTACCCCAGTTTTCTAGTTCATTTTATTCTTAAAATACATTATGAAGGTAATGTCATTTGTGCCAGATATTGAACTTAGATTATCGAAAGCTTGATTAAAATAATATAAAGGATTAAACATGCTAAAGTACCAAAATGATAGTGTTTAAACCATGAAAAGGGGAGAAGTGTAAAGATTTTCTAATCCATGATCCATCTCAGAATCCTAAGATGAACTACAAATGCAAACTGGGGCATTCTGGCATGAGTTCCTTGTCCTGCACTGAGCTATCCCAAGCGTCTATTGTATTTGCAAGTTTACGAAGCTAGGAAATTTTACTAGCCCAGTGGGCTGGTACATTTTGAAATCAAGTAACCCACAAGAATTTTCTCTAGCCCAAAATATAACATCAACAAGAAACCACTAAAGGCGGTATGGTGGGACTGTGAAGCATTGACAATTAATGAAAGCAAAATGCATTTTAAGAACACAATGCCCACAGAAGTAACAGAGTGCAATATAATCTATCTAAGTATAAAGGACAAATTTACAAGGTCATTTAAGTTGGTGATATCTGCAAGAGCTTCATTGGTTGAATGAGCATGCACAGTATGAAGAAATGGGAAACCTTTAAGGTTAAGGTCACAAAGGTCCTTCAGGAATACAGCCTATCAAGGTCTAGTATCTACGTGTGTGGTTTGAAAGATCTAATTCTCATGATCTTTCTGTAATTGAACTAAACTTAAATATGCTTTTCACATTGAAAATGGGAACCTTCAAAGTCAAAGTCACAAAAAAAAGTCACTGAAACTGAGAACCATTAAGATCACAAACAAAAGTTCAATGAAATGATCTCATCAAAGTCTATCAACATGTGAAGTTTGAAACAAATAACTCTCATGGTCTTTCTGTAATTGAACTAAATTCATTTACACATTTGACCTTGAAACGGGGAACCGTCAAGGTCATAAACAAAGGTTTTCAAAGGATAAACCTCATCAAGATCTATCTACATGTGAAGTTTGAAAGAGTTTTTGTCCATGGTTTTTCAAGTAAATTCAACAGACCACTTGCTGATCTTGATAACAGCTGTCTTTTTGTCTGAAATAACACCTTTTAGCATTGTTTTTCATAGTGATATCATAATACGTTACATAAATTTATTGTAAAGTCACAACAAAGAAGAACAACAAAAGGTATTAGTTTGGACAAAACGACAGCCATTATTAAGATCCACAAGTGGTCTATTATGCATTTGACCTTGAAACTGGGAACCTTCAAAGTCAAAGTCACAAACAAAAATTTCAATGGATAGATCTCATCAAAATCTATCTATTGAGGAATCGCCAGATCCAACTTTAACCACGCCCATTACGCATTTCCATTGTGACGTCATGGTTAAATTCATGTTTGACCGGCCATTTATTTATAACGTCACAATGAACAAGTGTGCCAAAATGTGTGATGTCGGGCGTTTGACGATCACTCAATTCATGTGAAGTTTGAAAGAAGTAACTCTCACAGTCTTTCTGTAATTGAACTAAATTCAATTACACATTTGACTTTAAAACTGAGAGCCTTCAAGGCCAAGGTCACAAAAATTTCAGAGCTCATCAAGTTCTATCTGCATGTGAAGTTTGAAAGACATAACTCTTATGGTCTTTCCGTAATTGAACTAAAGCTGATTACATTTAGACCTCGAAACTGGGATCTTTCAAGGTCAAGGTCACAAATAAAGGTTTCAATGGATAAAGGTCATCAAGGTCTATCTACATGTAAAGTTTAAAAGAAATAACTCTAAATTACACATTTGACCTTGAAAATGGGAACCTTCAAGTTTCAAGGTCACAAAAAAATTTTCAATGGATAGAGCCCATCAAGTTCTATCTACATGTGAAGTTTGAAAGACTCAACTCTCATGGTCTTTTTGTAATTAAATTAGAGCCGATTATACATTTGACCTTGAAACTGGGAACCTTCAACGTCAAGGTCACAAACAAAGGCTTTCAAAGATGCAGCTCATCAAAGTGTATCTACTTCTTTCTGCAATGAACTTAAATGCAACAGCTAAACCAAATTGTTGACGTAGACGAAGGGACGGACAAACAGACAGATAGACATTTCAAAGACTGGATTTTGCTTTGCAATCCAGGCCAAAAATAAGCTGACACACAACTGACAAATTTACGATTATATGAAATTTATCAAGTAATGCATATGACATGAACATCACTTAACTTGAATTGGCACAAGGAAATCACAAAATGTATAGTGAACAAGATTAAACTTTCTCACAAATATAGATGATCTCACTAAATGGAGACCACTGTAATTATAATTATCTTCATTCTACATCTTATCATTAGACTCTATACATGTTTACGTCAGGCTTCTATTTATGCCATGTTGTATGAAATGAATGAAAATATAAACAAGAAACCGTCAAAGACGGTATGACCAGATTGCAAATGCTAAACGAAAAATGTTGACGCCGGACGGACGGACGGACAGACGAACCGATTTTGCCAATTTATAGACCAGAATTGCTTTGCATTAACATTAACAATACATGTATGCAAGTGGTCACCCTAAAGGCAAAAAACAGTGTGTGTTCACTGAAGCGTAAAGTCAAGGTCACTAAATTTTTGTATTGGTTGGATAGAACATTCAAGTATCTACAAACCTACCAACTTTGACAGAAGTACCCTTTAGGGTATGAAAGAAACCAAGCTAAATGCAAATGCTAAAAGCAAAATGTTGACGCCATGCAGACGGATGCACAGACAGACAGACAGACAGACGGTTTTCGCCAATTCATAGACCGGAATTGCTTTGCAATCCAGTCAAAAAGCAAACAATTGTATCTACCATCGTAACATTTAGTTATAGTGGTTAATTGAAGTTATGTTTCTCTATTAAGTGACGAGTCCAGTATATCAAGATTTCATCTGGGGTACATCACTTCTAAACCTGAAGTCTATGAACCACTAATTACCTGGGTGTTGTTGGTGAGTATTACTTACTTGACACTGGAGGCATAACAGGTGGCTGCATTGGAGGCATTCCTCCCATTCTGTACTTTGATAATGATGCCCTTTTTTCTTCCTACAAATAAAACAACATAAGTAAACAAGAGCAACACCTAGCAAGGCTTGATACGTCTGTCGCTTACTTTGGACAAGATCAATGTGAATATATGGTTTTATTACCCCCAAACATTTGTCTCTTTGGTAATACTTTTATGAAATATTGAGATCCAAAACAAGGGATCCAAGTCCCATAACTCTGTAACAACAAAATGGAATTTTCTCAAAACTGAAAAGTGGCTTCCCCTACACTATTTAAGCATTCTGTATAAGTTTCATGAAAAACAACTGAGGTTTACTTAAGTTAACAAGTTACATAGCATCTCCATAGCATCTTATCATAGTAACAAGGTTTTACTCACTTTGCATGTTGTGACCTTGACCTATGACCTTGGGTCAAGGTCATGACACACCCTTGGGTTCTAAGTAATAATTCTGTGAAATATTATTGAAATCAATGCGCAGGGCACAAAGTAATAGCCTGGACAATTTTTTACTCTTTTGCATGTTGTGACCTTGACCTATGACCTTGGGTCAAGGTCATGACACACCCTTGGGTCCTAAGTAACAATTTTGTGAAATACTATTGAAATCCATGCACAGGAGAAGAAATTGTGGACCGAACAAGGTTTTATTCACTTTGCATGTTGTGACTTTGACCTTTGATGGTCAAGGTCTTAACTCACCCTTGGGTCTTAAGTAATAATTCTGTGAAACATTATAGAAATCCATGCACAGGGGAAGAAGTTATGGCTGGAAAAAGGTTTTACTCATTTTGCATGTTGTGACATTGACCTTTGATGGTCAAGGTCATAACACACCCTTGGGTCTTAAGTAATAATTCTGTGAAATATTATTGAAATCCATGAACAGGGGAAGAAGTTATGGCCAGAACAAGGTTTTACTCACTTTGCATGTTGTGACCTTGACCTTTCACCCATGACCTTGGGTCAAGGTCATGACACACCATTGGGTCCTAAGTAACAATTCTGTGAAATATTATTGAAATCCATGCACAGGGCAAGAAGTTATGGCCCGAACAAGATTTTACTCACTTTGTATGTTGTGACCTTGACCTTTGACCTTGGGTCAAGTGTAATAATTCCGTGAAATTTTATTGAAATCCTGCACTGGGGAAGAAGTTATGGCCTGAACAAGTTTTAATTCACTTTGCATGTTGTGACCTTGACCTTTGACCTATGACCTTAGGTCAAGATCATGACACACCCTTGGCTGCTAACTAACAATTCAGTAAAATATTAAGTCCATGCACAGAGGAATAAGTTATGGCACGGACAAGGTTTTACTCATTTTGCATGTTGTGACCTTGACTTTTGACCTATGACCTTGGGTCAAGGTCTTGACACACCCTTGGATCCTAAGCAACGATTCTCTGAAATATTATTGAAATTCGTGCACAGAGAAAGAAGTAATAGCCTGGACAAGCGTTTCCCAGATGCCGGACTGGATTGCAAACTTATAAGATCATAAAATGAAAGCAAAAGATGAGCGGTACATTAAACACTAATGAATAAGATAAATTATTGAATACTGTTATTCACCCTATATTAGTATGTGTAAAACAAAGGTAACTGCAAAATTCATCAGTTTACAGAAAGGTAAATGAAGGTCAAGGTATCCAAGTTGTGTGCTGAATGGCAAATGCTCATCAAATTCTATCAATTGTAGAGCAATTCTGATGCATTCATCTTCTATGTGAGAAATAAACAAAATCCACAGGCAGAATTTCCCCTGTCCAGCATATTACCAAGCGTAACTCATTTCAAAGTAACTTACTTGAAATCCAGATGTTTAAAATCTATGATGCTTTCTATCTACTTACCAAGGAGATATCTTCTTCGGGGTGAATGAGTTTTGACGTCAAACCTGAGCTAGACTCTGGCTTCTTGATTTGTGGTGCTCCTGTAATCGTTGCATTTGCAGATACGGTTGCTGAGGACATTGCAGCTGCTGCAGCTGGGAATGTGGGCTTCATACCAGATGACATCATACTGGATTTAAAGCTTCCATTTGAGGTACTTGGACTTGAGGAAATGGTGGACTGAAAATACATAGATATATATGTATAATAACAGATATAAACAGCTGTGCCAAAAGTGCAAGATATACCCATAAGTAGATAATAGCAAATTTGTAATCTTTATTCAGTATATTGATTTGTGTATTGCATCCTGTGAAGAAAGAATTTTTGTAATTATTCACCGAGATGTTCTGTACAGACAACATGATACATAAAGATTTGGAAAAAAAATTGACAAATAAAGTCCTATAACTCTATACATGCAACACAAAAAAAACAAAACTCAACCCGAAATCATACACAATGTGATGCTATCACAACAAACATCTACGTGAAGTTTGAAAAAATTCACAGCATGCTGTCCTAAGATACAGTGCAATATGTAAAAACTTGGCAAAAATTTAATGAATAAAGTCCCATAACTCCAGAACAAAATGTCAAACTTTAACCAAAAAAAATTACACAGATTGTGAAATTATCACAACAATCACCTGTGTAAAGTTTTAAAAATTCACAACATACAGTTCTACATGTAAGATACAGTGCAATATGGGGAAAAGAAATGGTTATTAGTTGAATATAGCTCCACAACTAAAGAAAGAAATATCAAAATTGAAGTATACAGAAGCCCAAGTAGATCTATATTGCTCGCTTGAGCACAATTTGCTCATTCACATTCAAATGACTGCTTAATGAAATTTTCAAACACATATTGTGATTTTGACAATTAACAAAACACTGTAAACTTCCCTCTTTTCACTGAATAAATCAAGACAATGATACAAAATATATGTGAAAAAGACAGTAAGTCTGAATTATTTCCATTTTTATTAAATCATACATAAAACCTTGTTTTGGTGTAAAATGAGTTTAAAAAAACAAAACATGCTGCCTTTTTGGGCTTTGCTTTGTCATTCCGAAACTTGGAATATCATATTTATATCAAAATCAGGATGAATTTTATAAAAAACCAGAAAACTAAACTTTGACATGAAACTTTCAAATAACTTTTCAAACAGAAAATCTTCTAATAAAAGTTTGCAAATTAATATGTTATGGTTTCTCTACATATATTGAATAAATCAAGAAAATGACACAAAAACGGGTGAAAAAATATGCAACATTATTGAAAGTAGCATACTGTAAACCTGAACAAGAGTTGTCAGAAGTTTTTACTAGGAAACATCATAGATTAATCAATATAAAAGTGTATTAGCAGATCTTAAACTAAGAAATATAGCAGATCAACCCAACAATAGTACATGCATTAGAAGACTTAAAATTAAGGAACAATGCAGATACCAAACAAGTGTTCATGTCCTAGCCGACCTTCTACTTAGGAACATCACAGATCAACCTAATAATTGTACATAAATTAGTAGACTTTATATTAAAGAGCATTACAGATCAACACTACATGTGTACATGTACTGGCAGACCTTCTCTTACAGAACATCACAGATCAACCCTATAAGTGTACTTGTACTAGCAGACCTTCTCTTACAAAACAACACAGATCAACCCTACAAGTGTACATGTACTAGCAGACCTTCTCTTACAGAACATCACAGATCAACCCTATAAGTGTACATGTACTAGCAGACCTTCTCTTACAGAACATCACAGATTAACCCTATAAGTGTACATGTACTAGCTGAACTTCCACTATAAAATATTACAGATCAACCCTATATGTGTATATGTACTAGCAGACCTTCTACAAAGGCACAGTGCAGATCTTAGAAATGACAAATGAGTTTTAGGTAATTCCTTATGCCTCTTCACGGCTGATGCTCCCCACATCATTAAGCATGTGATTTCCATAAATGCACTTACACTGGCTGAAGGAAATAAAGGCTTGGGCGGGGCACTGTGTGATGCATTCATGGGAGGCATGCCTTGACTCATGGAATTTGGTGGTCCATTCGGTCCTCCTTGATTCATAAAATTCTGTCGGGGAGGCATAGGCATACCTGGTCCACCAGGGGGCATCCTGAAGAGAAAAAATATAGATCAGCTGAAGACAACCAAACTCCAAAGCAATAAAAGGTGGAGAGTTAAAACTAACATAAACATGAGAACTTATGAAGTAATGAGATTTGATTTTTACCTGTTATGAAAAAAATATTACAATACAAAATTTCAAATACAAATGATCAAATTGAACAGAAATTTGAAACAAAAGTCCCAAAAGGGCCTATATTGCTCATTCTAATGCACTGATCCATGTCAATGTTAACAATATTGCAGATCTCAAGAACACGCTGAGTCAAACTCTAGTGGATCCACCACGATATTTCTACCATACTGAAACTTTGAGTTGGATTTAGCATACACGAAATATTAGAAAAAAGGATAATTCACACAAAGAGTAGACTCTAAGAGGGATGATGAGTTTTTATTCCAGGCTACTGTAGATATTGGGACACGCATACAAACGACACAAATGTTATGGAGAGCAACATTTTGATGGTTATCATTTTCAAAATGAATGATATTATTTTAATTCAATCATACTTTTTAGTCATGTAAGACGTTACTGCAAAATGCTTAGTACTTTGTAATGCACATGCACAATATGCATATATGTAAACTGGCACAATCAGCTGTTTGACTTTTACATATCTGTAGACTTCTAAAATGCAATGTACACAGACTTCATTAGAATGGAGATAACATGCTTGTGTTTTCAAATTTCTGTTATGTAATCAGTGATTTACAGGTTGCAAATATCTGTTTTTGGATAACGTGTTAGTCGTCCACAAACTCAGTTTGTGACCTGAAAATCACCGATTACATGCAGGAAATTTGAAAACACAAGCATGTTATCCCCTAATTTGAGTACCTTGTTCACATCAGATAATGTAGTAATAGAATGTTCTCTAATGAAAGTACATGTATTATTTTAAGAAATTTTGTTTCAAAATTGTACGAAACACAACATCACATCCTTCTAAAACACTCATTATGAAAATCAAAGCAAACACCTTAAAATGTGCAAAAACAACAGAGTTCAAAGAGATGTCAAAAAAGTGTAAAATATTGATTTCGCAATGGAATAAAAAATAATCACAATAACTGACTTGAGCCTTAAGCTCAGGTAAACTAAAATCTATAGGATGTTAGGTGATCATGACATTAATTACTATTTCAGAAGTCATAATATGACAATGAACTTAGAAATAATTATACGAAAAAGCTGATAACGGTAGCATTATAGTAACTGCAACAAACATATTTTGTGATTCATTTTTGAAGGGAATATTGTTTGTACAGATCAAATAATAGGGATAGGTATTTGGAAACAAAAACTAAATTGCAATGTATTGCTAAACCAGAATCATACATTTTGTAGTTATTTCATTTAATGGTGCCATGGAAACATTTCAAAAATATGGGTGAAATGAATCATCAAAATACTGAATGTATTCAATATAATAAGTCAATTCAGCACTTTGTTCATTGTACCAATGTTTGGTCTGATTTGGGAAAAAATGAAATTTTACCAAATGTGCTCATAAGGTCATCTGAAGAGAGTGCTCTCCCAAAAATTTTTAATATCAATCTGAAAAACCACCTTTCAAAGACAATCAGTATAAAGTCGTTTGATTTATTTTTGAATTCTGAATTCAGATGAACTATTTTGCCATTTTTCAAATTTCACTTTCCTTTAATAAATTTAGTTGTTAATTGTAACTTTTCTTCTAATTCATTGGTAAAAGTGTATTGGCTACATCAAATATATCAAATCGTGACATCCGTATTCCAATATTTACTATATTGTGAGGGGTGCATATCATTTCACTCTTATTTAAAAGCCTGGCCAATTTGTGTTATATTCAATTATCAATATGCTTACAAGTGATCCTATTTATAGAAAGGACATTTTAGGTCCATTTGTACAGTAAGGTACTCTTTATTTTACATTTCAACTTTTGCAACAGAATGCCGTGGATCAATTACTTTGGGGAAATACCATGCTAAATCACTGTATGAAACAGCAATAGCATAATTGGTAAGGTGGTTGGTTCCTGACTGACAGATCCAAAATTTGAGTCCTTTGGGTTGCTCATTGTTGTTCAGGTGACGTGACACATAGAAGATCCTTAGCTACTTCAGTTTGGTCCAATGCATCGATCTAAATCTACTCCAGTATAGACTTTATTTATTCTATTTCAACAACAGCCCCCAATGGTCAAGTACAGTGCCCGCCACTTAATTGAATATTGCATTATTGAATAATTTGTTTTATTGAATAAGATACTGAAATCCAAAACCATTTTCCATCAAATCTGTTGAAAATCCTTCACTTATTACACTAGAATAAAAAAGCGACTTCCTTTATTTGAATAGCGCGATTATCTCACCAAGCATACCTTTGTTAAAACTTCACTGTATCACGCCCAAGGTCATGTTGTTTACTATGGTGCAGGCTACTTATCGATTAGATATAAATGGTTTCACACCTGTCCTGGTGAAAGTTGTTGACCAGATCACACGTTAATTGTGTAATAGGTCGTGGTGGTAGGGATGAAAGGATTAATTAATTACCAACTGCCAAAGTCAGGTCATACAAAAAATTATCAGAGACATCAACAAGATGACGCTGTCGGTCAAAGGCATTGGGTGCAGAATGCCCTTACTAGATGCCGTCCACCTACTTAGTAAAGCCTGGCGCACGGTCGACTGCTTCCGCAAGACTGACATTGCCTCATCAGACGACGCAACCGAACCTGACGATGTCCGACTGCCAAAGGATGTTGACAGTTATACGTCTAGTGCCTTCATCACAAACGATGACAGCTGGAGAGTACAGCTGTCCAGACTGGCGAGATTCTGTGCAAGTTTCCCACGAGGAGAAAATCTGACCATGCGATGCCAGTAACGACGAGAAAGCTAAAACAAGAGGCCCAAGTGGGCCTATATCGCTCACCTGAGTACCTAGATTATCAGTCATGCATGAAGGAAGAATTCATTTATTTTTGCATTAATGTGACTAAGTCAACACCGATGTTGAAAATGTCAAATTTTATTTCAGGCTAGAATAAAAAAAAAACCACTTTTTTGCACATCCATTCAGGTGATTTTGATATTAAGCATTTCCTTTGTCTCTGCAAGAAGTCAATCAGGGCAACAAGTTAGTCATTTTCTTTAGGTGGGGCCTTTTGTTGACTGATTTCAAGTCTGGGTCATGAACAACAATTGTTTCAAATATTGTCCAGATCTAACTTAAAATTGCCTAATTTCATATGTTGAGTGTTGAGAAACATCTAAAAACTTATTTAGATGTGTAAAGAAATGAAAAAAAAATTTTGACCACAGCTGGATTTGAACCGCTACTCTCCATATTTCAGTTACCAAATGGTATATGTACTATTGTGAGAACTGCTTTTTAGACATGGTGGCATTATCTGTTAACCAATTTGGATGAAATTTACCAAATTGATAGAGGACTTTTAGTACTTCATGTATTCCATGTTTCATTAAAATCTTTCATGTGGTATAACAGCAGAAGTGAAAAATGTGATTGAATTGTTCCTATACACCCTCATTTGGAAGTCTTAAAAAATTCATAGAAAATCCAAAAATTGAGATATTGACAAAATTCTTTCAAAGTAACAATCCTTACCATAATTATGATCAAAATAGTCCATAAGAAATCATCATTATCAATTAACTAGGAAATATGACACTTTTTTCTGCATTGAATCACCAAGTCCAAAGAAATGTCGAAAAAAATTCTAAAATTTGATTTTGGAAGGGAACCAAAATGACAATACATCTTCACTCATCCCTCTAGATCATTTCTATGCATTCTGTTTGTCTCTGTATACAGCCCGTATGAAAAAGAATATTGTTAAACGAGGGAACTCTTTTGTGACCTACTCTTGACTATGGTGGCGCCACCTGTAAAGAGGTCTGGAAGAAAACAACAGAATTTGAAGAGGATCATAAGTGACTTATTTCTACCAAGATTTATTAAAATCCTTCAAACAGTTTTGTAGAAAAAGTTGAAAATGTGAAAAATTGCCAAAACACCCCCCTTTTTTTTGGAAGTCTTAAACGTAAAATTCCTAATTTCATATGTTGAGTGTTGAGAAACATCTAAAAACTTATTTAGATGTGTAAAAAAAAAAAAAAAATTTTTTTGACCACAGCTGGATTTGAACCGCTACTCTCCATATTTCAATTACCAAGTGGCATATGTACCATTGTGAGACCTACTTTTAGACATGGTGGCATTATCTGTTAACCAATTTGGATGATCCGCACAAAAAACAAAACCTTTGAAAAGGACTATGAGTACTTGCATCCTACCCAGTTTTATCACAATCCTTCAAGTTGTTCTGTAGATCAAGTTGAAGATATGAAAAATTGTCCCCCCCCCCCCCCCCCCCCTTTTCTTGGAAGTCTTAAAAAATTCATAAAAAATTCAAAAATCGAGATATTGAAAAAATTCCTTCGCACCAGCATTCCTTACCATAGAAATGATTAAATGAAACCAAATGAATGCATCAATGTTTACTAAAAGAAAATAATAACTCTTTAATGCATTAAAATAACAAAGTCCAAAATAAAAATGAAAAAAACGTCAAAAATTTGATTTCGGAATGGAACCAAAAATATCAACACTTCTTCCCATATGCCTCTAAATCATTCCTATGCAGTCGGTTTGTCGCTGTATGCACCCGATCTGAATAAGAAGTTTGTCAAAGGAGGGTACCCTCTGTGACCTACTTTTGTCTGTGGTGGTGCCACCTGTTCATGGATCCTGACAAAGATGACCACATTTGTCGGGGACCTTGAGTATTTGATGCATGCCAAGTTTTATTGAATTCCAGCAAGTGGTTCCGAAGAAAAAGTACAAACTGTGAAATGTTTACACCAATTATCCTACCCCCCTTTTTCTTGAAAGTCTTAAAAAATTCATAAAAAATCCAAAACATAAAATATTGAAAAATTTTCTTCGCAGTAGTATTTCTTACCATCAAAATGATCAAATTAAACCAAATTAATGCATCAATGTTTACTAAAAGAAAAAAATACCTCTTTTCTGCATTAAAACTACCAAGTACAAAAAACGTCAAAAATTTGATTTCGGAACGGAACCAAAAATAACAACACTTCTTCACACATCCCTCTAGATCATTCCTATGCATTCGGTTTGTCTCTGTATGCCCCCGGTCTGAAGAAGAAGTTTGTCAAAGGAGGGTACCCTCTTTGACCTACTTTTGCCTGTGGTGGCGCCACCTATTGATGAATCCGGACGAAAAACAACAACACTTGTAGGGGACCATGAGTACTACATGCTTATCAAGTTTCATCAAATTCTGTTCAGTGGTTCTGGAGAAGAAGTCGAAAATGTGAAAAGTTAACGACGGACGACGGACGGACGACGGACGGTGATTGATCACAATAGCTCACTTGAGCCTTTGGCTCAGGTGAGCTAAAAATGGCAAAAGTAATGTACAGCGATTGTACAGATGCAATGGCCACAATTCGACGATTCCTTGAGAAAACTAAAGTGACGACTTCTGCATTCTCTTTGTGATGGAAAATTGAAATTTCACTCGTATGAACGTGCCTTTTAATTTTCCTTTGTTGAAATAAATTGTTAAACCTGTCTTGTATCTTTGATTACCATGGTTACACCACTGAGGTACAATTACCTGTATTTCAATATACAGCGATTTTATCTTTATGGACAGTTGAGTTGAGGTATAATGTAGCTACATATATTTAATATTATTAGGTCACTCTACTTAAAAAGACAGTTGCAAAATTATCGAACATGTTGTTAACTCTAGTGTATCTATATATAGATACATGTAAATGGTTTCAATTACACATGGCGCGAAAGTTATACACCTATTAAGTTCCTGCACAAACTGTCAATCTTTTGGTCCTTGAAACTGATTTCGTTCACCATTCCGTGTAATTGAATATTTGTTTATTTGAATAATAAAGACCTGACAAATAGCCTATTCAATTAAGTGGCTTGCACTGTATAAAATGAGCCAAAAAGTTTTAAGGTTTTTCATGTTAAAGGCAAAAAATTTGACAACAGAAATTTCTCACTACAAAGTAAAATGTTTCTTAAAGAATCACTTACCCCATTGGTCCCATGGGTCCTGAAATACAAAGAAATAGATACTGAATCAGATAATAAGTTCAAACCTAATTAACAACCATATTTTAAAACTATATATTTAATAATTCTGTTCACAACAGTAGTGATTTAGAGACTTAAAATATAAAACAGAACATACCCATCGGAGGCATTGGGCCCATTGGACCCATTGGGCCCATTGGACCACCCATCATATGGCCTGGACCCATTGGACCAGGTGGTCCCATTGGAGGCATAGGCCCTGGACCTCCAGGTGGCATTCCATAAGGCATATTGCCCATTCCACCTGGTGGCCCCATCCCTGGACCTGGCATTCTGTTCATCCCAAATGGAGGACCACCCATGTTGGGTGGACCACCCTGTGCTCCACTAGGTATTCCTGAACTTTGACCTTGTTGCTGAAAGCCATCATTGCTGTCGTCATCATCTCTCATTCTCTTTGTAGGAGGTTCTGAAGGAAAATCTCTAATGAAATGATACATGACAGAAATGCATTAACATATATTTGGAAATATACACTGATGTATGAAAGAAAATGTGTTGCCTGCTATCCATTTATCAAAAGCATGACTTTTAACAGACAGCTGGGCATAGAAACAGAACAAGAGCAACGTCTTGCGTGGCATAATATGCCTGTCACTTAGTTTAAATGGAAGAATTATAAGGCATGGAAACATTTCCTCCTTGCCTATTAATGAGCACCTGGAAATGACACATGAAAAGGCCAGCAAATCAAAGAATACAGAAGAAAAAATATATGAGAAAAAATAATAAAAAAAAAGATAATGAAAAAATCAAAATCCCATAACTCTGTAATGACTAAGCATTTTTTCAGAATCAAAAGGGTTCTTCCTCTGCACTACTTGAGCATTCTCTATGAGTTTCATGAAAAACCACTAAAAATTTCTCAAATTATGATGTCCCATAGAAATTGCCAAGTTCAATAACTCTGTAACCATTGAGCAGATTTATTTTTTCAAAACTGAAATTTTCCTATACATTATTTAAACATTCTTGCAAATCCATTCTTCTTTAATGATATAACGAAATAAACCTCAAATAAACAAACAAAACAAACTTGTCATTAGTGATGAACTAATTGTCGCCAATAATCGATTGTCGATCGCTAAAAGCCTTTCGATTCTGATTATCGATTCCAATTCTTATAATCGATTGTCGCTGAGAGAGAAATAAAAAAAAAGATTGTTCAGAACGAACTTAACTGCACGTGAATTGTTTCACAAATTATTCCGCAGAAATTGTCTATTAATTTAAACACAAGGTGATCATTCGGAACAATCTCGCAATTTTACTCGTGCCGACGTATAAAGATCTCTCCCTTCACTCGTACCTAAAAGACTCGGACATCACTTAGCGGAATGACTTACATTGATTTTATGCATCAATCGATTTCCGCCATTGCATTCAGTAATATCAGGCATGTAGGCCTGAAATGTAATCCGGTACACATCTATGTCAAGGAAAGTAAATAACGCTGCAATAGTTCGGGATTAGTGTTCAATTTTTGGCCGTCGAATGGGACTATTTCACTGTACGTATCTGTTTTGAGTTTTACATATTGCAGCATTCTTTTATGAGTAAAGGCGGGAGAGATTCCGAATGCATGAGGGGGTATGACTTTGGTTTTATCCTAGGCCATAACGCAATTTTTCAGTAATTTTTTACAGATACTGTAATAAATATTTCGATTTTGTTTGTTTGTTTGATTATTGTTTTACGTCACTCCACGATTATTTCACGTATATGGTGACGGCATCTGCCTGATGCATTGCATACAAATTTAGACCTTTGCAACGGACTCACCCGAAGCAGTGAGGGATCTTTTACGTGCAACGCCTACCGTGACACGGGACCTCGGTTTTTACTGTCTCATCCGAAAGACAGAACACCGGTGTGCCCCGAGCGGGAGTCGAACCCGTGACCTCTCGATCACGAGCCGAGCACCTTATCCACTAGGCCACACCAGCTTTAAATATTTTGAAATCCACATTTGAATTCAATGAAGAAGTATACATAGAATATATATAGTTCATTATTTTCTCATTTGAGATAATGTTCATGGTAAAACAAATGATTAAAAGCCCTAGGAGTATACCTCATAGCAAATCATGAATCTGGATCATTTAAGCATTTGTGAAATAGTTTCATTGTGAAAGTCTTCTACCGTCTTCATTACAAGCCAAGCACGGACTTATTTGTCTGGTACATGTGCAAGCATCCATAAATATTTTTTAATAATGGCTACGAATGACTACAAGTCGACGGTTGTTACATTACGCAGGAAAAGCCAGAGGATGTCTGATGCAAGACTGTGACAAAAACCAATGATGACACCAAATCGGCCAAATAAAAATCCGATTTACTATGTGATCTATTATTTGTCTAACTCAAATTTAAAAAAATATAGATTTCCAATTTAAATCGATAATCGATCTGTTTACCTTTTCCGATTATCGATTCTTAAATCACTTCCGATGTACAACACTACTTGTCATAAACATGATAAAATCCTTGCAATTTTCAAGGGCCATGACTCAATCATACTGAATTGTGAACTGGTACCTACCCTCATTGATATAAAGTTATATGTCAAGTTTCAATCCAATACCTTGAAAGACTGCAGAAAAAAGTATGGAAAACATGACCTTGGACAGACGGACAACGCCATGACATAATCCGCCGTTTTATGATAGGTATAGAAAAGAAGATCCCTACAGACAATATATTAGAGCAACCACAAGAAACAGTCAAAGATGGTACGATCTGATTAAAATACAGAAATTTATATATATATTTTATATACATTTATTAAAAAAAAAAAAGATTATGATGTCAAAGAAAAGTTTCTGAATAAATCTACAAACCACCCAAACATGAAGTATGTATTATTAATGGTATGCAAGAGATCACACTAAACACAAAATCAGACTGTGTTCACTTAAGCATGAAATCAAGGTCAAAGATCACTAAATTTTACGTTGGTCAAGAAGAATTCATGAAATTGTGATGATGAATCATAATGAATGTTTAAAACTGACCAAGCTTGATGTAGGTATTATTGTCTTGTATTCTAATTCCTTCCTTTTACATTCATGTACAAAGGACAAACAATGCATTACATGCAACCTACAAGAGGAAAATCTAAGAAATTACTTGAAATTGTGCAAAAAATCTAAAACAAGAAACTGCCACAGATGGTATGTCCAGATAGCAAAGCAAATTCTAAACATCAAATACACAAGGTCAACAGGCATGGTATCAATTGAAAGCACTTGTCAAAAAGAACCTATGCTTTAAGTATCAAAGCTCTATCCCTATTGATTAAAAATTATATAGTCCAAGTTAAAGTTTCTTAAAAGTAGGTCAAAGTCCAAGGTAAAGGTCACTAAGTCAAAAGTTTTTATAGATTGATTGATTTTTGTTTAACGTCACACTAAGAATATTTCACATATATGGTGACGGCATCTGCCTGATGGCATAGAAACTTTGACCTTTGCAACAGACCCACCCAAAGCAGTGAGGGATCTTTACTGTCTTTACTGTTTCATCTGAAAGACAGAACACCAGCATGACCAGAGCAGGATTCGAACCCCGGCCTCCCGATCAGGAGTCCAGTGCGATACCACTAGGCCACGCTGGCTTAAGTCAAAAGTCATGGCATGATTTGAAAGCTCTGGTCATAAGGAACCTATGTGTGAAGTATTATGTTTACACTCCTCTTAGTTATTGAGATTTTGTTTCAACCAGAAACTTCAACCAAAATGTTGATGGATTGACAAACAGATAGACAGACAGACATCGCAAATCTATAAACAAGAATTGCTTTGCAATCCAGCCAAAAATGTCAAAAACCTCAAAAATTTGATCTCGAAAAGGAACCCAAAACAACTTCTTAAAATGTCCTTCTAAGACTTTCTGATTAATGCATTCACTTTGTTGATCTATGCAGTCTTCAGCTCACATGAGCTGAAGAGCTCCTTGTACATATCTTTCTGAGCTCAGGGGCTACACATACCACCTAGTCCTGGTTGACCTTGCTTCTGTTTTTCATGAGCTTTGATGTCCTCCTCTGGAATACCTTCCATTCCATATATTTCAATTTCTGTATTCTGTCTTCCAGGTAATGCATTAGGAACTTTATCTATCTTCTCTTTATGTACCTATAGAATCAAATATAGTAAAAATAAGGATCTACACAAGAAATTTATAAGCCAGATAGATTTGTTTATTGAATTGTCTGTCCATCATTATATGACAACACATAATTATTTCACCTATATGGTTGTGGTAATAGTTTAGTGGTGGAGGATAATGTTAAACCTATTTCCACTATATGGTGGCACCCATTTTTCGTGGTAGAGGCTAACACCACACCAGGATTCTTTAACCTAACATACATGGTCATAATGGTGATAGTCATGGTTTGCTGTCCATTGGTGAATTATATGTGACTCAATAAACTGGGTTGATGCACAGTAAGGGTTCATTTTACCATTCATCAAAGCATGCAGATACCAGTAAATTACCTCCTTTGTCATTAGATACTAGATACTAACTTGTTAAAGATAGTTTATCAGACATCATTTGTATTCATATCAAGAAAGTCCAAACGATATGCTTTGATTTCTATTCTGAAAGTTACCAATTCATTTACATTTTATTTCTCTACTCAGAATTTCCTCTGATGACATCAAAATGTCCCAAATATCATACAACATGCCATCACTGAAGAAGTGTTAATCTGAAAGACACTTAGACATTTGCTTTACTTAAAACTGTTTTTTCAAGAGATAAATAAGAAACCTTAACAGCAGAATTTATAAAATAATATTTTTGCAAGGCATTCTTAAAGCCTATTCAAAATGAAATTCTGACAAATGCAGCAAACACCTAATCGAAAGAAAATATGGAACCCATATGACATTGCAACCTAATTTAAATACAGCATTGGATTTAAGGTATTATCTAGGTACTGGGTATGTCAAGATAAGCAAGTATACTAACTTTCATAATGTTGCACTCTTGCTTCTCTAAAACCTTCCCTTATCCACACTTCTTACACTGGTCCGAGTAAGTAGCGGTCACTTATGCAGAAAATGTTGGTCAAATGCAGCATTCGATGCATGGTCTCATCTAAGTATATCAAGATGAACCTGTACAACTACTGTCATTCCTGTAACACTTATACTTCTCTCAAACCTGACTTCTTAACTGCACGCTGATGCTGGGGGTATAGCTTATGCTCATCTCAACTTTGTTAAGGTGAGATAAAAATAATGCACTTTATTAAAAATGCTCTTGACCCACCTCTTGATAGCCAAATAACAACAATAAAAAATGGCCTTGAGTACTTCATCCTTACCAAGTTCCATGTTGATTTCTACAGAGATTTAGAAGAAGATGAATGTATAAAAAGTTTACATTGGACAGACGCTGTAGGCTCAGAACTTTACAAAAAAGTTCATATATAATTGTGTGTGCTTACTATGTTTATGTAATCTTGTAAGAAAACAAAATCTTACCTGCATACAATGTATTGACAGTCCAGGACCAGTATAAAGCTTTCGATGGCATATATGACATTTAAAATGTTTTGCTTTTTGGTGTTGTATCAGAATCTTCTCATCATCAAATTCTCTGTTGCAATACCTTTATCTAGTTAAGAAAATCTTCAAATGCAATGGCAACAGACTTAAGGATTCACTCAAAGAGTTTAGTTTTAGTTATTGATCTACCACACATTGGATAGCTAAGGTGCATTACATGTACATGTTTTAAAAGAAAGCCTTAAAGATGATTTGTATATAAAGCATCATTTTAAATGAATTTTTTCATCTAAATTTTAAAATATCATATAAAATATATTCATTCATACTAATTACAAACTACAATGTTTACATGTAGCAGTTATTAATCTTTGTCCCTATTCCAGTAGCGTTTCAAAAGAACTTACAATGTGTACCGGTATGTAATTGAGTATCAATTATACAATAAATATGATATATGTAAACATACCGTACATGTATATCTGAACTGCATAATTCTATTTAAGTAATATTTCACCCAGAACAACAGTTACATAATACATTTCATATGTATGTACATTCCTGTTCCATTTAATAAGAGTTGCCTTCCTTTCAAAATGGTGACTAACAATAGATTTTACATGGAAGAATACAGTAAATATAGGGGCTTCTCATATCTAATGTAATACACAGAATACCTCTATCAAACTGCAAGTTTAGTTGTGTTTTATGTATACATGGTATATCTATTTAAGAATTAACTTTATCAATTTTACAATTTGTTAAGAAATAATATGGTTTGAAGTGATGCACACTTTACATTCCTCAAAGGGCTCAAAAGTGACTTTTTGTACCACTAGTCAAGAGGACTGGTACCAATAGACTGGAAAATCAACCAGTGCACAGAAATTTCTATCAGTATGCAGAAAAATCTGAAATACACAAAATACAAAGCACAACAATTTGTTGAGTATTTTATTTTCGGCGAACCTTTTCAAGTGAGACGAGCAAACATTTATTGTGACTTTCTGTAGTTTGTTGTAGTTTGTGGTTGGAAACCCTGATATATATATATATATATATATATATATACATATAAATATAAAACTTTTTCACATGTTGCTTTCTTCTCAGCAAGTGCACTGAAGTGTAAAATATATGTAATGACCTAGATCTGAAACTTAAATCCATCTCTACATACAAAGATACAGCATTTGTGCAAGTTTGGACTTCCTAGCTGTCCAAATGAAAAAAATTAAATAACTTAACATTGTGCTCAAAGTTTCCTAATAAGAAACTACTTTACATACAAAGATACAGCATTGTAGCTGTTCAAATGAAAAAATAAAACTTTTTCTTTTTAAATTTTGCTCAAATTTTTCTTACAAGTGCACTGAAGTGGAAAATATAGGTCATGACATAAATCTGAAACCAGCATCCATCTTTGCATTCATAGATACAACATTTGTGCAAGTTTGGACTTCCTAGATGTCCAAATGAAAAAATAAAACATTTTAACATTTTGCTCAAATTTTTCTTACAAGTGCACTGAAGTGGAAAATATAGGTCATGACTTAAATCTGAAACCAGCATCCATCTTTACATTCATAGATACATCATTTGTGGAAGTAAAGAGCTGTCCAAATGAAAAAATAAAACTTTTTAACAT
Organism: Pteria penguin; assembly: GCA_035048485.1. Taxonomy (NCBI): domain Eukaryota; kingdom Metazoa; phylum Mollusca; class Bivalvia; order Pterioida; family Pteriidae; genus Pteria; species Pteria penguin. The sequence goes on from CM068580.1 coordinate 532,939, forward strand.
TTTGCTCAAATTTTTCTTACAAATGCACTGAAGCAAAAAATATATGTCATGACCTAAATCTGAAACCAGCATCCATCTTTGCATACATAGATACATCATTTGTGGAAGTTTGGACTTCCTAGACGTCCAAATAAAAAAAAATAAAACTTTTTAACATTTTACTCAATTTTTCCTAACATGTGCACTGGAGTGGAAAATATAGTTCATTACCTAAATCTTAAGCCAGCATCCATCTTTGCATACATATTTGCAGCCATAAAATTGTCGAAAATGACTTTTGTTTTGGAAAATCTTTCCAAACCTTGCAACTCCCCTTCAAATCCCCAATGCATATCAAACGTGAGTCTTTTATAATTCATTAGTAATGGGCAAGGTAAAAGTTATTTTTGACATTAAGGTCAAGGTCACAAGGTCATTGACTTTGGTGTCATTTGAAAGGATTTCATTAGTAGGGTACACCTCTCAGATTGAAGTTTCTGTCTCTTATGTTTGATAAAATGTGGGCAAAGTTAATTTTACCTAATTCTAGCATATGGTTCACGGTCAATGTGACAAGGTCATTGACTTCAAGGTCATTTGTTGAAAGGGCTTTATAGGTGAGGTACACACGCCATAAATGACGTCTTTTACTTTTATAGTTCAAATGTTATGGATAAGGTCGAGGTTGTAGACTAATACTTGAAACACAGATAGGGCAAATGTAATACACATGGAGCCCCAACACTACGTAATTCAAACCAGGGCATACAAACAAAATACCATACACAAATTGTTGTATTGTATAGAAATTCAATATTTCAAACATTTTCTGAAAGGAAAAATGATTAAGCACATTGTTTATGAAGTAATTATTATTCATATCATGTATGGACATTTGAGAATAGTGAGAGAATGAGGGGGAGGGGTAATTCAACGCTGAATACTTAGCAACCCTAGGTTAAATTTTCTTTAAACTGATATAGAAGAAAGCTGCTATATTGAAAAAACATTAACAGGTTTTTTTTAAATTAAACGATAGAATTTTTTTTCAAATGGATAAAAATAATCTTACATGTATGAAGGACTCAGAAATTGGTAATTTTACTGCATCAATCAGGGAATAAGTTCATTTTACAAGGACTAAACAAGGAGTTAATATGATAAGGCACTTTTATTATTGCATATATCCTTCAAAAGCATTGAGAGTTTTTATATAATGGTCTAACCCTTTGTTATCAGATTCCATGAACATTTGAAATATCTTGAAAGCAATTCAAAGCGTGCTAGAATGGGTTGAAAATGCTTCATTTTGTGCTGTTGTCAAAACATTACCTATGGATCAATTCATTCCAAACTGTGTCATAATGTGTATCTATATAAAGGCTAACTACAATACGATTTTCAATGAAAATGATCAATAGGAAAATTTGGATACTTCGAGGCTACTACCTTAAGATAATTAAATATGTTAAAAAAAGAAAATCACCATTTTGGTATTTTTTTGTCCAAACAAGCCCCTCTACCAAGCAAGGTTTCCATAACACCTTACTTTGTTTACCTGTAGCAGTTTGAGGATTTTACTGTCTCATCCGAAAGACATAACACCGGTGTGCCAAAGGTGGGAATCCAACCCTGGACCTCTCAATAACAAGCCGAGCACCTTATCCACTAGGTCACACCGCCTTAGCAGTAAATAGTAAATCAATTAACAGTCACAAGAATTTTAATATTATAATACAAAGAATTGCATAATACATTAGCTTTCCAGTAATAACAACATAATGCAGAAACAGAAAGTAAGGTGAAAATTATATTCATTTCTTCAATATCTAGCTAAACTTTTGCATATGATTATGAATATTAACAATTTTGTTGCTACTGTGAACAATAGGTAAAAATAGTTGTTGGATATGTCTCAAATAATGATACAACCGGTAACTGCTTTAGTCTGGAAACTGCTACAGCACCAGTACATAAATTTGATAAAAATGTTAACTTCTTTTGCAAACCATACTGGTACTGTAGCAGTTTCCGGACTAAAGCAGTTTCTGGTCGTCTTGTTATTGGAGATACTTCCAACAACTATTTTTGCCTATTGTTCACCATATCACTGACCAAAATTGTTAATAATTTCATAATCATATGCAAATGTTTAGCTCTATTTTGAAAAAATAGATATAATTTCCTCTTTACTTTCTGTTTCTGTATTGTGTTGTTGTTATTTCTTGTGCTGGAAAAGTGATGTCAGCCTACCAGAAAGCAAATCTAATTATTTGACAAGACTTTGTAACATTTATTAAAATTCCTGACTGTAGATTTACTATTTACCCTTTACAGTGTTCATGAAGGTGTTCAGATTTTTACCAGACATTTGGTCTGGTAGACAAATGATCATTACCAGACCTGACAATAATTCACCAGATCGAATAAAGAGAGCAAATTTAGTATAAAAAAAAAAAAACAAAACAAAAAATCCCTAACCATATGTACATGGTACATGTGTGTTATCATCATTTTAACTGTGTTGAACAAGTTATATATTGCTATTACATAAGTTCAATCAACTTATTCTTTTCTCTGATCATTTCATTTTAACAATATCATGTACAGTATAGTCCAGGTGGATCTCTGAATGCCCACTGTGGAGTCCACCTGAAATTTCAGTGGGTATTAGGAGTGGATATTTACCTGAGCTATCAAGCTGTCCACTTACCTGTATGTTAATTCTAACTGACTCTTACAAAAATGTCCAGTGGACATTTTTAATGCCCACTCTAAAAATGTCCACTGTGACCAGTGGGCAAATTAAGTTCCACCTGGACTGTACTGTATTGTGAATACATATGTACATGTAACTGGTGCATAGTCACAGTGGCCTTGAGAACCTCTCCTACCCATTATCCAATTTAAAATTTCACTATGTTTGCAAATTTAATTTTAATATCAAAGGATGTATGTACATGTACATTCATGTACATGTGTTAGCTAAAAATGAATTTGTCCCCTATTTCATGAAAGTACTTCCAAACTCTGGAGTTTTCTAAGATGTGGTTAATCTTAGTGAAGCCATTTTTACAAGACATGTTCAACGAACCTTCGAAAACAGCTGCCTTTATTAATGTATGTCAATCTAACGACAGAGTTTACGAAAAGTGCCGGATTGCCGGCGATCTCCGGTAGTTTTCTCAAATGTCCGGTAGTTTTCAGACCTGAGCCGGACAAAGTGTCCTGTGGATTTTTAACATTGGGAATAATAAAATTTTAATTCATATTTTTCTTTTATTAAACTAAAACTCGTATTAAATCGTTCTTAGCTGATTTCTTTCGTCTTCGATATACACGGTATTTATTGGATTGTAGCAATTGAATCCGGACCGGACTTCTATTTTATATTTCACGTACTCATTTCCGATATACGAATTCGTCGGTCAAAGCATAGTAATTCCATTTCCCATAGGGTCCCATGTTAAATTACCGAACTTCCAGCAAGATTTACACAACATCCTACATTTTAGCTATATATAATCCACATATCAAAATGTTTGTCAGACCCTCCTCTATTAGAATTTTAACAGTTTACCATAGGTTATCTACCTTAATTTAAAAAAAATCATGCTGGAAGGGGGATACCCCCAAAAATTGGCCAAAATTCAAATGTGAACAACCACACCTTTTTAGGTCATTAAATTTTTACATTAGCGAAATGAGATAAAAATTCATGATTTTACAGCAGAATCAATCTTTATTTATACATAGATCAAATGATTTCATCCAATCACAGCTCCCGATACATTGAAATACTAGTCTCTCTCCCTACACCACATCAGCCAATCACGGCTCTCATTAATTACCTTTCTTTGACCTATACGTCCTTCTGTCATTCTTATCTTAATTAAAAACGCAAGATGTCTTGGCCGATTAAATGGTCAGTTAAAGCCTCATCGTCTGTTAAGCAGGTAAAACTGATGCCAGACAATGATACTGAAATTCCTGAAAGGAAAAAGCCTGCTCAAAAATTTAATCCCCAGTGGTTAATCGACAAGAAGTGGCTGCGATATGATAATAATAATCAGTTAATGTTTTGTGATCCGTGTACCGAGTACACGAAAAGTGGTAAAACAAAGGTAACTATACTGCCAGTTTTGTCAGTGGTGCCGCAAATTTTAAAACATCTGCACTAACAAATAATAATGAATAAACCAGTTGTATATTGAATTTGTTGTTTTAAATATGTCCGGTAGATTTTAGCTTTGTCCTGTGGATTTGGGGAAATTTCAACAATGTCCTGTGGATTTTCATGCTCATTCCTAAACTCTGTAACGATGATGTTAACATCCCGTACTGAGCCCCATTACTGCATAAACCGTCAACACTGGAAACTGCTACAGTAAACAAAGAAAAATGATATCAAAACCTTTGTGTGGAAAAGGGTCACTTTTGAACAAAAAGACACCAAGATACTGATTTTTTAAAAAACATTTTTAATTATCTTAATAGTCAATCTTAATTTTTGCCAAACATCAAATATTTTTGTCAAGTAAAAAATGTTAACGACCAAAACCTTCCAAAACATCCGGAAAATGCGCTACAGCACTAGTATAGAGCTTTTCACGTTAACTGCAGGACTGACATTTTGAGTGGTAAATCGTTGTTTCTCGAAAAAGTTTTGACGTCATAATAAAATATTGATTGTCTTTTACGTCATTTAGCAGGAACAGTAATGATGTTGCCACAGAAAACATCAGTCCCGCAGTTAAGTTACGTGAAAGGGTCTATGATGAGCCTTTTAGAATGCCAAACGAAAATTCCATATTTTATTTTATACTCCAGTACTTGAAATTGATTACCATGATTTAGTGAAAACGGAGATTGTTATGTATATAAGTGACTGCCTCTAAAATGCGAGGTTTTCCCAAGTCTGTAATTTAGGCTGTTAAAAAATTCAGGAAATCTTTACATATAGATTTAGTAGCGCCTTAAACTCTTGCATGAATTCAAAGACCAAGACATAAATCAAAGGATACCAGCACCATGGTTTAAGCTGCTTCTTTTTCTTCCTTCCCATATTATTTTGTTGAACAAAATTTCCTTAGAGTGTTAGAAGTATTTGTCTACCAAGCGTTACGTTGGCTCAAAATCCCGGATATGCGCAATTTCACATGCTCTGTAGAAATGTAGATTATAGTTGAATCGGACCGAAAGAATTCGTACCGGAGTATTTCGTACTAGGTGTGGCTGTAAACAACTGGGATTAGTTGTTTGATTCTTTAACCACTGGTTAAAGCTAACCAATGATTCAATTTCATCTGACTCTATCTCTGAAATGGAGAAGACCTTTGAGTCAAAGTCTGTGTATTTTGTAGCATATGAAACAAACTTTGTAGTTTGATTTAGATTTTCATACAGAAATCCCATAAATTATTTAGATTTTTATACAGAAGTCCCATAAAATAAATGAATTGTCCCTGAAACTTTAACCACTGGTTAGCTTAACCACTGATTAAAGTTTTGAACATTTACTGGCTTCTGGTGGATTTCTGAGATACAAAAGAAGGGACATTTGAAAAGTATCTGTGTCATCTTAAAATATCAACAACCACTAGGTGGGAAGTTCACACTTTATTTGGAAGTGCAAGTATCGACACTCTTGAAGTTAAGAAAGAGCATAGCGACTCCGGACTGTGGTTTTACGACGATGGTGTAAAATGTGCACATGATTAGCCAACGAGGACAGATTACACCTTGTGCTTGAGTGCGGGTAACGAGAGACAAATTTATCAACTCCCTGTTCTGCCTCTTGGAACATCAAGGACTAGCTACCTTTTTCTAAATGGACAGACGTCATCTGCTTCAGCTCATCCTTGATCCAATACATCCAAAAATACCCATAGTCCTGCCGACAAGATGGGGATACACTAGCAAGGATTGAAGTAATAAAAACAGAACAGAACAGTTGCAACAGGGACAAGCTGCTAGATATACACCTTGTGAAGTAAGCTGTCTCTGAGTAAGATACAATACTTCTGACCAAGCATATAAGTCATAGATCAGTACATGTACATATAAAACTGACACAATACTGATAACAATAATATCTATAAAAAGTAGATTTAAGACACACACACACACACACACACACACACACAGAGAGAGAGAGAGAGAGAGAGAGAGAGTATAGTGTAGAGAAATGTTTTACGTGAATATAAATAAAAAACGAAGAAGTACCGAAGGGTTAACCATATCTCATAATTCATGAAATAAAAGGACAATATCGTTTATAGTGCCATATTCAGAAAAAAGCGAACCCTATAAAATCGAGGGGAGACCAGGTGCCTGGGAGGAGTAAGCGTCCTCTCACTGCATGCAACACCCGTTGCAGAAGCCCTGCAACAACTTTTCAAGTCGAAGTAGTAAATACATAAATATACACGTATGAACACCGAAGGAAACATGCAAGAGCCCAGGAAGTCAAATTTTCCTATTCAAGGCATGGGATGTTGTTTAACTGCAATTCCGGCGTCGGAAATGCACGTGAACAAATGTCTGTATATATAAGAGCATTAATTATGCTACACGACAACTATCAGAACCTACGTTGATATATATGAACATTACAGTAGACAACACAGCAGATATTAAACATTACCCTAAACAATAATAACTAGAGCCGACGTAGATATAAGAACATAAAGCTAAAGGACAACTATAATGGACAGCGGCACAGAGTATGTAGTTTACTTTATTTAGGTACCGGAGATTCCGGTTCAAGCCTTCCTGGTGACTTGTTATTGTTCGGTATTCGAATGAAGACGCTAATATCTTCTTCTTCTTCCAGTTTCTGGCAGGGTCTTTAACAAATTGAATACCCTGCCAGTCTGCGAAGTCTCGCGTAACGGTAGACTTTAGCAAGTAACCCGCTAGTCCCCGTTGAATATACACATTTTAGTAAAATTTCTCTGCAATACGTCCGAGGGCTATTAAATGTCTTCCATTGTCAAACATTTAACCAATACGTCCGAGGGCTATTGAATGTCTTCCAATGTGAAATATATGTCAGAAGGTTATTGCATGTCTGTCAATATCAATTATTTAGTCAATACTTGCTTAAGGATACTGAATGTAAAGCCTTTAATCAATCCGTCCAAGGGATACTGGATGGCAATCATTTAACCAATATGTCCACGGTGCACTGGATGTCTTTCATTGTAAATCATTTATAGGTTTGAGGGCTACTGGATGCCAAACACTTTAACCAATCGATCAAATGGCTGCCCAAAAGACGGAGGGATACTAAATGTTAATAAATTGAGCACGATATCTGTAGGCTAATGACTGTAAATGGGTTTAACCAGTTACACGCGTCCGCTTTCAGGTTTTTTTTATAATACTAATCTTTAATGAGAAGTTGTCCGAAACATTCCGCATATATTATGGTATTTGGTTTTGTTTTGCAAATTGTCAGTCGTATATTACTGATATTATTGTAAATATATTAATATCAGTATTTGAAATCAATGGAGAATATACATAAATGAATTAATCGTGATATCATTCTCTCACCTTAGGCAATAACCATTTTAAATCAAAATATCGAATAATGAGTTTAATTAGAAATTGAAGAGAAACCCCGATAAGTATTCCTCATGCAAATTCACCTGTCTTCTCAGCGTATGTAAATGAATCATATTTAGAAAAGTACGAGGACTACTGAATGTCAACAAATTAACCAATTCCAGGAGTAGATGAGAACTATATATACAGTCATGTACAATATGAATACAGTAGTTAATTTATTTAACTGATTATTATGATATGAACATTGAGTTTAACTGTTTCCGAATGTGCTTGTACATTTTTGCGATACAAAATAGGTGAAACTAACGAAATGATATTAATGAAATTCAGAATGACAGTTTTAGTACAGTTATGAAATGTTTATTGTTATTATGGCATGCCATTAAACAAAAAGTGTGATTCTTTCGTTAACGATGCTTTAAATCTAATATTCTGACATGATATTTGACGTTGATGTTTATTTTATTTTACCTTATACTTGTCTTAATTCTGAGGTTTGCACGAATGCTTTGACAATGACATTTCTGATTGGCTATTGCAGCAAGGGTTATAAAAGATTTTACGTACTCTGCACGATTTCCCTATTTCAGAGAAACCCCAATAACTTACACAATATCACACTGTTACATATATTTTATATAATCTATATATTTTGAGGATGTAAAAATAAAAAAGACAGAAGACATCTGATCAAGTTGCACTGTCTACCTTCCCACACACGACAAAAGCAGCACCATCAAAGGACACACATTAAAAATTTATACATAATCATCCATGTAGAGAAAAAATCAACAGGTTTCTCAAGACTAATTTCCATAAAAATTTCCACACGAAGCGTTTTAAGGAATAATATGCCAGTATCAAAAATATGCCACGTGACATCAACGGACGTAAATTACCTTATAAGCTGAGATACAAATACGCCATAGGCAGGAGAGGAAGTAATGGGAAGTTCGTTATGTGGAAGTTAAAATCGTCACGTTTGTCGTACAGGGTAAAGTCGGTACAGATAAGAATGCCAACGATTTGCTGAAAAACTGTTTCTCCACACGCCACGAAAATATTGTTTATCAGAAAGTCCAGCATTTTGATGTTGGCGTCTTCAGTATACTTCTTGTCTGAATCAGAATGTTTCTTCACGAAATACGTGTCCTCCCGCACTAGTACAAATATCCGTGCTTGCGATTTCCATTTCTGTAAAAAAAGGAGTCTCGTATTATCTTGGTCCGTCTATTTTTGAGCTTTTGGTGAGGAATATTAGTGTAGAAGAGAAAACAGAAAACATTCGACAAAGCTGTATGACACAAATCACCAAGGACCTGCACACAAAACATGACAACAGCATAATATACACGGAACGACAATACAAAACTATTCGACTGTGCTGCAGTTACGATAACGACTTAGGACGGTCAGTTGAAGTAACAAACGTCACTCATTTGGTGTGGTTAACCGGTGCATGGAAAAACAAAAAAAAAAAAAAAACAAAACAAAAAAAAAAAAAAGCTGGTAATGTGAAATTGGGGGATTTCAGATTATCTACAAGTTATGCGCATCTGGTGCACAAAATTAAAAGGTATATATGTTCTATATTTATTATTCTTAGAATTCTTCAGGATCTAATTGATTCCGCCTCTGGACTATGTTGTTTCACACTATGTTTGAAGACCATGTTTGATGCATGTCATTTTTTCGTAAGCGATATGGATACACGTTCGTTGGAGCACCTAGAAGATCCGGCAATAAACTTTCATTTGTAGGGGTTCTTGTGCATCCTTTGAATCTAGTAGATGTACGATAAATCAAGATCAGAGTCAATTAAGGTTAGAATCGTCTGTTAGAATTCCGAATGATCGGAGAACAGATTTGTGATTGCCAATTATTTCAGGAACAAATAAATTTGTGAGTATGTACGTTGGATATCCAAGTGCTAAATGATATCCAAGTTCCTCTGTCACACTGTTGAAATAATATGTCTCGCAAACGAATGCTACCGTAACCTTCTGGCTTCTCTTTTAGATTCCAAAAGAGTAGGAATGTCTCCCTCACGGACTGGGCCTTTTAAATTTCTAATGATAGATCGGTTGCTGTCATCTAATAATTCAACTCTGACCTGTGTACGTTGACCTTGAGAGCCAATAGGGCAAGGGCAACACGTACCGTATCATAATACGTCTGTTTTTTAGTTTGAAGAAAAAAAATGAAACAAAGGGATGAAACTTGAAAGTATTGAACCATTCCCTCTTTGCCAAGAAAAATCTGTAAAATATTATTCAAATCTGTGCTATGGGTAAAAGTTATGGATTTTACAAAAGATTGACCAATCCTATGGATTGTGACATTGTCCTTGCAGAGTGAGTCAAAACACACCCTTGGGTCCTCTGTGAAAAGTTATGACACAGACAAATATTTATCTATCATATGCAATGTGACCTTGATCTGAAAGATATAACCTTGATTTAAGGTCAAGACACATCCTTGGGTCCTATGCAACAATTCTGTGAAATATTATTCAAATCCCTGTTAGGGGTAAAGAGGTTTGGTACGAACAAAGATTTACACTTCATATGCATTTTGACTTTGATCTTGCAGATATGACATTTGATTCGTGGCAATAAAAACCCTTAGATCCTGGGCAAAATTTCTGTAAAATATTATTCAGATCTATGCAATCTGTAACAAGGAATTCCTACCAAGTAGTACTACGACTTGACCTTTGACTGATGACCTTAAAAAAACAGGCGTCTTTGTCTTGGCATGAAAAATAAGTGTATCAAGTTTGACATTCCTAGCACCAACGCTTTAATCTGTATCAAGCCTACAAGGGTTTCCTACCAAGTAGTACTACGACCTTGACCTTTGACCTTGAAAACAATAAGTATTTTTGTCTGGGTATAAGGAGTAAAATACCAAGTTTGACCATCTTAGTCAAAACGGTTTGTATCCTGCATACAAGGTCTGGACAATGCCATACCGTAATGCGTCAGATCAAAGTCGGGACTATGTGGATGTTTGAATAAATGGGGATTTAGTGTAAAATTATCAATTTAGTGTAAAATTATTGATGCAAATTTGGATTATTTTTAGGATTTCACTTTTAAAGTCATTCAATTAATGTACTTTTACACTTTTCACACCATCAATACTGCTCTTCAAATATTTATATATTTTGAGAATTTCAATCATTTGGCCACAAGCATCACTGAAGAGACATAAGTTGTCGAAATGCGCATATGGTGCACTAAATTATAAGGTATGTTCTTTATTTACGATAACGTTATTTCATCATGTAATAAAATAGTCAAACGTCTTCTAAATAGACAATATGATATTGAGATCATCAAAAAGACTATAGGTCTTGTATTTGGCCCCTCTACAGCCTTTTGCAGACTTTTACTTGAACGTTGCACGCTGGCTGACAGGGCGGTGGGGACTATATGACGGGCCTTGTCCAAACCTCTTTCAGAGGAGACATGGTCCTGAACCTCGTCCCCTCTGACTGTTAGTCGGGACTCCTACAGATCTGGGGTCTTAGCTCGCTTTCAGACTGGCAGAGCACGGTTTATCATGTTGATGTCGCATATATTTTTATATCGTTATATATTTTACAATACCTTACTTGTTTATATTTTATGACCTCTCAATATGCGATACCTGTTGACCCTTGTTCTTTAAATGGAGGATTATTTATATATGTATATGTATAGCTCCGTGGTGACTTCTGCCACATAACTGAGCCAGTAACGCCTCTTTTCTCTTTTATTTATTATAATAAGTTTTAGTGCTTCCTCAACAACATTCCGGCATTTAGTAAAATCTGTTCTGGATGGTAATCTTCATTTTGGCCAGTAATTACAAAGTTAACGTAGGTATTTGTCACAAAAGAGAAGACAGAAGACCTGTGACCTAGCTGTTTGAAACAAATCTCCAATGACATGCACGTGAAACATAATTATAGTCAAATAAACACAGAAAACGACATTGCAAAAATAATCGATTGTATTGCAGTTACGATCCATTTAGCCCACTCAGGACGGTTAATTAAGAACATCCGTAATAAGTAATAATATGACACGTATGAATTAAAAAGAAAAAATAGGAGTTACCGGCTCAGTTATATGCCAGAAGTCACCATGGAGCTATACAATACATGAATATAAATAATATAATAGAACATTTAACACATTACAAAAATATTTGATTGTAGTGCAATTACGATACCGACTTAGGACGGTCATTTAATTTGACAAAAGCCAAACAAATGGTGTGGTTAACCGGTTTACGGGCCCACTTTCCCACTCACCGTAACAGCAGAACAATCAAAAGACGTACATTTAAAAATTTATAAATAATCCTCCATGTAAAGAACAAGGGTGAACAGGTATCGCATATTGAGAGGTAATAAAAATATAAACACGTAAGGTATTGTAAAACACATAATGGTATGAAAATATATGCGACATCAACATGATAAACCGTGCTCTGCCAGTCTGAAAGCGAGCTAAGACCCTAGATATGTAGGAGTCCCGACTAACAGTCAGAGGGGACGAGATTCAAGACCATGTCTCCTCTGAAAGAGGTTTGGACAAGGCCCGTATTATAGTCCCCACCGCCCTGTTAGTCAGCGTGCAACGTTCAAGTAAAAGTCTGCATAAGGCTGTAGAGGGGCCAAATACAAGACCTATAGTCTTTTTGATGATCTCAATATCATATTGTCTATTTAGGAGACGTTTGACTATTTTATTACATGATAAAATAACGTTATCGGAGCCTTTTACTTTCCTTAGTTTATATACGAGATCACCGTAAAAATTAGGATGGGAAATTCCATTGGATACATACTGTTGAAAAGAAATATTTCCAAATTTAGATAGAAGTTCTGAATAAGATCCAAAGAATTTGCCGAATGTTTTTCTTAGCTTGTGATATCTGTAACCCTGAGTTAAAAGTTTAGTAGTAATTTGTAAATTTCGTTTATGAAAGTCCAAAACATCGGTGCAGCCTCTGACAAATCGAACTAATTGAGATATATAAATACCATATGATGGGAGTCGAGGGACATCGCCATCCAAGTAAGGGAAATTTACAATAGGAAATCCAAAATCCTCACGTTTATCATAAATATTAGTATATATGAGGTTGTTGATAATTTTGATGTTTAAATCTAAGAAAGGTGTAGATTTATCTCAAACTATCAATAATCATATTGATATATGACGACTTTGAAATCCCTATACTGAACTTCTCCAGGTTAGATGATGATATCTTTTCAGTCCCATCATATGGTTTATATAATTCGCAATTACTTGGAATTGCTAGATCAAGCACTAAAGTTGGGATTCCCATACAAATGAGATCTTTAATTTCGGAAAACGGACAATATATACAATATGTATATCAAGCGAAATCTCTCATCCCTGTTTGGTGATCTGATAAATAAAGAGGGTGATAGGTTCGGATAATGTCGTCTGATCTTGTTCGAACATGACGGAACGCCTTCGTCATTGACAGCGTGTCTCCGAGATCATCACCAAGACCACAAGTATTATTTTGGCAAATATTGTGCATTATGGCCACCTTTCCTTTGGTGTTGCATTCTAAGTAATAGGACGACGGGGACCACAAATTAAGGGTAAACCACATACAACTAATTCAAAAGAAGCTCAACAAAATTAACGTAAAACGAAAGTGTAAACCAAACCACGCAAACACATTAAGTAACACAATTAACTATATTACCCAAACTAACTTAAACATATCCAACAACAAACACTAACACAAGACAAACTATATCTAACCACATGAAACTAAACTAAACACCCCAAGTAAAAATATGTCAGACAACTACACTAAACTGAACACAATCCAATATATCTAATAACAAAATTAAAAAAGACAGAATATAATAGACCAACCAAACTGACATGACAAACTATACCAATTATACCAAACCAAAGCAAACACATTAAAGAACTCATTCAAACCGATAAAAAGTGTGATAAAGTAAACCAAATAAAAGAAATCAAAATAGACATCAGGCAAACTAAAATAATACGAATACAGAATCCCCACAGAATGAATGCAATAGTAATATTGATCGATTGATTATTGTTTTACGTGCCACGCCTACCGTGACACGGGACCTTGGTTTTTACTGTCTAATCCGACAGACAGAACACCGGTGTGCCTAGGGTGGGGGTCGAACCCGGGACCTCTCGATCATGAGCTGAGCACCTTATCCAATAGGCTACACTGGCTTATGTATATATATACACTTTATTTTCAGCCAGATGCGAACCCCACTGAGGTGAGAGCAGATGCCCGGGAGGAGTAAGCGTCCCTTGCCTGATTGCATTCAACAAAACTGAATCCATACAATCTGTAGTTAACAAACACAAAACATACCCCAAAAGTTGAATCCAGATAAGCACCAGTAAATCAATCCAAAACATACCTCCAAAGCTGACTTCAGACAAACACTAGAGAACCAAACCAAAAACTACTCAATAAAGTGTTAGTAAACTTAAACACACAAAACAAAGTTAATATTAGGAAAACGATGATATCTATTAAGTAATTATTTGTTTTCAGTATTCAAGATCTCTTTTCACGTTCGGTAGTAAGGTCACATTTTAAATGTGTTGCTAATTCATACTGTTGTTCCCTTCTGGATGATTTAATATAGTAAATGCTAAATACATTTTGCTTCTTTCATACAGAGAATGTGATTTGTCGAAATACATATTTATGTCTTAATGTATGCTGGTATAGGAGAACATTGTGACGACACCTTACTGATATATGAGCCAGAGGTCGTTGACGCTCTTTGATATTTACCACTATATCACCATTAAACTATCATTTTAAACTTAATGCAGTCGAGAGTTAAGATGTTCAAGAATCTTAAACCTACCTTGATAATCCATTGTACCGTATGTATCACAACATCTAATTTTCTGGTGACAAAGTTACAAAACCATTACCTTTTGAATTGACTTTGGTACACTCTACTAAATGGACAGAATGGACTACACATAAATTAAGGTATGTCTCACTTTCTTGTGAAATACCGAAAATTGTATGATCTGAGAAAAGACTTTTTGTATTCTTAGAGAGACTTAAGATTATAAAATGATAAAATGCATTCAGTTTTAGATGTAGTATTAAAATGATTTTCAAATTAAGATTTAAAAATTGTTTTGAAGCTATTTATTTATTCAGATCAAATTCAGGTAAAACAAAATGAAAAATAACACGAGAATAAATCCTAAGGAATGCCACTAACTATTGCTTACACATCAATCTTGATGCCGGCAAACATAAGAGTTTGACCATATAGAACATCACCATAATATTTCTCCTCATATTTTAAATTCAGTATAAGTAGACCTATTTTGTTATATCCATTTGTTTTTCATTTTGACTGATTTTGTATGTCCTCTGGTTTTATGATTTTTGGACTTGTGGTTTGGATTTATCCATCATCTTTACATACCAATCAAGGCGATATATACATCTTGTCTGAAGAGAATGTACCAATACAGAACGGAACAAATCACCCATGCATCAATCATATTGCCGACTTAGGACGATATAGCATACACACACATACACCTACACACGCATGCACGCACGCACGTACACACAAACACATGAGAACATAAACGTATAGAGAACGTTAAGATATATTCGTTTATACAGCATACATGATATTGACTCTGGACGATATATATATATAGACTCTAGATTAAACCTATATGTGACGTCAAGATATTGTCGTTGCCACATAAGCTAAAGTATGCCATCACACATAAATCATCACATATATTCACACACGAAAATATACTCACAAAATGTCACGAAATATTCGTTCACAAAAAGCATTATAGCAACTCAATGCGATACATAAATACCATGCAATGTGGTTGAAAAATATTCCCTACATATGACAACATTCAACCTCATTATACACGTGTATTCATTATTGTATTGTTTTATACACAATATATTTGATGGATATATTTACAAGAAAAATATCTTTTTTAATACTATGGCATTGTTCAGAAAAGTTTATATATTCTAATAGAGATATAAAATTCTGCCTGAAAGGAAGTTATGAATATGTGTGTTAGGATTTCCGAATTTCCCTCAGAATTTCTAAACATCATGTTTACACTATCAATGCTGAAAGGTAGATACATTTAGCCCGCATTATCACGTTCTACACGAGATAAAACTTTCTATGCGCGTATACATTATCTATTACGTAAAATACGGAGATCACTGGAGCTATATATCTGTTATTCTAACATCAATATACTACACCTATTATTCATGCCAAGAATGTACAGCAAACGCACAATTTTTCAAAGCAGTACACATGAGATGATTAGGAATTAACATTGTTTTGAAAATGTCACTGCCAGACAACTATAGAAAAGGGAATATAACATTGGTGCGTAACGCATGGCTGAAAACTTTCTTAGAGTTCCAAACAGCATAATTACAACAGGCATACCTTCATGTATAATGTTTATAGATTCATTCCTTATATTGATGGATTTTTAAAATCCTAAAACAAATTTATGTTGTTTATGTTGTAGAATTACCAGTCTTCAAAACGGAGTGGGGTTGAGCACGTTTTCCCTTACGTCATTGTATGGATATCAGTCAGTGAGAAAGTCGAAATACAACGGGAAATGTTTACTGTGCATTATATGAAATTTGGAATGACCCAAATTTCATCTACATAACTGTATGAATATTGATGAGAATTATATATCATTTTTATATGATGAACAGAACGTCATCGCTTTTAGAAAAGACGACACCTGATTCACTTGTAACGCATGAATGGGATCTTGGAAACATATCTATATCCAACAATATAGACGAAACAGTTGATCAGATCTGTTATAAGTATATAGGGCCCTTAATCTGTATTGTCGGCATTATATGTAACACTTTAAGTGTATGGATTCTCTCCCGGAAACAACTGAGGGATGCTCCCTACATGGAAATGAAGACATTGGCTATCATGGACGTCTCGGCATTGACACTGTCGTTTCCGTTTATGGTCTTCTGTATCGGGACTAATGATTACTTTTGGAGATGGTATGAGATCTACGTATTTATACCACTGGTTAATTTCTTCACAGCATCCAGTATGCTTATAACGGTATTGATGACAATAGAACGTTACATATCGGTCAAGTATCCACTATGGGCAAGATGGCGTATAACAAAGTACAACACACAATGTCGGATCTGGTTTATGGTAGGATTTGCTATCTTCATCAGTGTTCCTAGATTATACTGTTATGAAATTATCGAGCATGCCGGAGGATACACAATACAACCGACAGAATTTCGACTGAGCACTGTATATTATGGAATAGATATGATCGGCATCATTTTCTTACATTTCTTACCATTCCTCATTCTGTCTGCTGTTAACACATATTTGATTTATGAGCTACGTAGAGCGAAAAGATTACGAGAGAAAATTTGTTTGAGAAATGTAAAGGATTCAAAATGGCAGAGCAATCAAAGGCGCTTGACAGTGACGCTCGTAGCTGTTGTTCTTTTATCCATTCTATCAATTATACCGGCGACAGTGGCAGATATATGCATACATGCCAACTTAAGTTATCATTCCTATAGGATATTTAGAAATATCGGCAATCTGCTTTTGTGGTGTAATTTATCCTTTAATTTCATATTGCAGTGTATCTTTAATAAGCATTTCTTAAACGTTACACGTGAAGCACTAGAAAGACACATCGCACAGTTAAGATGCACATTCAAACTTATACGCACTTCTACGCTCTAGGCCAGATATCTATTGTCTTACCTGTTATAATCTTTATATACTAGATAATAACAAAACACATCAAATGTTGAAATCAAAATGAAATAAAAAACATAGATGTTACAATTATTCGGAATCACTAAAACCTGCTATAATGATCATCTTCTGTTCATAGCGGTCAGATTGCCGCTCCAACCATTGATTTTACTATATGCCGTTATATAGCGGTCCCAGCTAAACGGGACCAGCCGTCACTGTAAATGATCAGTTTGTTTAAATCAAACCTGTCTAAAATAACATTTGTATTGGATTGTTGTCAATAAATAGCATAGCGGACTACAAAGGAGAGCTCTTTGCTTCAGTGAATTTTAAGGAAAATGTCGATTGGTTGATTGAATGAAAAGTAAACACATCCCGTATATACCTCTCTTCTCTATATGTAAACAACAAATAAGTACGGAAGGGAAACGTTTTTTTATAATTTATTGTATATTTACAGACACGATGCACAAAGATAGTAACAGCAGAATATATATATATATATATATATATATATATATATATATATATATATATATATATATATATATATATATATATATATATATATATATATATATATATATATATATATATATATATATATATATATATATATATATATATATATAATGCCTTAATGGATAAAAACACAAGAGGACAATTTTCATACACACATGTACCAAGCATATGAACATATAATGATCTCTATCCTATGCATTTGTATTGTGAGTTTGGGAAGAAAATACGCAAATTATTGAATTTGGTAATTTGGGTAAGTGAGATAAATTCAGTACAATGTTTTAATTAGATATGCTTCACATTTAAATTAATAGAAAAATTCAGTGCAATATTTTAATTGCATATACTTTACATTTACAATAACTTTGGTACTGTAAGGTAAACTTAATGGTTTAGAATATTTGTGTTTACGCTTAAAAGTTGCATATATGTATACATGTATATTCAGTCAAACCTTTGTACAAAAGACACGAAAGGGAGAAAACGAAAGTGACCTTCATAGACAGGATACTCCCATACAGAGGTTTATTGTATAAAAGAGGAAACAGAAGACATCTGACAAAGCTGTATGACACAAATCACCAAGGATCTGCACACAAAAAATGACAATAGCATATTATACAAGGAACGACATTACAAAAATATTTGATTGTGCTGCGGTTACGATACCGACTTAGGACGGTCAATTGAAGTAACAAACGTCACTCAATTGGTGTGGTTAAGAAGTCATAGAAGGTGGGAAGATGAATAGTGACCTCTTTAAGCAATATTAAGCATATGATCCGTATATAAAGATAACCGCGCCTTTACGATATGCTTAATTGTACTTGAATGTCCGGGGAAATAATACTTCAGTTAGCAAGAGCCACTCCCCTTTGAAATATGTCTAATAACAAGTTTTGTACGTCACCACATATCGACCGTTATGTACATTAAACATGCCATAACCTACAGACATATAATCTGTCAATCCGAGCGAACATTCATGCCCGACTGAGAAACTTTTCGCTTTACGCTAGTCGGATCCTCCACCAGGCACAAATATCCCCCTCATCCAACACATCACAAGTCCAAAGACACGCACACTGCCAGACAAAGGAAAATTCATGCTCAGCGGAGAAACTTTTCGCGTTTCGCTAGTCGGATCCTCCACAGGCACAAACATTTCCCACATCCAACAAAATGCATGCCCATTGCAGGCCACAACATGCCCACCACATATTAAATCCTATTCAAGGTAAATGCCCCTCTGTTAGGAGAGATAATTACCATACAATGTGTTAAACTGATATGATTTACATTTACTAAAAATTTTCTAATATGAGCTAAAGTACGGGAGAAGACAAAAGTGACTTCCATGGGCAGGTGACCTTTATATAGAGGTCTCTGTTAAGGTAGGTTTGATTGTGCTTAAATGATCTTGAGAAATAATAATTTAGATTGTAAAGAGCCACTCCCCGCTGAGACAGGTCCTCTGAGAAATCTAACTACTTTTAATATTATGAAAAATTGCGGGTTTAGAGTATATTATCCCACTGTTTCCAGAAATTCTTATATTTATCTATTGTATTCTTCTTATAAGCAATATGCTTAGATGCTTCAAGTAGGTTATGAATTGAAGTGATGACCCCTTGCAGAATTAAACAACGCATAGTGTATATTTAATATTTTACTTGTAAAGTAATAGGATTTCTAGCTGATATTATGTAAGGTTTTAAACCACCAGGTATACAATCTTGCTTTTGCAGCATAAAGCTAAGGCTTAAATTTGAAAAGCAAAAGGCATTTACCTTGGACAGAAAATTCTGAACTTTTTCGCATTCCCAGAAGATATGTCCCATTTTTTTTCTACAAAAAGTACACCTTTGATTATTGGATTTTTTTATTTTGATCAAAAATGACTGTACGTAATATTCTTTGTAATATTATAAACTGAAACCATTGTAATTTTGTATTTTTTGCTGTCTTAAAAGGCAATTGTAAGTATTTTTAACATTATATTCTTTTAAGTCAAAAGCCTCTATCCATTTCTTCACACCTTTTGGTATGTTGTTATTGTCTGTAAGAATAAAGTATTTGTAAAACAAAAGTTTAGATCCATGTTTCTTGCTTTTGATAAGGTGGGAATAGCATTTCGTATAACTGATGTGGATAATTTGGTGTCTCTCATTTATGAGCCCAATCATAAATCGCAGATACGATACCACAATATTTGACAAAATTTGTAGTTATTCCATATATTTCCTTAAAGTCTTCAAATTCGTAAAAAATACCTTTGTCATTTATATAGTGGACACCGACATTATACCAAGTTTTATAGAAAAAAAAAATGGTTGAATTTCCGATCATAATATTTTATTGTAGTGAATGGCTGTTTTCCGTATATCTTCTGTTTCGTCAAAAATGTCTACTTTTTCACAGAATTCAGCCCATGCTTTCATAACATCAGCCCAAATGGGATTTTTTTATCCACTTACTGCATTTATGCGCATATTCCGGACCACTGATTAATAAAATATTTGTATCAATATAATGTGATATATTATTGTTTTCCATCCTTTTCTTAAAAAAGTAGACGTTTGATCCATGATATTTTAAAGATTTAATAAAGGCTCTTATATTTATTATTTTCAAGCCCCCTTCCCCGTATTCTTTTGTAACAACTTCGCTTTTAATTCTGTCATTTTTACTAAATAACAAAATACCAATTTCTTTAATTCTTTAATTTGATGCTCTGGCGGGGTAGGTAATGATAAAAAAATATGGTTAAGAATTGGGATGGCAAGGGAATTAAACACTACAATTTTGCTTATAGGGGTTCTGTTTCTCTTTTTCCACTGTGTTATAACATTTTTACTGCCCTAATTTTATTTTCTATATTGATTTGTGTATGGTTTCTTAAATTTGTGTAAAACTGTTTTGTACTGTGATTTATCCCATTCTAATTTAAACTGGTCATACATAGTATCAGCGTTCCTTGCATTTGAGCCCATCCAAATCACCTCCGTTTTATTGAAATTTAAGATTAAACCTGACGTTTGAAGGAACCTTGTGAGAACATTAGTACTAGCTTTTAAAGACTTTTCACTGCCATCTAAGATTAAAGTAACATGCATTATCTGCATATAATGAAATTTTAGTTTCTGTGTCATCTATACTAATGCCTTTAATATCACTTTTGTTTCTTATAAGAACTGCTAAAATTTCTGAGCAGAGTATAAAGATATATGTGGAAAGAGAATTCCCCTGACGGCAAACTCGATGTAACTTGAAGGATTCAGAGAAATTACCTCCCTAGTTAACCATAGCAGAAATTTCTGTATGAAAGAGAGTTACCCATTTTCGAATTGAATCTTCAAAGTTAAAGAATTTCATAACTTATTGAATAAAGGACCATGATAGAGAATCAAATGCTTTTCAAAGTCAATAAGAAATAATAATCCCGGTATTTTTTCTTCCTTTGTATATTCAATGATGTCGTAGATTAACCTAGTATTTTCTCCGATATACCTCACAGCAATAAATCCAGGTTGATCTGTATGTATAATTTTATAATTTTATTTAGGACTGATTTTAGTCGGGCAGCGATAGCTCCTCGTACAATTTTGTATATAGTATTTAAAGAGATACTGGATGCCAATTTTTAAAAAGATGTCTAGATTTGTTTCCTTTAGAAAGACAAGTGATACTTACTTCTTTCTGTGTAACAGACAGGTTTCCAGTTTTATATGCAAAGTTTATAGACCGATTAACAAAAGTGCCTAGTTGAGGCCAAAATACTTTATAAAAATTCTGCTGTAAATGCATCTGGTCCTGGTGATCAGTTAGACTTCATTTTAAACAGTGTATTACCCAACTCATGCAAAGAAAGTTCCACTTCTGATTTGTATGATTCTTTATCAGTTAGCTTATAAGCATCTTCCAAATCTTGTTCTAAATTCAAGTCGATATTCTGAATGTTTTCTTCTCTACCAACATAGAGATTATCATAAAATGTTTTAGTATTTAGTAGCATCCAAAATATCCTTCTGTTCGAGTAAAATATTACCATTTTCTTCTTGAGAGCACGGTTTATCATGTTGATGTCGCATATATTTTTATACCATTATGTGTTTTACAATACCCTACGTGTTTATATTTTTATGACATCTCAATATGCGATACCTGTTGACCCTTGCTCTTTACATGGAGGATTATTTATAAATTTTTAAATGTACGTCTTTTGATTGTTCTGCTGTTACGGTGAGTGGGAAGGTGGGCCCGTAAACCGGTTAACCACACCATTTGTTTGGCTTTTGTCAAATTAAATGACCGTCCTAAGTCGGTATCGTAATTGCACTACAATCAAATATTTTTGTAATGTGTTAAATGTTCTATTATATTATTTATATTCATGTATTGTATAGCTCCATGGTGATTTCTGCCACATAACTGAGCCGGTAACTCCTCTTTTTTCTTTGAACTTAAAGGATAAGTTTGTTCGTAAAATTTCTAGATTCTAGATAGCAGAAATATTTTGACAGTTTTCCGCCTCCTTTACCCACTTTGCCCTGGACCTAATAAATGTTCCTTTCAGTCTGTTCTTCCTGATTTCCTCTAGTTACATTACCTTCACAAACATTCTATTCTATGTGTGTCCTTTGATTATGGTGCTTTTGCGGTGAGTGGGACGGTGGTCACCCGTAAACCGGTTAACCACACCAGTTGAATGACGTTTGTTACTTCAACTGACCGTCCTAAGTCGGTATCGTAACCGCAGCACAATCGAATATTTTTCAGTGTATATTTTATTATTATTATCATGTTTTGTGTGCATGTCCTTGGTGATTTTTGTCATACAGCTTTGTCAGATGTCTTCAGTTTTCTCTATTCTAAAAAAATGTCTCGCATTAAATTATTTTCTTCCAATGTTATAGGATATGGATTTTCCTCTGTTCTCCACCAGCAAAGCTTCTAAGAATAGTTGATCATTAATGATAAACAGTATTTCTTCATGTGAAATACTTTCTATATAATTCATATTGTACACAGGGAGAGCATATTGCTTTTTTTATTTCCACAATTTTATTATTGATTAATTCTAAGTATTCTTTATTATATAACAGAGAATTATTAAATTTCCAGAACCTTATACCCTTGTCAAATTTTCTGAAAGATATTGTCATAGTAACTGCTGAGTGGTCAGACCAATAACCAGGGTCTATTTTACATGAATTCAAACTACTTAATAAATTTTAAGAAATAGAAGTGATACACAATGTGATACACAACACAAAGTATGCAAAACTGGATTTGAACACACACTCACACTTTTACACAGCTTGCTACCAAAGACAAACAAATTAACTGAAAGAAAATCCGATCTGTTCATATATAATTGTCATGGTCAATGTTGAGATTTAAGTCATTCAACAGAACACGATGAACTATTACGATAACTCTATCGATGAAATAGTCTCTATAAACATCAAGAGAAATAACTCTTACACAACATGACATTCGTGCAAAACGTCAAATCCAAATAAATGTTTAAACACAAGAAAGACTTGAAAGCAGGAGGCTTACTCACATTTATTTTGTGTCTTATACCTCAGCATCCTCTAAAACGAAGGGTAAATTAATTAAAACCAAGTTGTTGCCTCTCATACGTTGTAAAATGTAAAATATCCATATATACATATATATATTTATACATTTCCCTAATTTAGATGGTGATGTCCCTAGACTCATCACACACACATACACACACACACACACACACACACACACACACACACACACACACACACACACACACACACACACACACACACACACACACACACAGGCACGTACGCGCGCGTGCACGCACAAACACACACAATTTAAATAACCATCCAAACTTTTTGACTATACTTGATATGACATGATAGGTATATACATGTATATACAGATATCTGTTCATCTGCGTTTCCGACACCGGAATTTCAGGCAGGCAGCGTTTCTTGCCTTGAATGGAAAATTTGACTTGGTGTTCCTGTCTCCACCGTATGTTCATGCGTGTATATTTATGTATTTACCTCCTCGAATTGAAAGGTTGTTGCAGGACTTTTGCGACGGGTGTTGCATGCAACCAGGTGACGCTTACTCCTCCCGGGCACCTGGTCTCACCTCGATTTTTTTGGTGTTCGCATTTGTCTGAATATGACACTAAACACGATATTGTCCCCTTTATTCCATGGACAATGAGATATGGTTTATCCTTCGGTACTTCTTCGTTGTTTACTTTAAAGGAGAAACACGAAGAAAGTGCAAAATTTTGCACCTCTCGCTCTCTAATTGTATCACTTTCATAAGAATTTGAACGTCACATGCAGACTAGATCTAGACTGTTTGAATTTCCAGTCGTGCCTGATGTTATGATTATGCCAGTCGCTGTTAGAAATCCTTTGTTTGAAATTTAATGAAAGGGGAAGAATTCAATACTCCATGTAGATTAATACCATTTTTACAACGTCTTGTGGTAATCTATCGATCTAAATCTTAAAAAAATAATAATAAAACGATATCGATGAACAAAGTAGTGAGGTATATTAGAGACTAAAATCAGCGTCTAGAAAAGAAAACGACTTAGGAAGGATTTTCAGAGTAACAGAGGAATAGTAAGGTCTTCCGAGACATCATTTAAAATCTTAAAAATTAAAAAAAAAAAAAAAGAAGAAATTAGAGCTAACTAAATACATGTAGATGAAACTTGTATATTTGTTATGTATATAATAGCAATGTATAAATGTGTGCTTAAAAATCAAATCACGATATTCTACTTGTCTTTTCGGTAATTCCGGTCACCCCCATAGTAATTTTCAAAGCTGTCAAAGCTGTTTTAAAGTAAAAGGCTCCGATAACGTTAATTTATCATATAATAAAATAGTCAAACGTCTTCTAAATAGAAAATATGACATTGAGATCATCAAAAAGACAAATAGGTCTTGTATTTGGCCCCTCTACAGCCTAATGCAGACTTTTACTTGAACGTTGCACGCTGACTAACAGGTTGGTGGGGACTATATAACGGGCCTTGTCCAAACCTCTTTCAGAGGAGACATGGTCCTGGACCTCGTCCCCTCTGACTGGTAGCCAGGACTCCTACATTTCTAGGGTCTTAGCTCACTTTCAGACTGGCAGAGCACGGTTTATCATGTTGATGTCGCATGTATTTTTATATCATTTTTTTTATTCGCATTACATGTCATATAACCATTTCACAAAGACTGATGTAACATAGATAATTATATCATACAGGTGTATAATTATATAGATGTATATACTAAGAGAGATGAAATTGTAATTATACAAATAAAATAAAGAGTTTAATACTATAATGTTACATCAATAGTGTTATTATGTAATGTGAATTTTTTTTGAGCATGTGTATAAAGAAAGGGATAGGAACAGGTCCAAAAAAAGGGGGGAGGCAAGGGGGTATTGAAGGAGGGGGAAAAAGAATAGAAGGATGGGTGGGTGGGTAAGGGTTGTTTTGATCCATAAAGCCTGCATTTTCCAGTTGTGGATAATTTGAGAGTATGATATTTCAAGTACAAATCTTTATGTAGTGCAGATTTTGAGAAAAAAAAATAATAATAATAATAACATATTATAGATCAGGACATAAAAAAGACCAATCTTTCCAATTGACATTGAACATAGTAGAATTGTTATTTTTAATAGCGATGATTTTGGCAGTCTGATAGTGACTATTTAGATCTTGAAGTAGACCTTGAATGCAAGGCATCTTTTCAAAGCATTTTGATCTGTAAACGTAATATTTAAATACTGCAACAATATAATTATAAGCGAATAAGTCGTATGAGAATTCTCCAAAAATAAAAGATTTTTTATTTGGGTTAAACACTTTGTTATTGTTTTGACAAAATTGAGAAAACTTTTGTAGGATGTCTTGTGTAGTAGGACATTCCCATAAAAGATGAATGATTGACTCTGGTTCATTTTTACAAAAGGTACAGAGTGGAGAGTCTTTCAAACCAATTTTATGTAGAAAAGCATTTGTTGTAAGGATATGATAATTGATCCTGTATTGAAGCCATTGTAGTTTGGTACCAAGTAAAAATTTGAAAGGAACTTTGTAAGTGTTATGCCAGAAAGAAGGATCAAGATCAAATAGTCCATTCCACTTGGTTTGACCTTTTGAAATGTGGTTATTTTTCACAAAATTATTATATATTGGTTTTGCACCTTTACATGTTTTTAATAAAATTTTGAGTTGTAAAGGGATGTATGGGTATGGGAGTTTGTGGTTCAAATGTTTGATTTGTTTGACTTCAATATCTTTTTTAATTGCTGATGTAATTCCATAATAAGTCAACAAATTTATTTGAATTTGATACACATTTTGGAATTTTTCTTGAGACAAAAATTCTCCATTTTCTTCAAGGAGATCATTAACAGAAATTATTCCTTTTTCAAAAAACTCTTTCATGAAAAAAGATTTTTTATCAATTTTGATCTCACTGTTATGCCAAAGAGGTTGGGATATATAGTCATTCCAATTGCCAATTTTTTCTTGACTTCGGAGATCATACCAGGCTTGAAGGACATCCATCCAAAAAGGATTACAACATCTTTTTAAACAGTTTTTTTTATGAAGTCAGTACCACATAATAATAATTTTTGTAAAGGGACTATATTTTGAAACAAGTTTTTCCATTTAGATTCACCAGATGTTATCAAGCGTCTTATCCATGTGACCTTTAGGCTTTTAATGTAGTGTCCTATGTTTATCATTTTAATTCCGCCATTTTTAAAATTTTGGTATAGGACATCACGTTTTATTTTTTCAGTGTTTGAGTTCCATAGAAAAGAGAAAAGAGTATTATTAATTTTTTTAATGATGCTGTCTGGTGGGTTGAGTAAGGATATGAACAAGTGATAAAGTTGAGATATGATAATTGTTTTAATAAGACACAGCTTACCCAGTACAGTAAGTCTGCGTTTACTCCATTGATCAATGAAAGTTTTGATTTTTACCAATTTTTTGTCATAATTTAGTGTAAGAACCTTTGAAAGGTCAACATCATAGGTTAGACCAAGTAAAGTGAAGCGATTTATCCAGGAAAGGTCAATATTCTTACAGATTCTTTCAGTAGAGAACTTTTTGCTGCCAATCCAGGTTACTTGTGTTTTAGACAGATTGATTTTAAGACCAGAGTAAAAATAAAATTCATTCAGTTCTTTTATGGTTTCTTGAAGGGAATGTTCTGAACCATCTAAGATCATGGTAGTGTCGTCTGCAAATAATGTTATCTTATGTTCAATGTTACCAATTGTAATTCCTTTTATGAGAGAGTTGCTCCTAATGTTTATGGCAAGTATTTCAGCACACAGTAAAAAAATGTAGCTAGAAATAGGGTCGCCTTGACGACAGCCACGTTCAAGTTTAAAGAAGTTTGATAGAAATCCACATTGCGATACAGCCGAAATAGTATTATTTTGAGTAAGGGATATCCATTTTCTAAAATTAGGACCAAAATTGAAAAATTCAAGAGTTTTATTAATAAATTTCCATGAAACTGAGTCGAAGGCTTTTTCAAAATCTATCATTAGGAGAGCACCAGGTATGTGATTTAAGTCACAATAATGCATTATATCAAAGATAAGTCTAGTGTTTTCACCGATGTAACGTCCAGGAATGAAACCAGTTTGATCAGAATTTATTAAACTTGAAATAACTTTTTTGACTCTGTTTGCTAAAACACCAGATCCAATTTTATAAACTGTATTAAGGAGAGTGATTGGGCGCCAGTTTTTCATAAAGTGTTTTGACTTATTTTATTTTGGAACACATGTAATAATTCCTTGTCTTTGGGTTATTGACAAGCAATCTGATTCGAATCCAAAATTTAATGATCTAACAATAAAAGTCCCTAATTCCCTCCAAAACATTTTGAAAAACTCGGCAGGAAAACCATCTGAGTCAGGGCTTTTATTATTAGACAGTCTTTAAGGGTAGTAGCAGCTTCTTTAAGAGTGATGAGTCCTTCTAATGAATCACTTTCTATTTTTGTAAGTTTTGAAGTAGGATTTTCAAAATTTTGATTGTAAATTATTTCGTCTAAATTAATGTTTTCATATTCATCTGGATTTTTTTTGATAGAGAGATTTATAGAATCTTTCAATTTCATTTAGGATTTTATTTTGTGAAGTTATTTCAGTGCTGTCATCTTGTATAAGCCGAGGGATGATTTTTGAGGTAAAATTTCTAGATTCTAAGTAACAGAAATATTTAGTTGGCTTCTCGCCTTCATCAATCCATTTTGCTTTTGAACGAATGATACTACCTTTGAGTTTTTCTTTTCTTAAATTTTCAAGGTTTTGTTTCATTAAGTTTAACGTTTGAGGGTTACTGTTAGTTTCCTCCAAAGTTTTGATATCTTTTATAAGTTTTTTTTTCTGTTTGGTCCCTTTTATTTTTTATGTGACTTGAGTAAGAAAGAGTTTTACTTCTAATCTCTAGCAAAAGTATTGTTATATCATTATGTGTTTTACAATAACTTACGTGTTTATATTTTTATGACCTCTCAATATGCGATACCTGTTGACCCTTGTTCTTTACAGTAACTCCTTTTTTTTTCTTTTATATACATATATATGTACTAAAAGCTCAAATGCACTCAACTTACAAACAGTAGAAATACTGTTAAATTACTCACAGTGACTAGAGATGCAAGTTTGCTATGAATATTTTGTATATGAAATGCATTTGATCTTCTCTATATGTTTACTTTGACAGTGTCACTGTGTGAAATTATCCTTTATGTTGACATACGTCATACACTAACAAGGTTTCAGTGCGATGTTTCAGTGCATATGTGTATCAATATTATGTGTTGGTACCATTAATTATTCATTTTGTTGCTCATAGATTTCAGTATATTTCGAGACAAATGTGTAAATTAGAATGGTTTAACAGCCACAACGACCATTTCGATATTCAAAATATGTTCTACTTGTACCGAAACGTCTTATTTCTGTAGCGAAACGATAATGTACCGAAATGTCCTTGCATCGAAACATCTATAATCCCTCATACTTTGTCCGAACGACTTGGAACCTCTAACTAATTATTATAAGTTAACATCGCAACAGACTTTGTACAATATAGAAGATGTTTAGTTGAATAAACAAACGAGGTCAATCACACAAGTGAAGATGTGCATATATATCAAACACATTTAAAATAAAACAAAACGATCGCTTTATCCTTAAGCGAACGATAGTCATGGTTAAGGAATAGCCTAAAATTTGACCGACATACTGTAACGCA
Source organism: Pteria penguin (assembly GCA_035048485.1). Classification (NCBI taxonomy): domain Eukaryota; kingdom Metazoa; phylum Mollusca; class Bivalvia; order Pterioida; family Pteriidae; genus Pteria; species Pteria penguin. Next base: position 562,185 of record CM068580.1, read on the forward strand.
GGAATATTTTTCATATAACTTTATCTCATAAAGAAGAGTACACTAAATTTATCTATTTTAGCAAATTTCAATATGTAAAGCACAAATTCTTTAACTTTAGTTACCTAAATTGAATTTCATGTATCACATGACTTGTTTGGGGACTACATTTTTTGTTACTTTTTAGGGCGGAAGAACACTTGGGTAACATCGGTGTCCAAATTGGGATGGACGGCGGCTTAGGGAGGCTGATTACATCACCTTCCAAAAATTTGTAATTTTACAGATCTTATTCAGACATTTTATATTAATTTGGAAATGCATTCATATAAAATTTCCTGTAGATCGGAAATCTAACATTGTAGCAGCGAATGGTTCTGACAACGCATTTGGTCAGTTCGTAGAGCGCAATATAGTGGATTCGAATAAATCTTGTTGTTTACGCAGTTGGCATATCCATAATGTAATCATCATCACTATAAGAAATTCTTTTAAAATGACCTTGCGCCGGTGTTGCTCATGCTTTTTTCTCTTGGCTGAGAGAAGTCCTGTTGGAATTCCATCGGTGGCTCACCCATGCTCCGTCGTTCGTTGGCGACAGAAAAAAACGAAAGCCAAGTGTCATAGATCACTGAATGCCTTGGAAATGTCCGCTACTAAAGTTAATATTTTTGAGCGATGCATCAGACAAGTACCTTTACCATCCAATGAAATAATCTTGACGTGAAATGAAATAAGCAAACAAATCTAAAATTAAATGGAATTCATTCGAGCGACATGAATATAACGTGAAACAATGAGATATAATCTTATCTTTTTCTTTTGACATTAATACTTTATCTGCGACGATTTCACAACTTTGCGATGGGGATTGCCAAATACGTTTGTTGTTGTCCACTCGAAATGATTCCTTGTTTCGCTGGGGCCTATCTCGAATATTTATTACTCCATATAATATCTCGTTATCCAGACTTTTAAATGATATAAAGATACATGCGACATCAACATGATAAACCGTGCTCTGCCAGTCTGAAAGTGAGCTAAGACCCTAGATCTGTAGGAGTCCTGGCTACCAGTCAGAGGGGACGAGGTCCAGGACCATGTCTCCTCTGAAAGAGGTTTGGACAAGGCCCGTCATATAATCCCCACCAACCTGTTAGTCAGCGTACAACGTTCAGGTAAAAGTCTGCATTAGGCTGTAGAGGGGCCAAATACAAGACCTATTTGTCTTTTTGATGATCTCAATGTCATATTGTCTATTTAGAAGACGTTTGACTATTTTATTACATGATAAAATAACGTTATCGGAGCCTTTTACTTTAAAACAGCTTTGACAGCTTTGAAAATTACTATGGGGGTGACCGGAATTACCGAAAAGACAAGTAGAATATCGTGATTTGACGTTTAAGCACACATTTATACATTGCTATTATATACATAACAAATATACAAGTTTCATCTACATGTATTGAGTTAGCTCTAATTTCTTTTTTTTTTTTAATTTTTAAGATTTTTAATGATGTCTCGGAAGACCTTACTATTCCTCTGTTACTCTGAAAATCCTTCCTAAGTCTTTTTCTTTTCGAGACGCTGATTTTAGTCTCTAATATACCTCACTAGTTTGTTCATCGATATCTTTTTATTATTTTATTTTAAGATTTAGATCGATAGATTATCACAAGACGTTGTAAAAATGGTATTAATCTACATGGAGTATTGAATTCTTCCCCTTTCATTAAATTTCAAACAAAGGATTTCTAACATCGACTGGCATAATCATAACATCAGGCACGACTGGAAATTCAAAATAATGAAATATATAAATACTCATACAGCAAAACGAAACACTAAAATGTCACCTGCACAACCAGACCCACTCTAAAACTATAAGTATTTCTACGATTGAAGTATTTATGCTTTTAAAACGTAGTACAGTATTTTTGTTAAATTATGATATCATTTACTTTTCTTTAAAATGAGGTACACTGACCTGTGTAACAACAATTTTATGTGCAAAATTTTGTGTTGAAAGAATATAAGGTACATATACAATCAACATCGTCAAGCTTCCAGTTTGTAGATTTATTTAATACACCTTTCGACCAGTTCTTTTATAGCCTTGAAACATGTACATTGCGTTCTTTAAATAATATCTAACAGTAATTAAAAAGTGCAATATTTTTATTCATTTCACATGTGTAAAAAAAAAAAACCAGAAGAGATCTGACAAAAAGCTGCATGACACAAATCACCGAGGACATGAACATAAAAGATGATAATAGTAAAATATACAGGGAAAACGGAAAAATAACGTTATAATAAATATAAAACAATAATGTATGTAGACATACGATTATCATAATAATAACGTGTGCTTTATTGAACTTGAACATGTTATCCGTCACCAAGTGCCGAAGGGAAGTAATTCCTTGTAACATTTAGGTAATCTATTTATCATTTCTCAAACAGTAGAATAATTCCTGGGCTATATGACAGACGTAATTACTTCACTTTCTCTATCACTAACATTAAGCAACAGCATGTATTTTCACCTCTATGCTGTATTTATTTCATGAGCACATCAGATAAACAACATTTTGTGAATGATGATTTCCTACATCAGAGATAACGTCATAACAAAAGACATGAAAATCTTATATTTCGTTCGCTTTCCGCAGATTTAACAGTGGCTGATACATTATCTATTGAGGGCATTATTTGTTTGATAGTAGAAGATTGTACAGCAATCTATTCACTGTCATTAAGATGTGATATTATGGTCTTCCGGAGGTTATTGCAGGGTATGCTTCTTCCTCCCTCACATCTACATGTAGTTCTGTCTTTTTTCACAGAGGTCGGTGATTGCCGATTATTCTAGATTTTATTATATATATTGAATGATATGATTTTTACACTGCGGCACCTTGTATTAATATGTTGTTGAATTTTGTTTTGCTGATACCTTTTGTCGAATGAGGATTGCAATGCCAGAAACCCCTTCTGGATCTCACAATGACAATTACAAAGTTGACATACAATTTAATATAAAGTTAAGTGGTTTAAATGGTTTAAGACTTTGTTTAAAATTTAAGCTTTAAGATGTTGAACTTTCTTATCGACAACATTTTTGTGGTGTTTGGAGGTAAGGTTTTTCAACAAATTGTCGGCATTCCAATGGGCACTAACTGTGCTCCGCTTCTGGCTGACATATTCCTTTACTCATACGAAGCTGAGTTCATTCAGTCTTTGCTTTCGCAAGGAAAATAAACAATTGGCTCTTGGCTTAAATTTTACTTACAGATATATAGATGACTTGCTTTCAATTAATAATCCTTCATTCGCGGATTACCTTAGCATCATCTATCCAAGTGAACTTGAGGTCAAAGAAACCACAGAAAGTAGTAATTCTACTTCGTATTTAGATATTATGTTGTCTTTCGACATTAATGGTCAATTGAACACCTCACTCTATGACAAACGTGACGATTTCAATTTCGCTATCACAAACTTTTCTTTCATAAGTAGCAACATTCCATCATCGCCCGCATACGGCGTATTCATATCTCAGTTAATACGTTATTCCAGAGCATGTTCAAATTACAATGACTTTGTTCTGAGGGCTAGGCGACTTTCAGTTAAGCTGCTCAACCAGGGTTATATATGTGCTAGACTAGCATCGTCACTGAGGAAGTTCTACGGTCGTTACGAGACTCTTATTACTCCATATGATATCTCGTTATCCAGACTTTTAAATGATATTCTGGACTGAGACCGATTCCGATCACTTTACACAGATTTGACACCTTCTATACTAGAAGGTTACCTACTTCGACTTCTCCATATATATATATATACATATGGAATTCACACTATTTGATTCTTTCTACGGGGTATATGTGACGGGTGTTGCTAGCAAGCAGGAGATGCTCACTCTCCCCGGGAACCTGATCTCACTCCATCACAGGGGTTCACATATGCTCTTCAAGTAGACATATTTTGTTATTTTCCATTTGTTTTTCATTTTCACTGATTTTGTATGTCCTATGGTTTCATGATTTTTGGACTTGTGGTTTGGATTTATCCATCATCTTTACATTCCCACTAACTGTGAGGATTTTGCTATCAAATGGATAAAATTCTGAAAATTATAGGTGTAACGTTTAATAAGACAGTGAATAATGAGAGGTCAGAAAATATATGTACATTTATTATATGACTCAGTGAAAATTATCTGACAAGACAATCAACACTGTTTGCATAGATCACACAAAATTATGCAATTGCAACTTGAATTGTAACAAATATATTGCAGCTACTGGATAAGAAAAATGCCTCTAAAAGGTATACATCAATTTCTGAATAAAACGAAAATTGAATACATTAATAGAGGTATAATAGCTCATTCCTACATAAATAATGTATAGAAATTTCCAAAATAATGGTTTGGATCAGCAATTCAGCATTTGCTGAAAATAGCAATTCAGGACCGAAGCGTTTATTTTTGAGATAAAGAAACGTAAAAAAGACGTGGATCATGAATTATATTCTATTGCCAAATAACAAAATAAGATATCTCAACTCATCTATTTCAGACAAAATTAACATATTTTGGCTGTTTGGCACTCACATCAACGTACCACTTACTGAATATAAAATATTGAATAGAGATTTATGACATTCAGAGGCAAACAAATGTGACAGTGAGATGGGGACGCCACGATATATGCAAACCACACATAATTTATCGTCATATCTGACACGTATATTACGATCGTTGTAACTCGAGGAGCACTTTATGAATTCAAGAATATGATATCTTATGTTTCTAATAGTTTTGTCATTAAAAGAAAATTGTATAATTAGTTTTATGACTGCGTAACTCCTCTTTTTTCTTACAATAACTCCGGATTCTTTTCCGACAAACATTGGACTTGCAAGGAATTATGTAAAGCACTACATTTTCTTATGAAAAATATTTTTGTGCAATTTGATGGCAAGATATATCAACAAATTGAATAAAGCTAATACTTGAGATAAATCTACACCTTTCTTAGATTTGAACATCAAAATTATCAACCACCTAATATATACTAATATTTATGATAAACGTGAGGATTTTGGATTACCTATTGTAAATTTTCCTTACTTGGATGGCGATGTCCCTCGACTCCCATCATATGGTATCTATATATCTCAATTAGTTCGATTTGTCAGAGGCGGCACCGATGTTTTAGACTTTCATACACGAAATTTACAAATTACTACTAAACGTTTAACTCTGGGTTACAGATATCACAAGCTAAGGAAAACATTCGGCAAATTCTTCAGATCTTTTCAGAACTTCTATCTAAATTTGGAAACATTTCTTATTAACACTATGTATCCAATGGAATTTCCCCTCCTAACTTTTACGGTGATCTCGTATATAAACTAAGGAAAGTAATAGGCTCCGATAACGTTATTATATCATGTAATTAAATAGTCAAACGTCTCCTAAATAGACAATATGATATTGAGATCATCAAAAAGACTATAGGTCTTGTATTTGGCCCCTCTACAGCCTTATGCAGACTTTTACTTGAACGTTGCACGCTGACTATCAGGTTGGTAGGGACTATATGACGGGCCTTGTCCAAACCTCTTTCAGAGGAGACATGGTCCTGAACCTCGTCCCCTCTGACTCCTACAGATCTAGGGTCTTAGCTCGCTTTCAGACTGGCAGAGAACGGTTTATCATGTTGATGTCGCATATATTTTTATATCATTATGTGTTTTACAATACCTTACGTCTTTATATTTTTATGACTTCTCAATCTGCGATACCTGTTGACCCTTGTTCTTTACATGGAGGATTATTGATAAATCTTTAAATGTACGTCCTTTGATTGTTCTGCTGTTACGGTGAGTGGGAAAGTGGGCCCGTAAACCTGTTAACCACACCATTTGTTTGGCTTTTGTCAAATTAAATGACCGTCCTAAGTTGGTATCGTAATTGCACTACAATCAAATATTTTTGTAATGTGTTATATGTGCTAGTATATTATTTATATTCATGTATTGTATAGCTCCATGCCTCGGCTACATTTCATTGGGGAATGGAGAATCCAAGTAATTAGAATCAAACGAATGTCCAGCGACTTAACTTATAATTAAAATAGTTTGTTTAAAAAAATATTATATATGTAGCACATGTCTGTAGGTCTGTGTTGTCTTTTGTGTTATATAATACTTAACCATGCAATGTTATACTATATAATATAATACAATACAATATTATTATGTACTATACTTAACTATAGATTCAATATTTCCATCAAACACAGGGCTACGGTTGACAATTAGGGCTGAACTGGAATGCGTTTTACCTCTTACAAGTTTGGGTTCAATTCTCATCCTTGGTAAGTGATAAAATTAAGTGATGTATATGATTCAGTTAAAAAATTAAGAAAAAATAGTAGAAACAAAGGATGAAAATAGATCTCACTATGATGTGTGAGAGAGATCGCCACGAACATAGAGATATTTAAAGAATAAGCAAACAAGTATATATATATAAACTGAACCATTTGCCGAACACCCGATCTACCCTTTCTTTAAAAGGACAAAATGCAAAAGTACTGTATTTCTGCCGAGTGTCATCAATGATGCTGGATGTTTGGGAGTAAATTACTTTACCATGCATTCATTTTAATTGAAATAAACTGTCTCTGACATCAGATACTGATGGATGGTTTCATAACAACGTTTGTAGTGATCCTGAAAGAAAACAAAAATGGTTTCTCTATTCTGTTTCAATAACTAATGAAATAAACGTACAAGGTAAATATGTATTATTATAACAAAAAGAAGCACATGAAAATGCGATTTTAATATCGATTTAAAAGAGAAAACAGAAGACATCTGCTAAAGCTGTATGACACAAATCACCAAGGACATGCTCACAAAACATGATAAAAAGAAAAGATACATGGCAAAACATTACAAAAATATTAGATTGTGCTGCGATTACGATACCGACTTCAGGACGGTCAATTAAAGTAACAAACGTCACTCACTTGGTGTGGTTAACCGGTTTAAGGGACCCACCTCCCCACTCACCGCAAAAGCAGCACAATCAAAGGACACGCATTAAAAATTTATAAATAATCCTTCATATAGAGATCAAGGATCAACAGGTTTCTCAAGAAGAGAGGTCATAAAAATTTTATTACACAAGAAACGTTTATAGAATAATATGTTGCTAACAAAAATATGTAATGCGACATCAACATAAGTAAACCGTGCTCTGCTCGTTTGTAAGCGAGCTCAGATCCTTAATCAATAGGAACCCCGACTAACAGTCATAGGGGATGAGGATCAGGACCTTGTTTCCTATGAAAAGGTTAACACGATCAATTGAAATGGCCATTATTACTCAGTGGATGTGGTTAACAAGTTTACGGGTTCATCTCAATCCAAGGGCAGAACAACAAAAAGCTTATATTTTAAAATCTATAAACATAGAGACCAACGATTAATGTATCATTGACATTGAAAGGCAATGAAAGATGAATATGTACAGGTATATTAGTACGAATTTAAATTGTAATATCAAAAATATATAATGTAATATATACATGAGCGAACCGTAAAAAAACGAAGAAGTACCGAAGGGTTTACCATATCTCATAGTCATTGGAATTAAGGGGACAATATCGTGTTTAGTGTCATATTCAGACAAATGCGAACCCCAATAAAATAGAGGTGAGACCAGGTATGTGTATGGTTGTCAATAATTATAATGTATATGTCTCTGGGTAAACATTAAGTTTTTCGAACCTTTTAAATAAGATATATAATAGTACTCACATAGTCAGCGATGAATTCTGGTCGCCTCATTTGAAAGAACCTGACGGTCTGGAAGATGTCGATCTCGTTATCCAAGCGCATACTCTCCATCACATTCATCACAGCACAAAAAATATCACATGATGTCCTACCGTCACTGTAAAGGATAATACTATTACAAAACATCACTGACTAATCTTCTTTATCAAATATTTAAGGAAAACAATTTTGAAAGAAAAAAGAGGAGTTACCGGCTCAGTTATGTGGCATAAGTCACCATGGAGCTATACAATACATGAATATAAATAATATAATAGAACATTTAACACATTACAAAAATATTTTAAGATTCGAAATACTGTATTCTCCTATTAAATATGTTAAGTGACTTTGAGTAAGACTAATATATTTTAAATCTATATAATTCTTTCTTTAAATATCTAATCTTGGCTTATAAACCAAACATACAAGTATTTAAGATTATTCTGGGAAGAGAAGATATTTAAGAAAGATGTACAAGAATTGTATTCCTGAATATTTGGAACCGCACTACTAAACAAAAAATGTAGATATCAAAGAAAGGGGATTACTAGAAATGAAAAATATGCGTTTCACGTATATACTTTTTCATTGTTTCTTTTTCACAAATATTTTACCATTGATTCAAAATGACAAAATAAAATTGAAATCTAGACCTTTTGAACATACTTTAAAGTAAAAAACAAAGAAGTACGGAAGGGTCAACCATATCTCATTGACTATGGAATAAAGGGACAATATCGCGTTTGAAACTGCCTCATTTGAAAATTTCAAACGTTCTTCAATATATTCCTGTGAGAATACTTTCAAGACAAGAAGCCTCGCTCTCTGTTAATCGAAAAAACTTCATCGATGTATTTGTATGTAAAATTGAACCGAGATACTAATTGTTTATTACCTTTGGAGAGCAGATATGTCGACCAGAAGAGGCGCGCAATTAGTACCCATCCGAATGCCAATAATCTGTTGGAAAATTTTCCCACCAAATATCACAAAAATATTATCTATAAGAAATTCTAACATTTGGATGATCTCATTTTCTTTATACTTGCTGCTTGAATCAGACTGTTCCTTTACAAAATATGTGTGGCCTAAAACGAGATACTTATACCTGCGAATTCCTTTTTTGTTAAAGAAGGCGTTTTGAATAATTGATGTAAAATAAGCAATTTATGGATAAAATTTAATAGTAGAGTTATTCCACATGAATTCACAAGCATATTGCAATAATGACATAACATTACAACTTACATGCTGACTACAGCACAAGGTCCTTGATTTTGACATCGCTTCCAGTTAGTCACGAGATCAACGGTTTGGATGACTTGACTGTTTGTAGGAATGTTTTCATTTCCAAGGTCAATGGTAAAAAGCTTCAATATTCTTTCTTCTTCACAATTCTAACATAAAGTGGGTCAACCATAATGAAAATAATAAAACACTTAACTATATGAAAAATGTAATCGTAAAATATTTTCTCTTTATTTTTCTCTTTCTTTTGGTCAGATGTCGTCAGTCTTCTCTTAAATATAGAAATGTAAAACATGGAACATACAAAAATGGAAAATACTCTGATAAAATAATTTTCTGTTTAGAAGCATCCATTGTAAATTTACATTAAAATAGTGGGTTATAAACCTTTCAAAATTCACAAAATTACTCAAACAAATGAAAAAAAAAATGAAAACGCTAAACACTTGTGTTCCTGGAATTTCCTGTCCGTAGCAGAACACTGAATAGAAAAACATCCACCACACTAGAATTATTAATCGTATTATTGATCGTATCATATTGGTCATATCAAAATACAGTGGTCGTGCATTTGAATGAATAGCAGTATTAATGATTATTACAATCAAATTAAAACTAATATATATATATATATATATATATATATACATATATATATATATATATATAGATATATATATATATATATATATATATATATATATATATATATATATATATATATATATATATATATATATATATATAATATATATATATATATATATATATATATATATATATATATATATATATATATATATATATATATATATATATATATATATATATATATATATATATATATATATATATATATATATATATTTCGTAATAATATACCTTAGAAAGCAGTCGGAATTCGTTTTCTTTCAAACCGTTTTCAAATTCAGTTCCTGATTGTGATTTCACAGTGAAAAAGTCGATATCACAATTGCATCCCTTGCTTGGATAAAAACATATCTATAAAAATAATTATAGTATGAATTTATATAAAATTATTATCTTTAGGTAAAGTGTTAAGATTTCAAGCGGTAATCATAAAGGAACATCATTTAATTGAACAAGAAAGATCTTGGCTATCACAGACACCTGGAAGAACCAGGGATGAGATCAGATGCCTGAGAGTAGTAAGCATCCCCTACTGACCAGTCACACGTGCGGGGATATCATACTTTTATTTGAGCTAATATAACTCGCAGTCATATGAGATGGTTGCGGTAATACGGTAGACGTATGATAGGAATAAGCACATGCACAGATTAGAGAGACATGTTCTATTTTAATACAATTTGCAGTATGAACTAGGACGGTCACTCAGTAGGATTGGTTATCCGGTTTACGGACCCATCTTCCCACTCAGCCACTCACCACAAAAACAGTTCACTAAAAATAACATTCAACGTAGTTGGATATTAGTTATATTTTATATAGAAAGAAAGTAACTATTGCTGGCTGTGTTCTTTTGACATGCACAGCAACCTACCAAAGTGAACATGCACATGTATGAATCCCTGAAAATATGAGGTAAGAATATATGCAAACCAACAGTCAAAGTGGTAGATTATGATGAGATGATAAATTAAAGAAAGGAAAAGAAGACAACACCGACTCAGTAATTTTATATTATGAGACCGAAAGGCAAACATAAAGAAAAACACATTGAAAACAAACCAAAAAGCATCTACTTCATGATCATATATGAACCCCCGAGAGAGTGAGAGAGATAGATAGTTGATCGATCGATAGAGAGAGAGGGAGAGAGAGAGAGAGAGAGAGAGAGAGAGAGAGAGAGAGAGAGAGAGAGAGAGAGAGAGAGAGAGAGAGAGAGAGAGAGAGAGCGATCAGGTGTCAGGGGAGAATACATATCTCTAGACTCTTCTTAAGCTTCTCATTACATACTAACCTTTTCCTCAATGACAGATTCAAAGTGCACAATAGTTGTTACGTCATGATCCATAATAAGACGCCAGAAGTCGACAACAGTTTCTTTCATTGGTTTGTGTGTCACAATAAACCCTTTTTCGGATGTCATTGACTACAGAGAAAGGACAAGTATACATAGATATTGGAAAAATTGTCATTGACACTAAAATATCAAGTCTGATTTGCGATACATACATCAATGTTAATTGCGTTGGTTGATATATGAAAATATAGTTTATTTGTGAATGTGTTTAGTATGAGGCGTGTAAACCTACGAGTCGGCATAAATAGGTTATTTGTAAATAAAAGAAACTGAAGACTGAAGGAAGACTCGATGCCTAGTGTCATATGTTGTGTTACTATCGTTTTATGATGGATACAATACAGATAAAAGACATCTAGTAAAGGAAAAGTAAGGAATATTTTATTTTGAAAATTAATATCATTATCATTATATTATTAACAGTATTTTGAAATCAGGATTGGTAATTTTGACAAATCAATTTTACCACGGACATGTATGCTATATATAACAGGGTTATACTATGACAAGCCAATTCTCACAATCCGTCAAAGTACAACTACACACATTTTCATCCTCACATAGATAAATCGACTTTATACGCCGATGAATGGAAAATGTTAACACACCGATTCTGACGACTTCTCAAGACATACTATCTTCAAGAACCTGTATGATCCTCTAAGCGAATCTGTACTAGAAGGGTTAAGTCAAATGCCTATCTTTGACAATTCAGGTTGCAATAATCTACTTTTTCTATGGAATTGTTTCTGTATTAATTATACCAATGGCACTAATTGATTTAAGTCCTTTCTCATCATTGATAGGATATGTTTTGGTAGTCATAGTTTTTTTTTCGCTATTTCGAGTGTAAATAAAAGCAAGGAGATGAATCAGACGCTTACGATTTCATATGAATATTATAATTTGCTAAACATATGAATAAAGAAGTAAATTTGATAATAAACAAAAATGTTATAATTTAGATTAAAGTATTCTAAAAATACAATGGCAATATTCAATCCATGTAAAATGTCTCTCGTAATATATATGAGGTGTTAAATCTTTTAATTTCATACTCACAGGTAATATGACCGCGTTAATGTAATCAGTCCTGCCTTTCACGTACTTCAGGAATGGCCGATGTTCGTCTACTGAAAAGATAAAAATAGATAAAAATCCTTGAACTATGATGTTGAATAAATTACGATAATATCGAAACATTTCAACGTCCAATAATCCTACTAAATGAAACAACTACTACTTACATGCGAGAATATTCCCGTGTCGATTCTTATTCTTGTTTTCTTGTGAGCACGCAGATTTATAATGAGAAGACCCATATTCTTTCCTCATATAATGTAGTTTCTGTTGAAAGTCAGTATGAAACCAGTAACATGTTTTATTTTAAATCGGAAGTGACATGGAAAATTTATCCTATTGAAATATTAAGTCCTTTTCCTGAAAAAGAATAATGCCGAAGACTGGTCTGCTCAACACTTCTGTCGTTTTGACGTTATGGTACAAACTATTTCTATCTCACATATAAAATAAATTTAGGATTACCCTAATCCGGAAATGACGCCGCACTAGGGGCATGTAACCAGTTTCATTATAAATAAAAGAAAATGATGCATTTATGAATCACTACTAATTTGTAAAATTAAAATTAAAGAAGGAGGAAAAAACCTCAAAATTTTGCGGTACGGATAAATGTACTAATACATATTTTTACGACGTGCTGGAAAATCGACTCCAAGAAACAAATTTTCCGAAGTTTGATAAAGAATGAACCAAACAACGAAGGAGTGCCGAAGGGTTAACCATATCTCAAACTTTATGGAAAAAAAAGGACAAAATCGTGTATAGCGTCATATTCAGATAATTGCAAACCAGTATATAAAAGAGATAAACGTGTCTAGGGTAATTAGTTTCTATTTTTAATTTATCTTTGTATTTCCATAACTCATTTAAAGATATACTCCGCTTAACCTCAGCTTCCCATTTTTACAACAAGGAAAACCTAAATGTGCGTAGCATGAGAATGTCCATATCAGTTTCTGAAATTCAGTGCATACATGTTTCATGTTCTCCTTAATTTATGATGGTGATCATTAAGGAGACGACCATTTGATTCTGAGGGGAAGGGATGTCGGGGGTGGCAAATTTCGTCGAGTCGGCATTATTTTTTTTCAGATCTTTGAATGATGGAATATTTATTTCCTTGATATTTCTTACTTTTTTGTCATCAATAAATACTTGTTAGAATTGTATTGTAAATATATATGTTTAACAAAACACATGCTAATATGAAGTAAACTCAACAAATGATATGAAATCTCCTCTTTAATCGCATACGTCTTTATATTACTACTTTTCTATAGTGAAGAGCATAGTCTCTCTCAGTCTCTGGTATCTAGGAGGAGAATTTCCATTTGTCACCAAAGGAAGGATGCATAAAGAAGTGTTGCTGTTTGGATTCCTGTCCGAATGATAATATTCTATTCGTTTCTGACTTATTTTGAACTTTGTCATTTTAATGCAAGAAGCATTTCATACATGTTTATGATAAATTTGACATATTGATTTTTCACATTTTCAACTTTTTCTTTACTGTTTCTGGATTGAATTTGAGGAAACTTGTAAGTATTAAGCAAAGATGGCCCTGTATAATTTTAAGATGTTATAAAAGTTTTAAAGAAACTAAAGTCTTATGACCATGTACAAACATTATTCAATATCAATGCAATGTCTTCTATGTCTCAGGTGAACGATGCCTATTTTGGACTCTTGTTACTTTTATTATCATGTATATTACGTGAAAATGCACGTTTTTGTTCGTTTTACTTTTTGTTCTCAATTTAAAGTTATCCTTCTTTTTATTTTATATACAAATACTGGACTTGCGCTGAATTGTGTAAAACCATAGAGTTTTTATGGATAATATTTATGTGCAATTTAATATTAAAATTTATCAGAATATAGTTGGGATTCCTCCTCCCCTCTTATAGCAGATTTATTTCTGTATGGTTATAAGACAGACTTAATGAACTCTGTTTAAATTTCTAAACTTTTTTATCTGAATGATAAATTCATCGATACATATGGATATCTTGATGACATCTTAGATATCGATAACCCTGAGTTTGAAAGTAAACAACGTAGAAGTACCGAAGGGTAAACTATATCTCATAGTCCATGGAATAAAAGGACAATATCGTGAAAAGTGTCATATTCAGACAAATGCCAACACCAATAAAATCCAGGTGAGGCCAGGTGACCTGGAGGAGTAAGCGTTCAACAACTTTTCAAGTCGAGGAGGTAAATACATAAATATACACGCACGAACGTACGAAGGAGACGAGAAAACGAAATCAATTTTTTTCCATTTAAGTAAAAAAAAAAAAAAAAACAAAAAACAAATGTCTGTATATATATACACATATTATGTCAAATCAAGTATAGTCAAAAAGATAAGATGGTTATTTTGTATGGTCAGGTCCCAAAAAATCGGTTAACAATCTTGGAAGAGGAATCTGAAATTGCACTAGATCCCTATATCGACCATAGTGACAGTGACAATTTCAAACGTTCCTCAATATATCCTTGTGAGAGTAGTTTCGTGACAAGAAGCCTCGCTTTTAGGACGAAATTTTCGTATTTTGAGCATGCCCTGGCATAACTTATAAAATATATACCTGAAATATACCCCCTCCTTTCGAACTTCAAATAAACAAAACTAACACTTGTGACACAGAAGCAACTTTCTTAGACTTGAACTTTAAGATAACTAACAATAAAATCATAATAATATTTACAATAATTTAGTTCGATTTGTCAGGGGCTGTACTGATGTTTTGGACTTTCATGCCAAGCATTTACAAATTACTTTGAAACTTTGAACTAAGGATTACAGATATCAAAATATTACATGTGAATAAATGTGTAAAAATTATTTGACTAACCACACCATTTGTTTGGCTTTTGTCAAATTAAATGACCGTCCTAAGTCGGTATCGTAATTGCACTACTATCAAATATCTTTGTAATGTGTTATATGTTTTAGTATATTATTTATATTCATGTATTGTATAGCTCCATGGTGACTTCTGCCACATAACTGAGCCAGTAACTCCTCTTTTTTCTTTGTTACACGTATTGGAATGAAATTTAACAGGAACAAATATAGCCACCATAAATTTTGAAATGCACATAATTAATTTAAACATCGATTTTGCATATGTGCTCAGGTGAGAGATGAGGTGAAGTAAAAAACGAAGAAGTACCGAGGGTTACAACCACATCCCATAGTCCATGGAACAAAGGGGGCAATATCGTGTTTAGTGTCATATTCAGACAAATGCCAAACCCAATAAAATCGAGGTGAGGCCAGGTGCCCGGGAGGAGTAAGCGTCCCCTGGTTGCATGCAACACCAGTCGCAAAAGTTCTGCAACAACTTTTAAATTCGAGGAGGTAAGTACATCAATATACACGCATGAACATTCGAAAGAGACAGGAACACAAAGTCAAATTTCCCATTCAAGACAAGAAATGCTGCCTGATATTCCGGTGTCGGAAACGCAGGTGAACAAATATCTGTATATAGATGTATATACGTATTATGTCAAATCAAGTATAGTCGAAAAGTTAAGATTAATACAATTAGATGATCCATTTTGACCGCTGTCGGATTGCATGAATGGTATAAATGAGGGTGGACAACACGAAAGGAAGTCGAGGAAAGGGGTTGGAAATTAGCGGCAAGTGACTTGAACGACATTATTCCGAACAAGAACCTGAAGAGGAAATCTCTCAGAAAGCAGATAGTAGAGACTTTGCCCCTGCCCGCTCCTCAAATTGGACATACAAATACATTTTTATAAGGGACATCTATGGAGTTGTGTTGAACATATTGATTAGCATGATTCGTCCAATGCTATAGAGTCCGTTGAAATGCGAGGCATACAAATAAACTACAACAAAGTATATAAACAGCAATCCGGCGAGCGAAGCGAACCAGGTAAAATCAACATGTTTTCTATAGAACATTCAGCTTTGTTTTTTTTCTGGTTTATAACTCAGGAACGAAAGTGTATAGCGACATCGAGTTTTCAACATCAGGCTTTGTGAGCTTTAAGCTATGTCAATCACATAGAAAAACGTTTCAACTCATGCTTAACATATTCTATGTGTCTTTTCCACATGTATTTTACAAATAACACGTAACAAACCGCACTGCAGTTAGCGATTATAAATTGAAAACATCTGACTCAGCTGTATGCAAAAACATTCCACAGAACATCTATAATAAACAGATAAAAAGACATTACAAAACTATTTGATTTTATTTCAGTGTCTGGTACCGATATATGATGGGCCAATTGAAGTGACAACCGTCAACAGACAAACAGGAGACCCTTACCCTCCGAGTTCTAGTCAAATTTAAAAAATGGGGTCGCATTCGTCTTACTAAGTAATTATATATAATATTGTTCATTTATTTTAAAACTTTGAGATTTGTTTAGTATTTACTCTGGCAAATGGATGAGACAGTTCAGCACTTAAGGTGTTACCACCAGTGACTTAACTCGTCCTTTTTTTGGACTACAGATCATTTTTGAGACATCTTGCATGTATTTATTCTTGTGGTTAGTTTTTGCCTAGTTCAGGGCAAACTCTGTCGTGTGGTAAAATCAGATCTGTGACATTTGGTCTTGTAAAATACGAAAGTAACTGGTGTCACATGGCTATGGTACAAACTACAATGCGCCGTAGTGGGCATTCACAGACCTCTGAAATTCAGAGGTGAGACCAGGCGTCCAGGAGGAGTGAGCGTCTCCTGTTTGGCTAGTCACACCCGCCGTGAATGTACTAACATACAGACGAAACATATAATTCAGCACTGTATATATATGCATGAATGTGAAGAAACATTGTATAGAAAGTGTCACAGCCACCTAACATCGGGGAAAAAGGTATAATAACACTTACTGTCCGCGCCACTCACTCTGGAAACTGGAAAATCTGGATTTTCAGTTATTCATCTTCAGAATAATTTCAAAAAGGCATAACCATTCAATAGATCTTGTTTAGTCGTTACTTTTGGTGTATGCTATATGCTTGTATGAAGAAGCGTTCATATTTTATAGAAAAAAATCTAATTTAGATAGGGCGATTTCCATGTTAAATTTTGACGTGACGCCGCCAAGTGTCCCATAGACTCAATGTTAAACATCGGCAACGTCACGTTTAAATTAACATAGAAAACGCCCTATCTAAAATGATTTTCCCTATAAAATACGAATGCTTCTTCGTAGAAACATATAACATACACCAAAAGTTACGACTAAACAAGATCTGTCGATTGATATTAATTTTGTAAAACTATTTTAAAGATAGATAAGTGAAAATCCAGATTTTTCGGTTTACAAAGTGAGTGGCGCGGACAGTAAGTCAAACACACCGCGGGGAACTTTTTTTTACGAGCTCCATACTCCAAAGGGAATAAGAAACAATTACCTCATATTCCATTTTCAACTTATTTCGATTGTCAGATCTTTTGTCAGATAAAATTTTGCTCCATTCATCTATGAAGTCTGACATTGATATAACCGTTTGTGGTAGCTGTATCTCTTCCAGGATGGCCTCATGCAGTAACACATATTGAAGCTAAAGTTTATAAAATGCAATATTTAGAGGTATAGAACATGCATGTTTGTGTATGTGGAAATGTAAATTTAAATTTGAAAGTGAAACTCACAACAATGTCTCATAGGTTAAATATCCATGTGATGAAGTGTTGAAAATGTCATAACAAAAGAACAATGGTATAAAACAACAAAATCAACCCCTCCTCGGGGAATGGTTTTACGAATTCAGCATTTGAAAGAACAACAAAATCACTTCACGTACACATGTAAAGTATTGCAATAACACTTTAGCTATCTTCGATGTAGTGGTGAAGGACATGAAGAAAATATCTGACTTTATACATGTATAAAAATGCAAAAATGCAAAAATATAGAGCTATAGGAGCTCAATACATCAATAGTTTTTACGACTGAGAGTATTTTTGTTTTATAAAAGAAATCTTTTATAAATTATTATTGAACAATTTTTAGCCCTAGCTCTTGGCTTCAATTTAATTTTTGATTGGCTCGTGGCTTCAATTTCACTTACAGATATATAGATGACTTGCTTTCAATCAATAATCCTTCATTTGCAGATTACTTTAGCATCATCTATCGAAGTGAACTTGAGGTCAAAGAAACCACAGAAAGTAGTCATTCTACTTCGTATTTAAATATTATGTTGTATTTCGACATTAATGGTCAATTGAACATCTTACTCTATGACAAACGTGACGATTTCAATTTCGCTGTCACAAACCTTCCTTACATAAGTAGCAACATTCCATCATCGCTCGCATATGGCCTATTCATATCTCAGTTAATACGTTATTCCAGAGCATATTCAAATTACAATGAGTGTGTTCTGAGGGTTAAGCGACTTTCAGATAAGCTACTCAACCAGGGTAGACTAGCAACGTCACTGAGGAAATTCTATGGTCGTTACGAGACTCTTATTACTCCATATGATATCTCGTTATCCAGACTTTTAAATGATATTCTGGACTGAGACCGATTCCGATCACTGTACACAGATTTGAGACCTTCTATACTAGAAGGTTACTTACTTCGACTTCTACATATATAAATATAAATGGAATGTACACGATTTGACTCTTTCTACTGGGTATATGTGACCGGAGTTGCTAGCAAGCAGGAGATGCTCACTCTCCCCGGGCACATGATTTCACTCCATCATAGGGGTTCACATATGCTCTTCAAGTAGAGATATTTTGTTATTTTCCATTTTGTTTTCATTTTCACTGATTTTGTATGTCCTCTGGTTTCATGATTTTCGGAGTTATGATTTGGATTTATCCATCATCTTTACATCGGAATTCTTAATTGAAAGAGTAACTCTGAATTTCCATTATTCAGACAAGATAAGTCAATGCAAATTCAATAATGCTGGTTTCAGCAAGAACAATTGCATATTCGGAATTAAATGAAACCAAGTGTCCAGACTATATGTGCGTCTCCATAGTTCCATGGTGACTTGTGCCACATAACTGAGCCAGTAACTCCCCTTTTTTATTTCTTGTTAGTGTGCTACAATTATCGCAAATGTTCCGTTGAGACCTCTCGTGTTCGTTGGTGAAGTTAATTATTCAAATCGGCCAAAAGGAAGTCACTCTACATGATCTTGTTTCAGAATTTTATATAAACTTCTGGAAAAGAAGACTTCATACTATCCAACGATATCCTTGTGTAGATCATAACACTTCCTCAGTGACGATTTCATGTTTTCGGTTACGTAGTCTTATCGGAGAATTTCTATAAGATATTGTTGGACAAGTATGATCTTCCCCTTTTCAGAATGCTATATGGTATTTGGGACACTATCTTACATAAACTATGTGACACTCTATAGATGAAATGATAAAATAGGACATCTAACCAGCATTTCAAGTCAATCATTGGTTTTCTGAGCTTATCAGAAATTATTGTGTGACATGTTGACTTCCTTAATTGCTTGTAGCCCTAATTAATTATTTTGAATTGTGACAATACAATATCACACAATTAATCCTTGTAATGCAATTTTAGCGATTGTGACCACGATTTTCCCATTACACGGCGAGTGCATCCGGTCACAGGGGACTCTAACTTCTTCATAGCACCTGATCCCATCTCTGCTTCCAGGGGCCAATATCTGTATTTGCCTTATCTGTAACTCCTCTTTTTTCTTTTATACAAAAAGATGTTCCTTATTGCATAATCTTAGCATTTCACTCAGTAAATTTACTCAGTTTATTAGACAGAACATAGAAGATATATCGATGTCACGGCTGACGAAAATAAAATAAGTCTAAAATACATACTTTCCTTTGATGCTTTTCTACCTTTTATGATTAAAACAGTTGACCAACATCGCATTCGCACCGAACTGTATTCGATGTAACTGAGAAATTTACATGAATTCAACCATATTTCGGATATTTACTGATGTGACAGCTGCAGAGTTACATCGGCCAAATGTGTCCCGCTGATGTTGAGATCAAAGACAGGACAGGAAGCAACACATCTGCTTCATACATGGACTTTCTTTTGTCTATCGCTAGGGATGGCCAGGTAAACAAAACATCCCTTTTTGAAAAAAATGACGAATTCAACTTTCATATCACAACTTTTCCTTTCCAAAACTAACAACATCTTGTACACGCAAGCATATGGCGTTTAAATTATGCAACTTATACGTTATGCCTATGCCAGTGCATACTTCTTTTATGAGTGTTTTGCTCTGAGGACCAGGCGACTTTAAAAACCCAAAACAAAACCTATTCACACATTATGAATTTCAACATGTCAGACATTGATTTCTGATAGGCGTAAATGAAGTTTTTATAATGACCATAAACTTTGCTGAATGTAGACTTCAAACGTGGTTTTCTTATGCTTGGATTTGAACTTTTCATCCAGTGGCTTCCCTTGTTAATTGAAAGAACCACATTCTGTAGAAGCCGTAGCATATTCGGTAAGTTGATATATATTACCGGTTTCTGCACCATTGTCATCCTACACTCCCTCATTTGTCTCACATAGTGTTCCACTTTCAATAGTTCTGTTGTTTTGGCCTCATAGACGAGGTGATCAAGTCCAATGTAAGTCCCTGTTCTTCCTATTCCAGCACTTTTGTAATAAATATATCATTGATTGAATACATATCAATATCAATATAATAAATGAATGAACTGGAGCAGCTTAATTGTTGGGTACTTGACTCTGAATGATCCGGAATTAAAGTCTCAATCTTATGAAACCAACAATATATACCGACGTCTCATGTCACGAAAGACATGCCAAGAATTCTTATTGATGTGGGTTGGTCCGTTGCCGATTGAAATATCTTAATTCTGTGCGATACATTAGGCAGATGTCCTCAACATAGAGGTGAAATAATCATGGAGTGTTGTTAAATCGAACAAAATATTTGGACAACTGAGATAGTCGTATCCACCATCTTACCAAGTAAACAACACAACACTATGGTAATAAGCAAAAGTATTTGAGTTATACCCATTGAAAGCAAATTATAAAAAATGTATACTGTATGAAAATTATTAACAAATACTTTCAAAGCCAATTATAGCCGAGGTAAGCATTTTACAGACACAATATGTATTACCTGCAGTGCACCAGTAACGGTCCAGACTGATCTGTAGTCTTGGATTCAACTCGTCTGTGAAACTGCACGAGCAGTATGGGATCTGTGACGTCATGATCTGGCCATGCCGTAAAATGAAAATGAACAATACGCCGGGATTGTTTGATCTGCATGGTAAAATATTGAAGTGACCTTATATGTGTTACTTGATTAAATCAAAAGATAAGGTTCAAACTAAGTGTGAAATGCAATCCCCACTCTTACCCATGCTATACATAGATCTAAACTTTACATTTATGTTTTACCATTAATATAAATTAGAATCTATATTTCACAGTTGAAAAATTGTACATTTGTGATACACGCTAGAGCGCATGCACCGGAAACTGCTTTAATTTGAATTTAGAATCTGTTTACCTTTTCATGCTGTACATTCATTTCTCTCACAATGCAGTAAAAAAAGCATCTCTCGTCGATTACTGTTATAACAATGTCGCCATACCGTAATTTTTCATGGATATTAGGCCAATATTTGTGACACTTGTTCTAAAAGAAACAAATATTGATAAAATTTATTTCTGTAGATAGACACAGTTTTAGTCCTATTTATCCCAAACAATTCTATTTATGTTTTTTTAGAAGAAGTACATACCTTTCCCCCTTCAAACAAGCCAGTGAGCATAACAATTTTACCAACTTTGCACTGCCATACCATTTGCCAGAAATCTTCAACGGTATTATGTAATGGTCCTGTAAAAGTTATACCAAAAATAACTAATCTTTATCGCTATATTGACGTTGGAATGCTTTGTTGTATATTTGTAGTGTATCATGTAAATAAAGATGGGGTCTTCTTGTATTGATAAAATAGTAGGGTCAAATTATTAACAAAGAGATTTGAGTTTAGGTATTACTTATAAAATTCTACTCTGAAACAGTGGACATGTCGGAACTTTGACGTATATTAATAAGTAGGCATTCATATAACCTGTCATACCACAGATAAATATTGATATTCTATTTTAGAAAAAAGAGAAGTTATCAAATCAATTTTATTTTTCAATAATTGATTTTGTTCTACATCAAGCATATTAGTTACATAATGTCAGAAGAGAATTATATAATGTAAAGCTACCTTGTGAGGCAATGTAATTGTTCTGCTTATCTTTACCCTAAAAAGGAAGAGCAAAAATTAATTTAATCTACTATTTGAACAGTTAATGGGAAATTTGTCTATTTTTTGTGCACACAAAAACACAATGTTGAACAATGTTGAACAACATAAAACACTTTTGAAGGATGTCATAAATACGTACGTTTAGCCTCTGTAACCTACTGAACATGATTGGGAACGTGTTTTAATTGGAAAATGAAACGAGCAAGTTTAACAATTTAAAGAAGAAAGGAAAATGAATGTCTTACTTAGTTGTGTGATAGAAGTTGCAACTAACTTGCAGATTAAAATAAAGAAAAGAATGATAATAATAATAATTATAAAACAAACAAATAAATAAATAAATAAATAATAATAATAATAATAATAATAATAGAATAATGATTGTAATAATAATAATAATAATAATAATAATAATAGAATAATGATTGTAATAATAATAATAATAATAATAATAATAATAATAATAATAATAATAATACTAATAAAAGTAATAATAATAATAATAATAATAATAATAATAATAATAATAATAATAATAATAATAATAATAATACTGATAATAATAATGTCACAAGAATGTACCACAAGATATATTTGATTGTGATGCAACTGTGGATCCGGCTAAGGACAGTGTAGTGATATATAATTGTAATTATATTAGTGTAGTTAACGACCTTCCCACTAACTACAAAATAAAGTATAATCAAAGAACACTCAATTTAAAGATCTAGAAAATTTACAATATAGCAAAAAATACAAAATACAACCAAATCTTCAAAACGAGTATTTTATGATAACCGTACTTGAGTTACCGAAGTTTTTCAATCCAGTCTACGTAACAAAATACGTGGCAGCAAAATAAAAAAACCTCTGTATTTTACATTACAATATAAACGGTATTTAGTAGGCATTATCAGTAAAAAGCGCCATAAAAAGTAATTATACTTTAATTTTCGTTTTTGATTGACGAAATCTGTATTGTATTTGGTGACCGAGTATTCCAACAAATCATCGGAGTTCATTCGGACATTAATTGTGCAACGTAACGTACTTCATCCATACAAAACTGAATTATTCCAAAATCATTTGTGCCAATGTTTCATTTAACATTCAGATATATTGATGATGTATTTTCATAAATAATAACAAGACAGTTACATCAAAGATGCAATATGCCGAGTTGCTAAAAGTTTTCATACTTATTAAGGCCTTATGATCTTTTGACCCCGCAACCAAAAGTTCACAACCTCGGCTCAAGGGTGTATGTGTGTTTCAATGCTTTACCTAAATAGTTGTAGGAGTTAGAACCCGGAAACTAATAAGACTCTGGAAACCATTTTCTCTATGAACTTGACGTCCTTGCCTTTAAACAATTGATCCCAAAATCAATAGTGCATATCCTCAGCTAATGGGGACACTTTGTGAAGTTTCTTAGCAATAAGTGGAATGTAAATACAGTCATAATCTATAAACCATATTCATTTATCTAGGCTTTATGATCTTGATCTTTTAATTTTTGATGCCGAAATCGAAAGAGCACATTCACGACTCATGGAGAAGATGTGCTAAAAGTTTCATAAATATAGGTGGAATGCAAATACAGTTATAGTCCCCCTATTTATTTTCACTCATCAAAACCCTATGACTGAGTTTTGCTTGGCTCATGTGCAGTAAGTGTAAGACATCTGACAAAGCTGTATGACACAAATCACCAAGGACCTGCATACAAATATGACAATAGCATAATATACACGGAACAACATTACAAAATATTCGATTGTGCTGCGGTTACGAAACCGACTTAGGACGGTCAACTGAAAGAAAAAAGAGGAGTTACTGGCTCAGTTATATGGCAGAAGTCACCATGGAGCTATACAATACATGAATATAAATAATATACTAGAACACATAACACATTACAAAAATATTTGATTGTAGTGCAATTAGGATACCGACTTAGGACGGTCATTTGATTTGACAAAAGCCAAACAAATGGTGTGGTTAACCGGTTTACGGGCCCACCTTCCCACTCACCGTAACAGCAGAACAATCAAAGGACGTACATTAAAAAATTTATAAATAATCCTCCATGTAAAGAACAAGGGTCAACAGGTATCGCATATTGAGAGGTCATAAAAATATAAACACGTAAGGTGTTGTAAAACACATAATGGTATAAAAATATATGCGACATCAACATGATAAACCGTGCTCTGCCAGTCTGAAAGCGAGCTAAAACCCTAGACCTGTAGGAGTCCCGACTAACAGTCAGAGGGGAGGAGGTTCAGGACCATGTCTCCTCTGAAAGAGGTTTAGGCAAGGCCCGTCATATAGTCCCCACCGCCCTGTTAGTCAGCGTGCAACGTTCAAGTAAAAGTCTGCATAAGGCTGTAGAGGGGCCAAATACAAGACCTATAGTCTTTTTGATGATCTCAATATCATATTGTCTATTTAGAAGACGTTTGACTATATAATAAAATAACGTTATCGGAGCCTTTTACTTTCCTTAGTTTATATACGAGATCACCGTAAAAATTAGGATGGGAAATTCCATTGGATACATATTGTTGAAAAGAAATATTTCCAAATTTAGATAAAAGTTCTGAATAAGATCTGAAGAATTTGCCGAATGTTTTTCTTAGCTTGTAATATCTGTAACCCTGAGTTAAAAGTTTGGTAGTAATTTGTAAATTTCGTTTATGAAAGTCCAAAACATCGGTGCAACCTCTGACAAATCGAACTAATTGAGATATATAGATAGCATATGATGGGAGTCGAGGGACATCGCCATCCAAGTAAGGGAAATTTACAATAGGAAATCCAAAATCCTCACGTTTATCATAAATATTAGTTTATATTAAGTGGATGTTTAAATCTAAGAAAGGTATATATTTATCTCAAGTATTAGCTTTATTCAATGTGAACTCTGGTGGATATATTTCTGATATAAATTGTTCGAATTCAGGGTTGTCGATAACCAAAATGTCATCCAGATATCTGCAAGTATTATTAAATTTGTCAATGAGGTCGAAACGTTTTGATTTTTGAATAGAAACCATAAAAGCCCTCTCATAACAATAAAGAAATAAATCGCAGTTAGTACCCATAGGAATCCCAACTATTTGTTGATATATCTTGCCATCAAATTGCACAAAAATATTATTCATGAGAAAATCTAGTGCTTTACATAATTCCTTGCAAGTCTAGTATTTATGTGAAGTATATTGTTTGTTGGAAAAGAATCCGGAGTTATTGGAAGTACATATGTACGTTTTAGAATAATATGTTGCTATCAAAATTATGTAAGGCGACATCAACATGAGTAAACCGTGCTCTGCCCGTTTGTAAGCGAGCTCAGATCCTTGATCAATAGGAGTCCCGACTAACAGTCAGAGGGGACGAGTATCAGGACCTTGTCTCCTCTGAAAAGATTTGGACAAGGCCCGTCATAGAGTCCCCACCGCCCTGTAAATCAGCGTGCAACGCTCAAGTAAAAGTCTGCATTGGAGGGACCCAATACAAGATCTATGGTCTATGATCTCGGGATCAGTGAGAGTCCGAAACAAATTGTTGACGCCCACCGTCCTGACACCCGCATTCCTTACCCCAACCCACGGCTAAAACTCTTTGATACACATGTACTTGGTATCTCCTTACATGAATAAAGCTGGCATTAATATAGTCTGTCGTACTGGTATCTGTTTTCTTTAGAATCACCCTCGTTTTATCATCTAAAATTTAAAGTTGAAATACTTATTACACATATATTTTCAGTTGAAAACCTTGCATTTATAGAATAACAAAATTATCAAAGTTTGGCAAAATTTTCTGTTAAATCATACAGAAGCAAAACTATAATGTAAGATAAAACATAAATTAACTTGTTTAAATATCAAAGTAATCAACCATAGCAAACTTTTATTGACGTCTGACAACTAAGGTAAGCCCGAGATATTAAAGGTCTTCTATTAAGTTGTTCATAGAAGTTATAAATATCTCCAAAATACCGACTCTAGAAATGTAGTTTAGCGTTGAAAAATTAAAATAAACGTAAACACTGTATCGAAAGTTTCTCAGCCACCATTCATCAAACGAAGTACATTGTAGCACTTAACTCAAGCCCTGTGATAGATACTATTACTGGCTAACCACCCACGTCAAAAGGACTAACTGTGACGACAGTGAAAAATACAAAAATAACTGATGCGATGCCAAAGTGGCTCTCATGTAGAAGAGAAAACTGAAGACATCTGACAAAGCTGTATGACAAAAATCACCAAGGACATGCACATAAAACATGATAATAGTAGAATATACATGAAAAAACGATATTACAAAAATATTCGATTGTGCTGCGGTTACGATACCGACTTAGGACGGTCAATTGAAGTAACAAATGTCATTCAGTTGGTGTGGTTAACCGATTTACGGGCTCCCACCTTCCCACTCACCGCAAAAGCAGTACAATCAGAGGACATGCATCTAAAAAGTTATAAATAATCCTCCATATAGAGAGCAAGAATCAAAAGAAGAGATGTCATAAAAAATTTATGAAACACGAAACGTTTATAAAGTAATGTGTTGCTATCAAAAATATGTAAGGCGACATCAACATAAGTAAACCGTGCGTTCCCGGCTGTAAGCCGAGCTCAGATCCTTGATCAATAGGAGTCCGGACTAATAATCAGAGGGGACGAGGATCAGGACCTTGTCTCCTCTGAAAAGGTGTGGACAAAATCTGCATTGGGTTGTAGAGGGACCCAATACAAGAAGTATGGTCTTAGCGATGATCTCGGGGTCATACTGTCGATGTCGAAGGCGTTTAATAATTTTAGAACCCGCCGATATGAAATTATCGGAACTTTTACCCTCCTAAGTGTGTACACTAGATCACCGTAGAAATTGGGATGGGATATTCCGCTGGATATGTATTGTTGAAAGTCACATTTCCAAATTTAGATAAAATGCCTGAATAAGATCTGTAAAATTTACCAAAAGTTTTTCGAAGTTGCGTGAAAATCCAAATCTGTAATGCAGGCTCTAACGAACCGAACCAATTGACTAATATAAAAGAGAAATAAGAAAACATCTGACAAAGCTATATGACACAAATCACCAATGACCTTCACACAAAAATATTCGATTGTTACGATACCGAATAAGGACGGTCAATTGAGGTAACAAACGTCACTCAATTGGTGTGGTCAAACTACATTAAAATACCATATGATGAGAGTCAGGGGACATCATCCTCTAGATAAGGGAAATTTACAAAAGGAAATTGAAAGTTGTCACGTTTACCATATATGTTGGTATGAATATTGTTATCAATAATTTTGATATTGAAAAATGATCTTTCCTGGTTCGACGTATTGGCATGATTTAATTGAAGTTCAGATGGATAAATGTTAGTAATACAGTTTTCAAACTTAGGGCTATAGAGAAAAGAGAAAACTGAAGACATCTGACAAAGCTGTATGACAAAAATCACCAAGGACATGCAGACAAAAACAAATGTCGATAACTAAAATATAATCAAGGTATCTAGAGGTGTCACTGAAGTTATCAATAAGGTCGACACCTTTAGAGGTTTGAATAGAATGTATGAACTCTCTCTTAGCAGTATAAAAATAAATCTGCTATAAGGGGAGTGTAGTTAGCGCGGATAGGAATCCCAATAATCCGTTGATAAGTATTACCATTAAATGGTACTTAAATATTATCCATCAATAATTTAATGCATTCACGGCGGGTATGGCTAGCCAAACAGGAGACGCTCACTTCTCCCAGGCACCTGGTTTCACCTCTGAATTTTAGGGGTACGTGAAAGCCCACTGTGGTACATTGTTGTTAGTGCCATAGCCATGTGACACCAGTTACTTTCGTATTTTACTTCAAGTGTATTGTTGGACTCTGTACCAAATAGACCATTCAAACCAAATGTTTTCTACACTTGGTTTAAATGTGGTTGTTGAAAGGAAAATTTCTAAATAGTAAGTTTTCAAACATATCTTTGGCAATAGTTGCATTGGTAAAATCCAGAATGGATTGTGGCTGTGTATTTAATTTTCCTTAAATAAAATGCACATGTTTCATTACAATACTTTTCATATCAGAACTCAATATTACAATATAATATATTGTATTTCTGTCAGAGTAGTTTTGTATACAACTAAATATAAATTGGTCTCAAATTTGAACTTGATATTTTTCTTAAGCAATTTGTATATAAATACCATGAATAGATAAGTTCAGTTCAATTTCCTGCAGGAAACTAGTAACGATTTTTCACTTTTATTTTATAAAAATGGTGTGCACATATTTTAGTGAATCAAAACCGAAATCAAGCAAGATTTCCAATTTCAGCTTCATAAATTTCTATATAATTTATGATATTCCTCTAAAATATTTATCTCTTCAGAATTTGAGGTTTTCAATATTTCAGTACCAATATACAGCCCTTGAATATAATACACTTAAACATGTAATCAAGATCCCTCAATGTAGTTACCTGTTTAGCGAGCAGCGTAATACCTACATCTCGGATGTGGCAACTTTTCTGTGGTTCAGTTGTAAATACACTATCTTTAATTAACTTTAACGTAAAGGGTCAAGCATTCTTACAGCCATTTTATCACGATCACAGATACGTACCTATGCCAATTGTAAGAACAAGACGTATGGAATTGTGAATATAAACCAATCCTAGCTTTCTTAGCTATATTTTTATTTATTTATTATTTTATTATTGTTAGTATTGGCACTTCGTATTCTTGTATTTTACATTTGTAACATATAACAAATTGTTGTGTGTCACGTCTATAAAATAAACCGATCTCCGATAAAAGCATGTTGATATTACCAGTTTCCAGACTTGTTAATGAAAATGCAGCACTGCTATATTCCAGTATTAAAAAACCCCTCCTGTTTCGAATTTATAATTTATGATTTAATTGGCGAACATTTAATTGGCGAACCAACTTCAGTATTGTTATGGATTCGGTAGAGGACTATGCTCGTAGATGGGCAAAACGTGAAGAAGTTGAGCTTAATACGTTGTCAGAATGGATTAAGAGTGTAAGAGGTTTGATACTCACACGTATTAGTAATTTAAAAAGGAACATGAAGACCAGTTATCCGTCTGTCTTCGGCGACCCAAGAGTCAGAGAAGAACTCGAAAGAATACATGACAAATATGTGTTAGTACCAGCTGATAAAGCCTCGGTATATGTGACGGGTGTTGCTAGCAAGCAGGAGATGCTCACTCTCCCCGGGCACCTGATCTCACTCCATCACAGGGGTTCACATATGCTCTTCAAGTAGACATATTTTGTTATTTTCCATTTGTTTTTCATTTTCACTGATTTTGTATGTCCTATGGTTTCATGATTTTTGGACTTGTGGTTTGGATTTATCCATCATCTTTACACTCGAACAATATCGTTTTTATTTGCAATGAAAAGATGATGGATAAATCCAAAGCACAAGTCCAAAAATCATAAAACCATAGGACATACAAAAGCGTTTTATATAAATTGTCTTTTAGAGGAACTTGACATTAACAAATCTACTGGAAATCCCACTTACAGTCGCTCTACACTCTCACTAGATGAAATAATTGATTACCATAAATCAGTGTTGAGTACCTTTAACTTATGTACAAAGGATAGTGAGTTCGAGTTACCCCATTTATATTGGATCCCTAAATTACACAAAGATCCATGTAAACGTAGGTTCATTGCAGGATCCAGTAAATGCTCCACCAAACCTCTATCAGCCCTCCTTACCAAAATATTATCTGCAATTAAGGAGTAACTTCAGACGTACTCCGATGTGATTTACTCTCGTAGTGGTGTTAATCAGTTTTGGATACTAAAAAGCTCCAAAGAATTATTGGAAAACTTAAAATCTCAAAATCTGACAACTATTAAATTCATTAAGACTTATGATTTTTCTACACTTTATACCACCATACCTCATGATAAATTGAAAACCAGGCTCTTTAGAATTATTGATAACTGTTTCTTCACCAAAAAGGGTTCACGCAGATATGAATTTATTGTTGTAGGATATCCAGATACATATTTTGTGATATACCACTCTGAATCTAAATATAAGTACTCTGAAGATGACATAAAAACATGCTGGATTTCCTGATTGACAATGTATATGTTGTGTTCGATGACCAGGTCTTCCAACAAACCATCGGAATCCGTATGGGGACCAACTATGCTCCTTTACTAGCCGATTTGTTCCTTTCGTCGTTCGAAATTGACTTTATACAAAATTCTACACTTTATACCACCATACCTCATGATAAATTGAAAACCAGGCTCTTTAGAATTATTGATAACTGTTTCTTCACCAAAATGGGTTCACGCAGATATGAATTTATTGTTGTAGGATATCCAGATACATATTTTGTGATAAACCACTCTGAATCTAAATATAAGTACTCTGAAGATGACATAAAAACATGCTGGATTTCCTGATTGACAATGTATATGTTGTGTTCGATGACCAGGTCTTCCAACAAACCATCGGAATCCGTATGGGGACCAACTATGCTCCTTTACTAGCCGATTTGTTCCTTTCGTCGTTCGAAATTGACTTTATACAAAATCTTATAAGTCAAATAAGAAGAAACGGGCCTTGTCCTTTAATTTTACATTCAGATATATTGATGATGTACTATCTATAAATAACAAAAACTTTGATACATACTTACATACAATATATCCAAAGGAACTTGAAATTAAAGACACTACAATATCCAATACATGTGCTTCATATTTAGATCTACTTTTTGATGTAGACTGAGTTGGTAAACTTACTACTTCAATTTATGACAAACTCGATGACTTTAATTTCCTCATTGTTAACTTTCCATATACTAGTAGCAACATTCCTTTATCACCTGCGTACGGTTTTTATGTATCCCAATTGATTCGATATGCGCGAGCGTCATCTGAGTATTGCTCTTTCATTTATCGAAGCCAATTACTAGGAGAAAAGTTACTCAAACAAGGATATGAGATATCACGACTTATGTCAACATTCCGCAAATTTTACGGTCGTTATAAAGACCTTATTTGCTCATATGATGTATCGTTGACTGACATGTTGACTTCCTTATTTTACAGTAACTAAACCATCTGTATTACCTAAACTATATAGCAGTATTCTTACTTCTTATGACATATACCTATTTTGACTACGGCTGTGCCGTTTCCTAATTCTGTGACAGCGAATACTACTATTTCGCTTATACTTATGGCATTACGACGGGTGTGACCGGTCGACAGGGGATGCTTACTCTTCCAT
Source organism: Pteria penguin (assembly GCA_035048485.1). Classification (NCBI taxonomy): domain Eukaryota; kingdom Metazoa; phylum Mollusca; class Bivalvia; order Pterioida; family Pteriidae; genus Pteria; species Pteria penguin. The sequence continues at coordinate 594,003 of CM068580.1, forward strand.
GGAACCTGATCCCACCTCTGTTTTGACAGAAGTTCGTGATTGCTTATATTATATTTACATATGTATTGTCGTGTTTTCTTCGATTTCAAGTTGTTGATTTCGGAACAATATCTTTGATTTGTACATACAGGTCCACTGGAAGTATTTCGATAGTTAATATTCCTTTTAGTTTCGTTTTATTCTCTTTACGGCTTCTAACTAAAACTTCCATTACGGGAAATAACTTTGCCGCACGATTTGCATAGAAACGTATATCCGAATGTGCAGTTGTGTAAAAACGAATGTTAGTGCCAGGAATATCTTTCACATATCGCATTTTTTGGTATATATTCTTTCGTCTTATCTTAAAATCAAACGTGAAGACCTCTGACACCTTTTTTCACAGTTTTAGAAACTTATTACGTTGTGTTGCGTTGAAAGCGTCGATGGAATATATCCAGTTTATATCACATGTGCTAATGAAAAAAGTTCAAAAGCACCGACAATGTTTTACTGAATGTCAAATTATGAGTAGAAAAATATTAACACGTTCAAATTGCTTTTGCATAGAACATATCATATACTGGAAATTACCTCCCTTTCACTTTGACAATGGTACATGGCACCATACTTTTATTGATTTTTGTTTTTATCTACATGGCAAATAGATAAGTGAATTATATTAAAAGTCTGTTTCCAAACAATTTTGGTCCGGACAGAATACACATTAATATCTTTCTAATGTTTCGCATAGTTAATTTGCTTTGTGTATAGCTTTTTTTTTTTAATTATTCTTACCCTGGGTTCGTAACTTATGTTCTGAAGAGGGGTCAGACCAAGCAAAACCTTATAATTTATTTTGTGTCCTTATTATCATTTTTGTGTGTGCAGGTCCATGGTGATTTGTGTCATACAGCTTTGTCAGATGTCTTCTCCTTTGTTATTACTTCTTATACTTTTATTTTTACATTTATTTTTAAAGTAACATACTTTCTTATTTTACATTAACGGCACACTTATTCTCTTTCCAGTTTGGAGCTCGTAACAAAGTGCCCTACGGAGGGTTTGAGTTAAGTGTTATTATACCCCTCTTCCTGATTTTGTGTGACTGTGGTATTTTTCACACAGTGTTTGTTCACATTCATGTATATATACAGTGTTGAATTGTATTTGTTTCGTCTGTATTTAGGGGCATTTATCAAAGGTGTGGCTAGTCAAACAGGAGACACTCACTCCTCCCGGGCACCTGGTCTCACCCCTGAATTTCAGGTGTCCCTGAATGTCCACTGTGGTACATTATTGTTAGTGCTATAATCATATGACACCAGTTACTTTTGTATTTTATTTTAAAGACACAGTTATTCCCTTTGCAGTGTGGAGCTCGTAAAAAAAGATCCCCGCGGAGGGATTGACTTAAGTGCTATTATACCACTCTTCCTTATGTTGTGTGGCTGCGGCACTTTCTACACAGTGTTGGTTCACATTAATGTATATATACAGTGCTGAATTATATTTGATTCGCCTGTATTTATAGGCATTCACGGCCGGTGTGGCTAGCCAAACAGGAGACGCTCACTCCTCCCGGGCACCTGATCTCACCTCTGAGTATTAGGGGTCCATGAATATCCACTGTGGTACATTGTTGTTAGTGCCATAGTCATTTGACAATAATTACTCGTTATTTACATTACATTTTAAAAAAGAAGGATGTACAAGTGGACAATTTTTCTTAAATGGATGCATAGACTAAAGAATTAAAAAATAAATAAATAACAATGCTCCTTTAACACCAATTTCTAATCTTTTTCCACAAATATTTACGTTAATTCAACTTTCTTATGAAAATTCCTTAGATGGGTTCTTTTTGGCTACCACTCTTAGGTCCATTTCGTAATGAGTTTCCTCTTCAAATACTTATTCTTTCGATTTCCACAACTAAGACCTTGAGCATCACTGAAGAGACATCATTATTTGAGTTATAAAATAATACTTTTTCTATAAACACAACCGAATATACTGATTCTATTTTATACATCTTATTTGTAGACTACTCACAAGGAAACGTGGTTTTGAATCTATTCTTTGCCTTATTTTCTGGTTTTCTTGCTTCTAAAGTTTCGTACAAGGCTCCTTTTGGTAGTTTCTGTTAAATAGATATTAAATGTAATTAAATGAAATATGAAAATATTGAAGGTCAAAAGAAACATTTTAGTAATCCTCAAAAATATGCTTAAAATCATTGCATATTAAAAGAACATAACAAGTCCGTAGTACATATACCTCGTATTCTTTCAACAGACTTTCGTCAGCAATTTTTCGCACAACATAGTTATGAAACTCATTGATAGATATGCCATGGCTCCTCGCACAGTTAACATTGTAGTATGTATCATCTTCCAGAATAATGTGACAGTTTTCATCATCATGATTTGCTTTGTATTTTGCAGTTTTATCTGATGAATTGATATCGACAGGAGAAGTATGATTCTCCATTCCGTCAAAATTAACATTCAGATAGATTTCTGGAACACAAAACAAAATTAAAATGATAAAAAAATTTTTTTGAAAAGAATTATTTGTTACTTTATCTTTCTTCCTGCTCCATTAATCGCTTTACTTATTATCTTCGTTAGTTGATGTATTTCTCTTATCAATATAAGAAGATATGCATTTATGTAATATTTATAGAAGATAAATTTCTTTTCCTTACTAGAGATGAATTAAGAATTATGCTCAGTAGTTATTCTCATTATAAGCATTTTGAAGTTACTTAAAATTCTAATGTTATTTGTTAATCACTTCAGAGTAGTGAAAACTACCAGAATCACACAATGATATTTCGATAAACAGGATAACGCACATACATATAACAACGAAACCAAATGGGATGGGTAAAAAGAGTATCAGATGGTAAGTAATAAAAATCATCAAGTAACAGAGTTGACTGTTTTAAAATGTAAAGATAGGGAATCAATAGATTGGATTAAAGATCTAAGTTTTGGAAAAAAAATGCCACCCAACAAATACTTTCTCAGTAACGGAACTCTTTTTCATTGATATTTCATTAAAAAGCGATATCAAGTATTGTGCCTAGATTCTCATGATGTGTGATGGCTATCACCACTCAATGCCTTAAGCACTATTGAATTATTGAACATCATTGTAATTTTATAAACAAAAGATAAATAGCAAACCATCTTTGTTTGTAATATGTTCCTCCTCGTGCTTATAATGATTCACTTGGTCTTCGTATTGAGAACGTCTATAATGAAAATTATTTATAATCTTTGAATATATTTAATTACTTCAAGTGGATAAAAAGTCATGATAAACAGTTATACTTAGGAAGGTCAATTGAAGTGACAACCGTCACCCCCTTTATGTGGCTAAGAGAAACAATAAGATTTCAAGTAATTTAACGTCGGGAAATCGATATAAAAAGGCAAAATAGTGAGTAAATGTAATCAATGACCCCAATAAAAATCCAGAGGTGGGATCAGGTGCCATAAACAAGTCAGTATTCCCTGACGGCCGGTCACATCCGCTGTGATACTATAAGTCGAATGATTATATACTAGAGGTCACACTCAGTGGGCAGCATAATACCGTAGTCACATTTGGTAAAGCTTCACCACTATCATCATAAATATTGTTATTGTGATAGAAATCGGTTTATGTCCCACCTTAACAATCAAGAAAACAGCAGTACACACACTTTAAGAAATTCATAATCAATTTTTCAGAAAGAGGCATGAATAAATTCAAACTCTTTACTCTATTTAAGAGGTCATGAAAATATAAAAACCAATAGCATTATGGAATATAATGTCATTATTAATGAATATAAAGTTACATCAGCATTAGCCAATTCTAGTTCCACAAAAATCCTGAAGATGATATATTGCCTGACGCCTAAGACACTCGCCCAGTGGGCATTTTCACAAAGAATCATACGTGACTTCAAATTTCATATTTTGATCACTGACGAGACAATAGTTATCAAAATGCACATCTGTCGTACAAATATAACGCTGTTATTGTTTTAACGCGGAACTATAAGTCATTTAGAAATAGTCTTTTATTCAGCTAATATATACTTACAATCAGAAAGATGTATCAAATACTACACCTGTTAGATTTTTGTCATTTATTTACATCAAGACATCAGGTAGAAGATCCAACCCAAAATCAACATATCCGAATGCCCGATCAATTCAATGTCACGAAAACATTGCTTACTTTAATGAATACTTTACCTTTCAAAATATTCTTACAAAGTCACAAAAGGCAAATATTTAGTATGTTGTTTGTCTTTAAAATAGAATTAATTAAATATATGACAAAGATTATCTGGCCACATAACAAACTATTCGAATTAAAGAAAAGAACACCTTATCAATTAGATTTGTCTTATCAGAAACAGGTCGACTTATTTGGTCTCGAGATAGTCGGATCACCTACCCAAGAGAGAAAACAGAAGACATCTGACAAAACTTTATGACACAAATCACCAAGGACCTGCACACAAAAAATGAGAATAGCAGAATAAACACGGAACGACATTACAAAAATATTCGATTGTGCTGCGGGCACGATACCGACTTAGGACGGTAAACTGAAGTAACAAACGTCACTCAATTGGTGTGGTTAACCGGTATACGGGCGCCCACTTTCCCACTCACCGCAGAAGCAGCACAATCACAGGACACGCATTAAAAAAAATTATAGATAATCCTCCATATAGAGGACAAGGATCAACAGGTTTCTCAAGGAGAGAGGTCATAAAAATATATTACATACGAAAAAAGTATAGAATACTATCAGAAATGTGTAAGGAGACATCAACATAAGTAAACCCAAGAAGCATTACGACTTTTCTGGTCACAAAAGCTAGGCATATATGGGGAAGGCAAAAAGATCGGTTTATTTGGTCACTAAGCAGATCCAATTAGCTGAACATAAAGCAATCTAAACACATAATAGGCCAGTTTCTTCATTTACTACACAAGTAGACTCATCTAATCATGATAAAATTCTGAGATGCCGAGCAGCACTCAAAATTATATTACAAGACAGAATAGAAAATATAGGCAATAATTGACCTCTGGAAGAATGTATTGTGAAAATATTTGTAAATTACTCTAAAACAAAGGAGTACATTCTTCATTCATATGGAACTTTTCGGGTTTCCTTTTAAGTCAGTTTAGTGATGAGTTTGCTTTTCAAATATGTACACTTTCGATTTTCACAGTTTAGGCCTTGAGCATCATTTAAGAGACATAAGTTATGCATATTGTGCACCAAAATTAATGCATGAATATATATTCTGATATTCACTATGTACAAGAAATTAAACCGGTCATTATCTGGAGGAGATATACGCCCTCTCCCTTGACACCTGGTCTCATCTCCAATTTCAGATTTCGTTCGTTATGAGATTGTATCATAAACGATATTAATCGTTTATTCTAAAACTGATACTGAATCAACCCCATTAACCTTCGTGTTTACTGACAACGAAACTTATCTGCAGAGGTTACAGAAAGAAGATAACGTTAATGTGACGTGTTACAATGCCATGAAGTAAATCTGTTAAAAGTAATATATTTAATTATTTTGAATTTCAACATCTAATACAATTCAAATAAAACAGTACAATACGAAAACTTTCATCATGGATAATTTTACAAAGTAATTACCTTCTAATAATAACGATGCCGATGATGACAAGTATTATGACTATTACAATAGCAGAACTGCCCCCTCCAATTGCTGCAGCCACTCCATTGTTTGACCTCGTTTGGGCTTGTGCTTGTAATTCTGAAAAAAGTAATATAAATTAAGGGGTTAACGTAGACGCTCTTTTTCCTTTGTTTTCTATTCACTTTTCCTTTTTGCTGCTGGTTTATGTATGCCCATCGGTGTCATGAGTTTTGTGATTACTGACTCGGTATTACCTACAATTTTATCATTTAGCATCAAGTAGATTATATGAAAACGGAAGATATAACTGGCGGTA